>VXBR01002564.1:582904-638335 GCA_013400215.1 Cisticola juncidis | reverse complement strand
GGGCGGGTCACCCCCTGTTTGCTCCCGGCTGTGGCCCCCGTGCGGTGCGGGATTTTTCCTCGGCTCTGTCGGCCAAACGGGCCCTTCCCACCGAAAGGGTGGGGGTGGAGCTCATGTTTGTTAATCCTTTTCCCAGATGTATTCCCGAAGGCACTGACCGTCGTCGAGGGGAACCAGGCTCATGGGGGAAGCTGAGGCTTGGAACACGAGAGGAATCTCTCCCAACGGCTGTTGTGGAGAAAAGAACCGCGATGAACAAAACACTTCTATCTCGTGTCATCCCACAGCACTGAACTGTGTTTCCTTTGGAGCTGTAGATCACCTTTTTTCTCTTGAGTTAGCAACTGTCTTGTAGGCTTCGAGAGCCATGGAGACTGACTAGTTCTTTGTAGTTGGTGTGTGTTAGGGAAAGGAGTGGAGGAAGCTTGAAAGCTTCTGAGTACTCCAGTGGAAGTTGATTATCATTTGAACAATGAATTGCCTTGGACACTTACTGCAGAACAGTATTTGTATTTTTAATGATGCCCTTGCTTCACCCTCACACGAATACTGATTATTTGAATTTCATACTTTCACACAAAACTGCAGCTAATAAATAAACTTATGATACACAAAATTATTGTCTAAAGTGTGAATTCTTAACAGGGACTGTTTTTGAAATCGTAGGGGAAGTGCCCTTCAGGCCATTGCACTGCACCTTCTCAAAGCCCAGAGAACTGGGGTTTTTTTTTCTACTGTATCTTCTTAATGATCTGCTGCTTGGAAGGAAATTAGTTATTGTTCAGACCTAGAAAAATTTGCTAGAAAATTTGTTTCACTTGAAAAACCCTTTTAAAGAACTGAGGCAGAGGTGGTTTTTGTAGCATTTCCTTATTTTCTATGACATTTAAAGGCTGCCTCATACCTTCAGGTTTGGGATTGGTTTCCTTAAAGCTTTCAAAGCCAGGGTCTGTTTCAGTTCAAGTTGAGACTCATGTGAAAAGGGGAAATTCCATCGTTTTCTGTAAGTATCTGAACTACTGAAAAGAGCCATTTCTTCACATAGTGTCAACATAACCCTCTAATCATAAATGCCTGTAGTGTTTGTTAAGTATGTGGATCTGCAGCTTCAAGTGTGTTCTCAAAATAGAAAAAAAAATTGGCAGAGTGCAGTCAGTATCTCCTTAATGAAAAAGTGTGGGTGGTGATGTCTGGTTGTGGTGTTTGTTGTATAAACTTAAGTATTCTCAAAAATACTTGCTAAATGCTCAAGAACTCCAGTGTCTACAATACCATCAGGATTGTCTTGCTTTAATAGCAGTTTCCAGTAAAGTATGACTATCCAAATGATGAAAAGAATCTATCAAAATAGGAGAAGACAGGGTGCTATTAACAGGACAAACAATTCTTGCATTAAGTTAACTTTTTTTTTTTTTTTCCCAGGAGTAGTAAGTTGTCTGGAAGCTTGTGTAAAGGATTCTCTACTCTTATATGTCTACTGATAGATAAATTATAAAACAAATCTGCAGATTACAGAGAGGGGAAAGTGTTTCAGTAAGCTTCTAATTAAAATAAAAAGCCAGAGAAAAGATTCAGAGTATTTCCTCAAATTGCTACTTCCACATGGACTGCAGTAAATAAATTGCTTGATTCAGTCAAGCTGCAAAAATTTCATTTAACCAGTTGCCTGATCTGGTTATTGTGAGTTTGGTTTTGAGAACAAAATCCAAATTTAGGAAAGGCCTTTAGTGAGGTGATACAAAAAGTGATACTTCACTACAGTGTCCCCCGCATTATAGCTTGCAGGCATTCCTTCATGACACACTCGTGTGATCCTTGTCTTTGTGAAGTTAAAAATACTGAGAATTACAGGAGTAGTAAATATCCTCTGGGCTATAAGTGTTTGAGCATCCTGTCTGGATTTGTCTCTGCTACTAGTTCTAACAGTTAGTAGCTTGATATCACGTTCAGCCAAAACCCCTAAAGCTGATGGCTGGTAAAAGACATGGAGTTTGGACTTGCCTGGCACACTACAGCATCTGTATGCATGAAGTACAGGAGAGATGGTACTGCAGTTGACTCAAGAGTTTTAAGCAGTCAAATCTTGAAGATCCAGACCTCACTCGATACTCCAAAATTTTATCCTTAATTCTCTTTCCACCTTCTGGACTAGGATAGGTATTTGTCTTTTTATTTTTTGGAGGGGGGTGGGTGGGGGGTGTGTTTGGGCTTTATTTTTTTCAGTTTTTTGGTTTGGTTTTTTTTTTTTCGGTTTGGTTTTGTTTTGTTTTGTTGTTGTGGTAGTGTCTCCAGGTTTCAGTGTCTTGCAGTCTCTGGTCTAAGTGAATGTGGCTTCACTGGTTTTGGAAGAGTGCATTACAGAACAATACTGGTACAATGTAACAAAAAACAGAACCCAGAACTATGCCATCTTATTGTCCTTTTGTTTTATAATTTCAGTTCTTTGCTTCAAAATAATTTCAGTTGTATTTTTTCCGATTTCACCAATCATATTCAAAAATGTGAATTTCAAAATCGTGTTTTTTTTTTTTTTCATGTTTTTTTTTTTTGGTTTTAAGTAACTTTCCCTTTGNTTTTATTTTAGGTTTTAAGTACCTATCCCTTTGCATTGTTGATGCCTTGGGAAGGTGACCTGAAACAGAAACTGGACAGAGCTAGATAATAAAGTAGATATTAAAATATATAAAAGTAGATATTATTTATTAAAAGGCCCTTAGGGTACACCTTGGGCAGTACAAGAGCCTGGCCACACTCTTATTCAAGGGCTACATGCAAGATGGACCTAAAATGGTCACAAAATTGATGACTGGTCACAAGGTCTCATACTTTTATGAGTTTTAGTCTATTTGCATATTGGGGCTTAATTGTCTAATTACAGCTTCAGATTATGAAGGCCCATCCTTCTTTTTTTCTCTCTTCAGTCCACCGTTGTTTGTGCTTTTGGGTCTGAAAACTTGTAACCATTGTCCTTGGTGTTTAGCAGGAAGAGTATTTGTTTTGTCTACCTAATCTGTGAAGAGAGTTTGCTAACACTCCATATGAGGCTCGGAACTGCACACCTAGGCAGCACAGAATCTGAAAAACATGAAAGCTAAAACTAAAGATATCATAGTTACCTGAAAAGAGGGAAACAAACTTTTTTATTTTTATTTTGCTAGCAGTAAATTTATGAATGCACGTGGATTCTTCCCGTTTAAAATATTTTGCTTATAGTTAACTTCTGCATACTATGCAAAGTAATTATAAACAAATTAGCACACTTATATAAAACTATTAGCATACAATTACTGTACAATTATAACAACTAACATACATGCATGCTATCAATGAAGTGAAAGGCTACAACAAAACTATTTCTTTAATTCCTTAAGGAAGTGTTCAGTCTTAGCTGTAGGCTTTTCCTTCCTTCCTAAATCATTCTGTGCTCTGCATCACATTAAGAAATTATAATGAAAATCGAATTTTTAAAAAAGTTATATGTATGGAAGCTATTTTAAAAGTGCATGTAAATCTTCTGGGGCCATGTGTGAGTTTGATGACAGTTACTTTAAAACGTGTATGTAAACAGAATGGCTCAGTGTAAGTGCTGTATTTTTATATATATTCTATTGCTCTTCTGAGACCTAATTTAAGTTTCATTAAATATTGCATTCTGAAGGAATCCTTTGTCCACTGTGCTCATCTCCTTGAATGTGCTAGGGTCTTGCACTGCTGTAGCTGCCCACAGAGATTAATGAAATAAATTAAATATCTTTGTATGATAAACTAACACCATTCAGAATAGTTTAATTTGGCTACTTTCCTACCAAGGCAGTCATCTTTACTCTTCCCTTTCCATCTACCTCAGTGTGTTCAGTATCCCCTTTTCTGTTATTCAGTTCAGTAAAGATATTTGCATGAGGTATAGAAAGTCTTCCTGTATATTAAGTGATACTAGTATCTGCATTGTAATAGTGGAAAGTTTAGGTGTAGCTGCCCTTGAAACATTGTTGTGTAAAATATCCAAATTGCATTTACTGCCGCATCACTTCCAAAATAAAACTTTGTATCATTCAGAGAATAATAGTGGCATCTAATTAAAAAGCTCTTTTTAAAAAAACTTGCAGCCACTATTATTTCACCACTCTCAAGGCCAGTTGTTTGCTTTTTGTGCTGCCAAGAATCTTTGTGCAGTCAGAATGTAGTTGTAGCAGGAAAGAAGATGAAAGGGATTACATTTAGAGGACATAATGAGTCTGATTTAGATATAGCTACATAGGAGAGGGACTATGTTACAAATCTGGGAAGATAATAAATTGGTTGGATAATCTAGAGAAAGAATATTTTCAGAGAGAGAATTACTGTGGAAAGATGTGGCCATCCAACAACAGCTAAAGGAATTATATTCATATATTGATATATATTTAATGAATAAAAATATTGACTGCAAATTTGGATAAAGTAAAAGATTTGCAGTGAGAAAAAATTCTAATGTGTCTTGCCTGGCATGCCTTTGAAGTGAGGGCATGCTTTACACTGCTCTACAAACGGTCTTTAGATCCTGCTGAGATTATGAGCAGTTGTGCTCATTAAGGTTAATTTATTTCATGTGGAAATTTGTGAGGGCCAGAAGCCTGGGCATCTCCGTTGTATTAGTGCTGCAGAATTTTTGGTGACCTCAGGTGGTTCCCATAGTTGTTTTTGACTTATCAACTAGATCAGTACAACTCTTTAACCACCCCATGCAGCATTGGTTTGTAATAGAGGAATGAGCTGCAATCAGTCAGCAGCATCCAGGTGCTGTGCTTTGACAAACTCACTTCTAAGTGCTTAATCCATCCTAATCCTGTTGGTGCTTGGGGCATACCCAGAGGTGAGGTGTTTGCAGAGGGGTAACTGCCAACAGAAATTATATGGGCTGTTCATTAATTGTAAATACTTAGCTGTGTCTGGATTTTTTCTTCCTTATTAAGTTTGCAATAGTTTTCCTGTGCTGTGGTCAGAATCACATCTCTTTTGGCACTCGTTGTTTCTTCATATTGAAGAAAATAGGAAGCTTAGCTATAAGAAGCCTCAATCCCAGCTGAGACTTTCAGATCTAGAATTTTGAATTTTATTATTGCTTTTCCTTCAGAATTGATGGATTTATTATTTTTTTTTAATTGTCAAAATCTTGCTTTTACACTTGGAAGTATTTTTGCTGCACTGCACTTGTGAGGAAGAACTGTTTCAGGGTTCATGCTGTAAAACAGTTTAAAATCAGAACAGTGCACTTGAAATGTTTTCCCGAAGACTTTGAAAGATCATAAGATGCAAAATAAGCAGAAGTTTTCAAAGAAATCTTATGGAAGATTTTGGTTTTCTTTGGGTGTATTTTTTTAATGATGTAAGAACTATTATTTCAGCAAGAGTTAAAATACTCTACATGATAAACATGAGTTACTGGATGCACTTCAGGACTCAGACACATAAAATCTAAAATAAGGCACTAAAAAACACCACTGATGCTCAGGAATTTAAATATTAAAAAATGCCATCTTAAAAGTCTGCTTCTCCAGTGGTTTTAGGTTGGTTAGCATTTACTGACGTATTATATAGGTGTTTTATGCCTTTTATGAGCTAGCTGTAAGTGGTGTTTCCATTCCACCCCAGTAAATTATCAAGGCTTTGTCTCTTGGCCTAAGCATTCTGAAAAAGTGCACACAAGTGTATGGTGGGGTCTCTCACCCAGTAGCATAGGTGCCGTTCTTACTGCTCTTCTGCAGCTTTTTAATTGTTCCCCCACCCAGAGTCTTACCCCCTCTACCACACAGCACCATCTTGGTTTTTCTATTACAGATCTCTAGAGCAGATTCTGATCCACCCTGGAATGCTCTATTTTCACGTGGATTGGCACAAAGAGTATTTTCAGCTGCATTCAGGACTGCATTTGAAGCTAATTTAATGCCTGTTCTCAGATGCAGTGAATTCGTGGATGGACTCAACTCTCAAACTACAATCACATGATTTTTATTTCTGTACTTTACACATTAAATTTTACCAGGAGCCAAAAGTTTCCCCTTCCTATACGCCAAGCAGCACGGTAATCTCAGAGAAACTGAGTATATAATTTTGTTAATCCATGCTTACTGCCAAATCTGATTGGACGTCTTTATGTTTCCCCACGTGTTAGGCTATTCAGAGTAGCTCGTTCAGTACCAATTCACAAAGCAGTTCTCAGGCATCTGACACAATGTAAAATATAGGCAAGCTGCTGTTTTATTAAGAAAACACAGCTGAAGAGTCTCACACAACAACTTTGAGCTTAGCTTATTCAAGATGTGGCTTTCGTCCGTAGCATAAAGAAATTCCAACTCATTATCTCACTTTCTAAGAGCTTGCTTGGCTTTGACAGTGGGGAACTGTGTTTTACTGAGTCTCTCCTAGACCACAGAAGGATTGAATGCAGTGTCTCTGAGACAGAAAGGAAGCATCTTGCTGATGTGCCTGAGTAATTAACTTACTGTATAACAGGAGCCTCATTTCAGTGGGAATGAGTGCTGGACTCTAGACTTTCCTACAGAGAACTACTGCACAGTGATTTCTAATGGTGCTGTTAATTGCTGTATTCATTTCTATATTTTCTTTTTATCCCCCCTTCATGGTTCCTACCATTTATTCCCTTTTAACAATCCTATTTTAAAATATGATTGTCATCCATCATTTTTATTTGAGGAGAGTTTTGCTTTGCTCAATTTGTTTTGCTCTTTAGAACACCTAAAAAACCAGATTCACAAGACAGATAAGTTCAGTTGATTCAGTGAATCATCTCTTAACTTTAAAAGATTTACACATACTCTGTGGGTATACTGAAAAAATAAAGGTGATTTTTAGGATAGGAGAGATGTTACCCTTAGGGTGTTGACTGACAAAGCCTACACACTGGTTTTCATAACATTATTCAGAGTCCTTACTATCAGTACTGATGCCTCAGGAAGAAAAGGAGAAAGATGTTTTTATGACCTTCTGATGTGGAATGTAAAAATGTGTAATTCTATCTGTAAGGCAACAACAAGCCAAAATACCCTCATTGTGCACTCTTTGCAATAAAATGAAATAAAACAGAGACCAGAAAGCTGCCTGTATTTCTGCCTAAAACAATGTGGGTAAATGTTTATATGTAGCTTTAACACGTTATAAAGTCTGATCATGATCACATGATCTTAAATCTCTTCAATCACTTTATGAACTTGCCTATTTTTTTTCCCCTTTAACCAGAGGTATGAAAACTTACTTTGTCCTTTTTATTCTATGTCTTTTCAGTGGCTTGATTCTTCAGTATGTTTATGCAGTTTCATACTTTCTTCACTAATACATTTCTTTTCAAAGTAGGAATTTCAATAATTTAGATAGCATCTGTCCAACTAAGGAATTTTTTTTTAGTTGCTAGCATAAATTTTGCCCAATGAAATTCGGGTCATGATGCAGCTTATTAGGAACCTCATTTAACTGAATCTGTGGGGGTTGTATGGTTGCAAAGTTATGACAACTGCAAATTTCAGTGATGCTGGCTCACTGGAAAATTGTCAGACATGCATTTATAATAATCTTTATGGAATGTTAAATACATTATACAGTTCTTTTTGATTGAAATGGTTTACAGACTTTCTAGAATATAGAAAGTATTACAGAAAGTTGTTTGTACAGCTGAATTTCTTGAAAAACGATGTGCTGTCATACCAATATGGAAGATAATTAAATAGTGTGGTTCAGTGTAACATCACTGACTGAGTTGAGCTGAGTCACGGCAATTAAAAGTAAGAGTGAGGTAGGTTCAGTACATCAGTTAAACACAGTTAATTAAGATGTTGCAGAGCAATGGACATTTCTCCTTACCTGCCTCATTCTTTCTTCTGAGTAATCCTTCATAATTTGAAGAAAAGGTTAAATACCATGTAGTGGAGCTGTGTGTCGCTGCAAATTTGGAAATTGTGCTGTTTTTATAAGATCTGTAGGAGACAGTTTTTCACCTGCAAGTTCACAACTTGGAGACTTATCACATAACTGATTGGGTGTACATATTAGTATGTATTAAGATTAGTACGTAATAATAATCTGAGAAAAAATAGTGGAGGGTATTAGAGAGTGGGTAAGGGCTTCATAGTCTCATGTCTTTGTAGTGGTGATAAGAGTACATGCATGTGTGTATGTGAATGCATAAACATACAGACTCCAATAATTATAGAATTTTTTATATGGCAATTTTTCTGAATACATGCCAAATACACAGGATCAAAATATTCTCTCTCCATGTGTGCCCTCTAGGCTCTTTGATTCCTTCTATTTCAGTATCCTACAGCTTTCAGGAACCAGGAGCACATGCTTATTTGTGTTCAGATTTTTATGAAGGTTACAGTCAAAAAATAGGTTTCATGGGCCTGTCCTTCCTCTCATCCCCGCTGGTTATCCCCAGTATCTGAAGCAAAGATTCAAAGGCATCCAGAGATGATGATGGAATCCAGACAGAAGATTTCATAGATGAGGATCTCTTTACTCTATGCATCCCACCTGGAGAGTCACTGAATTCTTATTTCCTTTGTCCCATAGGATGCTGGAGATGGCACATTCTCATTTCTGTGTGATTTGATTAATTTTTTTGACATTAAATTGTATTTAAGGCTTTATGTTTGTAGTTATACTCTACTCTAGCTTGATTTTTTTTTTTTACTTTTGTTTTCATCTTTTTTCTTCCTAATATATACCGGTTGCTGACCATTAATTCTTTTAGATACTGATAATGTTTTTGGAGACAGGGAAGAATTTATTTATTCATACAATAGTCTTTTGGAAGCCAGCATAAGTACTGATGTGATAAAAGCCAACAAAATTTGACCCTTCTGAAGTGACGGTATTATGCTGATATTTTGTTTGTGTTGCAAAAGAATAATCATTAAAATGCATTCTACTTGATCTAAACCTGTGGATTTAAGGTGACAGCTGCATAAGCTGCACTTTCTTTAAATGTGTCATAAAGCTGGGAACTATAAAGAATGCAATTTTTTAATGTCTGGGTAAGCCTTTCTATGTTACAGCAGAAAAGTGGAGATCATGGTATCCAGATAACATGTTGCCTATAATCTATTTTTTGTGCTAGGTTTCAAGTTTCAGTTAAACTTTAAAAAGTATTAAATAAAATATGCAAAATATTTACAAATTTTGCAGATTGATATATTTAATTTTCCTATGCTTTTAATCTGTATTAATTTACAAAATTGATGTACATGGTTGCCAATCCAGTCCAGACAGATGTTCCTCATTATGTTGCTGATTTCATTCCTTACTGAAAAATAGTCCTTTAAGTACTCTCTGTGAGAAGATTTGTTGCTATCACAAAAACACAGAATTCCTTTCACAGCTGTGATAGTCCTGTCTTACCCTAGAAATTGAAACCTCCCCATCCTTAACATTAAACCGTAGTTTTTCTGCTTGCTGAGTGATGTATTTTTTTCTGATTCCAAGGACTTGTGAACTTTCAGGTTCCTCAGATAGACTTGAACCTTCTCCTTTCTTACAGCCTGTCAGTCTATATTCTCCCAGTCTCTGCCTTTGCCTTCAGCAAATTAATAAATCTACCCTACCAGTGTAGGGATTCTTTATGAATTTGTTTGAAAAAAAATAGTGACTGGCATTACTGGTTAAGAGAAGAAGGACACTTGTGGTAGAATCATAATTTAGTGAAAATGTTGTTGCTTAACAGTCAAGAATGTAAGAGACAGTCCCTCTCCCTGAGTTTGGTGACAAGTTCTGTAGGTATTTCTGTGAAAAATCAGTACAGTGCTAAGTAAAGCAAATAAAAAGCAAGGTAACAGTTCTGCATTTTGTCAATTAGGAATCCCATGACTCTTGTATTTTCCATAAAGAGCAGTTTTCTTATTTTTCTTCATGCTTCTAACAGCTCTATCTTAACCAATTTGGAAATAGTTTGCTTGAAAATCTAACTTGTTCAGTTCTTCAGTACATATATATTTTTATTTTGTTTAGTAAATAAAAACACCGAATCACTATTCAAATGCTGCTTGCATTTTAGTATAATGTAAATTACATTGGATTTGTAATTAAACACATTTTCATGGTGTGTCTTACAAGTGAAAACTGTAATAGAAGCAATAATAGTGTTTTTCTCATTATATTGTTTTCCTGTACTGAGGCCTATCTTGCAAGAACATGACAATAAAGTGAATCTCAATTAGCCCTATGTAGTACTTAGTAGCTACTGAGTTTGGGAAAAATTATAAGAGATCATCAAATTCAATGTGGTAGTTCTTCCATGATACTTGATCAAGTTCTAGCTGTCAGTGTTTCAGAGAGTTTCGAGATGATTATAGAGTATAGGGAAAGTTCTATCTAAGGGATAAAAGAATGAACATGCAGGAAAAAAAAAAACGAAGATACAGAGAAAACAGTCAAGTCATAACTTGTTGAATCATTTATAGCACAAACGGGAAAGGAACTAGTGAAATTACAGACTGGGGCTTGAGAGGATGTGCAGGTAAGGAGATGAAAAAGGGAGAATGAGCACAAAGGAGTAGTTAAATTTTAAAAAATTGAGCAGTAACAAAATGTAAAGTTTTGTAAGTAGTGAAAAATTGTGAGGCAAGGTACACCTTGAAAAAAAGTTAGCGGGGAAAGCTGCAAGATATGGGTTTTTTTCATATTAAGTATATGAAAATGCTGTAACGTGATATAGAAAAAATACCAAAGTATGTAAAATGACCCTTTTGATTGAGACTGGTTGGCATCACCATTTTACTGGTTCTGCAAGGCTGCTAAAAGAGCTCTTTGGGATTTGAATTGGAGGCAACTATGCTGAAATCTGAATATATAGGCTCATAACCTTAACAAATAACTTATTCCAGGATCAGTCCTGTGGGAGTCAACATGGATATTTGTGGTGTGAGGCTCTATTTTGTAAGGATGATGTGGTCTGACGTAATAATCTGAAAAACTTCTGGTGACAGGAGCAGAACAGCCAAATCATTATGGAACCAAAGATTATTCCCAAGAAATTCAGTTGTTGTTGGTGACAAAGTACCTAACCTAGATAGTTACTGTGAACATGACTGCTGTGGTAATAAATGACTGAATATTTGCTGAACTATTGTTTATACATTTAATCATGTTTTACAGCGATAGAAATCTTGTCTCTACAAACCCTGAGTAAGGGTAGATGTGAGAAAGAAAAGGATTGAAAACTGCAGTTAATAAAATGTAGAAGTGACTGTTTGCTTGCCTCAGCAGGCTGAGGGTGGCTGTGCCATAGCACCCACATCCCCTTTGCTGATCTCAGGCCTTACCTCCTGGGGATCACCAGTGAGGGACCAGGCTGCAAACCACAGGAGGCACACTTTGCTCCTGGGTGAGAGGGGCAGGGAGTGTGCTGTGTGGTCATGGGCGTAGTGCACATACCCAGCAGGAGTTGGCACGGAGCAGAGCAGGTGCCAAGGGCTAGCTGCACTTCTGGGCATTCAGCCAGCTCTGTGTTAGCCCTTTCCTTTTGAGCAGTGGATGTTCCCGTGACTGCTCATGGCAGGAAGGAGCCAGCAACTAATAAGGGTAGTGGTACATTCTTGCTGAGAATTTGCAAATGGTGAGGAATTTTGCAATGAAGGGTGTCCTTGGAGCAAATCCATTAGTGAGGCAGCTCTGATATGCTGGACATTTCCATGACATTTCCTTACATACGTGGGCTGGGTGAGCTGTCACTTGTTCTCTGTGCAAAAAGTGAGTCTGTTAAATGTCAAGCAATCTGCAAAGACACTTCTCTGCTTTCCCACCCTGATACCAGCAAGGCTGCCATGGACATCTGTTTATTGGCTCTGTTTGTGTAGGAATGTAATTCTGTCAGTAGGTTAGTATTTGGGAAATGTAGAGTAACAAATTCTGATATATGTTAATAAATTTAATTTTTATGAATTTATATGTGCTTATGTGTTTGAGACCATCAAAGGTACAGTTACATGGGAATGAATGCTCTTCTGAAGTCCTGAGGGAGGTCTCAGTGTCTGACTGTTCTGCCTTTTAGTAGGATTGAAAGGAAAGCATTTGAGAACATACATGATGCAACTTTTTTAAAAGAGGCTATTTTGATAACTAAAGGTGAAAATTATTATAATTTTTGTATTAAAACAATGAGCTTTCCCATATTTTTTACCTTCAAATGCAAAAAGCACTGACATGACTGAGCTGGGATTTTTAAATGAGCAGCATAGATCAATTAAAATAAGATGCTTGTAGTGATGGAAAATTACCATTTTCATTGATATTGAGGTAAAATAGATTGCAGAGCTATTTCACAGGAAATCTTTTGAGTACCATCACAGTGTTTATATTCCACAATTCAGCATATATTTTTGCTAACTCATTATTTTGAAAGAAGTACTTGAAGAGTCTCAAAATTTCCAAGGTAAATCAGAAAAACCAGAAGATAGTAACTGAAGAAACTTCTTTTACTTTTTTTTCCTTGTTCATAGTATAAAGAGAAATTAGTAGTAATTATGGAGTTGCAAGGGGACATTGTTTCTAGCTGGGTTTCCTACAAAGTCATTGTGGGAATGATCACTTTTTTGAGTGCATACCTCTATCCTCATGTATTTTTTCTGATTTTACTCACTTTGAGACAGGCTATTCTTCCTTTTTTAATCTAGGGCAGAGTCAGTCATCCAGCTTTCAAAAGCAGACTTCCAAAAATCTCTGGAAGTGAGCTGTAGTAGTGAGGTCAGAAGAATAGATCAGGGACAGGTAAAGGGGCAGAAACCTTTTAACCAGGCACAGTTGCCTGGTTAAATGCCAGGGAATATATCCATTGGGAATATATCCAAGCCCAGCAGATCAGAGATAGGTTCAGTTAGAATTGTTGATTAGTACAGTCCATTGTGTGAAAACATACAACTCTAAATGTATATAGTCATATATATTCACTGACAGAGTAATCTGCCTAAATATATATATGTATATACTTATGTATCTATATATTTAGGGATATGAATGTGTGTGCATGTATATATGTGTGTATGTGTAAATTTGACTGTAGAGCAAACATCAAGAATAGCTCATCTACTGAATTTAAACTATACACATCTACTGCATCTGAGTGACTGAGAAGGCAAAAAGGGGGGAAGAATCTTTTGTGACAGCTAATGTTAGAGATTTTTTTCCTGAAGTTCTAATTGCATGCATAATAACTAGAATATTTAGCCTAAAAAAAAATTACTAGACACTTCTGTGATCCATTAGTTCAACTTGAAACAGTGCAATAGTGGCCCCCGTTCTACTGCTTGCAGCCAATTTTTTTTNCGTTTTCAGACCAATTTTTTTTTTTTTTTTTTTTTTTAATTTTTTTTAAATTTGCACTCAGGGAAAAGAGTAAAAAGTGCTTTTCCCTCCACCCTTTCCCTTGTATTTTAATGATTTAGAGGTCTGTACCTGAAGCCCAATTCAGTAACTCCATTTAAGTAATCATGGAAGATGCGCCTCCCTTACAAATCTTTACAGTAAATACACAATTAAAGGAATCTTGTCTTGACTTCAGAATCCAGCTGTGAGATTTTTTGTTTCCCCCAAAACCTCATATTCCAGCTACTGGTCTTCTCAATCAAGTAAAAGTATAATTGCTTTAATGTCTTAGGTGTCTCTCCTGCATAAAGGAAAGTAAAGGAGCAAATTTGCATTTACTGATTAAGGGTGGATTTATGAGATTGTACCACAGCCTATATATACTCCAGAGAATACATGTTTTATCTGATTACTCAGATTCATTTGCTCAGAATAAACATGGTTACATCAAAATTACAGAGACATGCTGGATTGGTGGAAGAGTAAAGGACAATATTTCATTACAGGGTGTGTTAATGCATTTAATATTGTATTTTTGAAACTGAAACAAAACATTTTGATATTTCAGAGATGTGATAGAGATCCCCCATCAGAATTATTTTATTTCTTTTTCTTAAAAAAATATTGCTCTGGATTAAAACAAAAATTGTAGGATCTCTTGATCGCAAGATCTACCAGCTATCATGCATCTTCTCTAAATTACTTTCTTCTGAGAAATGCAAAAGCTGTCTTTTAACTGAGTTGTGTGTTAATTTTCATTTGTTTTTAAAAAGTCTTCTCCTAACTGGCTTTTTCCTAGCACAGTGCTTTACATTCTAGCTGGTTTTGAGGGCCTTGAAATAGAAATCTACTAAAAAATACCTAAATCTTCTAGAAGATGCAGAAAAAACCTGAAAAGGACTTATTCAAGTCTCAGAAGTTCATCTGAGTTACCAAGAGGCTTTGTGTTTGTAGGAAGAGAATGGTCTGTGCCTAGGAGCTCACATGGAGAAAATTGTGGTTTGTTTCACAGTTGTATCTGCTTCACCTGAAAATTGTGCCAGGAGCCTGGTGTGATCATCAGCAGTAGAGAATCAATGTCCCTGAAGACCAAAATAAGCTATTTTTAATATACTCTTAATAATGAAAGCAATTTGTAGATTTCAGGGAATACTCTTCACATGAAGAAAATCCAGTGAAAGCAGTGATTTGATGCAGGTAGGCTTCATTGGGTTATAAAAAATATATTTATTAGCATTAAAAGAATGTAGCCTTTTTTTTTTTTTTTTGTCTATTAGGTGTTTGTAACAACTTTATAGTGTCATAAGGGAAACAAAATCTTTTTCATTACGCTTCTAAAATGTTATCTGAAATTTTGGACTGAGAAAAAACCTAATGGCCGTTCAGGTTAAGATTAACATCTCAAGTGAACAGTCAACATGAATGAAACAAACAACAATATGAGTATAGAAATATGCTAAACTTTACATAATTAAATGCAGGGACTGTGGAGGAGGGCTGAAGGTATACTTTCATGGTCATTAGGTTGAATCATATATGGTTTAAACATCTCTACCTTCTTCAGAATGTCTTTCAAAAAGAACCCAAACAGTCATCCTGGTTTTAGCAAGGGATCAAACACCACAGCGTATCTTTCAAGTGGGAAATCGTAGATTGTGAAGTCTTTCCTCAAACACAACACTCAGTGGTGCCAGTCTGAGCTTGCCCTCTGTAAAGATGTCTCCCCACATACTGCAACCTGATAGCTTTGCTTTGCTTACAGAATGTGCTTTAGACTAAAGCAGTTGGGGGAAAAAATAGTGATTCACGATGGTCCACAGAGAGTCTTCTAACTGCCAGTTTCAGGAAGAACTCTGCCAGATGTTCTTTGTTTCTCTTTAAATTAGTGTTTTGTCCAGTTTGATGATATAATTTTAGTGAAAGGTCATTTTCATTCACCCTAGACATGCAGTACAGTGACTCATTGTCCATAAGCATGCTATTGTGTAAAATTAGGATGTTACTATAAAGTTAATGTATTTTAAGTGCCTCAGGCATATTCCAATTCAGTATAACAATGATTGGAATGCTTCCAAAATATTTAAGGTATATCACTTTCAGTTTTCATTTTAAATTAATGGCAAGAGCTTCTTAAAAATGCAACAGATTGTCAATTGAAGGACTAATCAAGAAACTTAATGATATATGTAGAGCAAGCATTAGAATAAAAATAAAAGTGGTTTATATTCCAATCCAGAAACATGTGCTAGATGTGTGCTTGTGCCTCTGCAAAGGTGAAGAGGGGACTTTATGTGCAGTGTCCATATCATGAACTGATTTTTGTGAGATGCTGAACATAGGGAAAACAGAAGGGTTTTAAGAAGTCAATCCATGGGCATTAAAGACATTGGTAGTAGACATAAGAGAGATCAAGGAAATGTTATCAAGGTTGGAGATGGGACAGAGGAAATGTTGAAAGAAATATGATTTCTTTTGGGGAGGAAGCATTCTGTCTCAGGTTATGAAAGATCTTGCTTTAAAAAAACCCACAGTGATTATAGTAGACATAAAAATCTTTCAGGGAGACAAATAATAAGCATAATAATGGCTTTGGTTTATTGTGTAATCATTTGTAGTGTGAATGCATTATGTTTAACTGCTTCTCAAAGGCTAAAGTTTTCTGTTGTGCATAGGGCTTGACAACACCCACTCTCTATTTAAAATTCACTTTTGTTTCCAACTGAGATCCTAAGTGCTGCATGAGCATTTGTCAGACTGTATTTACTGAGGTGAAAAGAGTCAATGAAAAAATCAGAATGTGACCTTCCAAACTGTCTAAATGCCTTTCACCCTCACTGCCAACAGGATAATTCTCTTACCTTTTTTGGAAAATCAATGATTTTACTAGTTTAAAATCCCTTTGAGATTGGAGTCCAATAGTTTCCAAGATATAAAATAGTTTGCTGTAATGATTTTTGTTTGGTTTGGTTTGGTTTTTTGTTGTTTTTTTTTTTTCAAATTGTGTTTTATTTTTGTCCTTCTTTATACTTCCATCCCACTAGGAAGCAGACATACCCAAATTCATGTAGGGTAACCAAATGTTGTTCTCATTATTTCTAATGTAAAACTGGATATTTGAAAACTTACAGGAATGAGAAACTAAACTCATGAGACTCCAGCCAAGTTTTACCAATCTGAGAGGCTGCTCAGTAAATTCTATTATTCGGGAGTATGCAAATGGTTTCTCATGCCTCACATCCCTCAGCGAGTTCATTTCTTTCCTTTGGAAACTGAGTTAATATCAAACTTAAGTGCAAAACATAGTTGTAGCCACCACTCTTGTTTGTTACTTCCCTATGCATGTGAAAATAAAATAAACTCCTTTCATCACAAGTTTACCAAAAACTATTTTCATTGTTCTCATATTTTCAGCATAGCAAAAGCAGGCAGTCTTGTTAATGACAGGGTGCGAAGTGTCTATAGGGGACTCTCACATTTATGTAAGCTATTCAAATAGACATACAAAAAAATGCAGAATTACAAACTTAGGGTAAATTACTGTCCTGATCATGGCAATTTCTTGCAATGTCATTATGGTTGGTAACTCACATCTAGTGGGCTGAGATAATTTCTGACAAGGGTAATACTGATGGAGGAAGTAAAGCTGTTACCTTTCTGAACAATCTAGAAGCATGGGTTTGCAGGTTTAAATGGAAATCTAACTGACCTGGGGAAAATGTGGAATAATGGATGGAAATGTCACTTCCATCTCTTAAGTGAAGTCTTCTTAATGCAAAGAGATTCTCTTCATTTGAATTCCTAGTGTATTATTTTGTGGGCAATTTGGTTGTATAGACTTTGAACTGGTGACTTGGCATTTCACTTTTGAGGTGAGTGAAGTAAGATTCTAGGAGTGGTATCTTTTGATACCAGGAATTGAAGCTCACAGGACATTCAAAGCCTGATAATCTCTGGAGATAAATTTTGATTTATTCTGTTTAAGGCCTTGATTCCAACAGTTGATTGCCGTTTATTTCCTCAATTTTTCTGGTGCTACAGAATCCAGGTCCACACAGCCATTTGTGTGCCTTTTTTTTTTTTTTTTTTTTTTTTTTTTTATTTTTTTTGTTCTTAGAGGATTTTAAAAGGTATTTTCTTAAGCAAATAATTAGNCCCTTTGTGTGCCTTTTTTTTTTTTTTTTTTTTTTTTGTCTGAATTTTTGCAGTCTCACTTTTCACATGCACATCACTCTTATTTGAGTAATACTTTATCAGTGTATCCCATTATGATTTATTATATCAATAGATCATTGGAGTGATAGCTGACTGGTGATGCATGATCTAATACATCATAAAAACAACACCTTATTGGGATTATGCATTACATAAGATTGATAAATAAAATCCCTCCCTCTTTTACTAGTTGTAAAGGGGACTGTTAATAAGACCTGTTAAGGCATTAATAAGGCATTAGAATGAGAATTTTAGAATAATATCAGATAGTATTTCTAGTTTTAACTTCTACTTTCTCCCTTGAACACAGAATGGAACAATGTATGTCAGAATCATTTTAACTGCAAAAAGTATCTGCAATAAGTAAAGGAAATGCAAAGCAAGCCCATCATTTAGATAGAATGCAATACTTCCCCATATTATTCAGTGCAAAGTTCCTAGAAATAATCATGCTCTCTCTTGTAAAATAAAGTTATTTCCACTCGCAGACCAGTTAAAGTTGTGAGAAATTAATTGCGTGGACCTTAGTATGCTTGAAGTTAATCACAGCAGAAGAAAGCAGAGAAAGGTTTGAGAACCACTATAAAAGGTCTCTAAGAAATCATTTCCAAATGGTCTTCAAATCTGGAAGATGCTGTGCACTGTGTTGAATAGGCAGATGCATTAGTTTACTGCTGCTAACCAACTCAGATTTACTTATATTTATAAAAGCCAGGGAAAAGGTAAAAGATAAAAGATAAAAAGATAAAAAACAAACAAACCTCTCCTACCCAGAGACAGGAATCTGTAGGTATGTTCATATTGTAATTTAAGAACAAAAAACATGGTAATTAAAGTAGTTCACAATTACTACATTTTTAAGTTCACCTGTGGAAAATCCTCTATTGTAGCAACATCAACTAAGCTGCTTCACATTGAAAACAAAAGGGATTTTATCTTCTTGGGATCTTCAAAATAGCAGTCAGTGAATTTTCCTCCCTGTTTCTTCCTAGTCTTGCAAGTGTTGTGATTTCACTCCAGTTAGTAGGCAAGCCACTTGCACAATCCTCCTCCAACAAGACTGGGGAGAGAATAAAAAGGCTAAAAGCCAGAAAACTCGTGGGTGGAGATAAAGACAGTTTAATTGGGACACCAAAAGCAGTGCATACAAACAAAGCAAAACAAGGAATTCATTCAGCACTTCCCATGGGCAGGCAGGTGTTCAGCCACCTCCAGGAGAGCAGGGCCTCACCACACTTGACTCAGGAAGACAAACGTCATCACTTCAAAATCTCTCCTGTCTTGCCCCCCACTTTATATACCGAGCATGATGCCATATGGTCTGGAATTGGAGTCAGCTGTGTCTCCTCCCAATTACCTCATCCCTGTTGCCACAGTTGCCATGTGAAAAGCAGAAATGTCTTTGGCTTTGTGTAAGCTTTGCTCAGCAACAACAAAAACATCTCTATATGATCAACCCGTGTTCAGTGCAATTCCAAAACAGAGCCCCACACTGATTACTGTGAAGAAAATTTACTTTACCCCAGCCAAAACCAGCACATCAACAAAGTATAAACTTGTTGCAGAGGAGATATTACACCTTCAACTGAAAGTGAAGAGAACTTTTTTTCCAAATATGAAGCTCAAAGGTCTATTCTAAATTTTTCCAAAGGCTGAGGAAGAATTTCTGTCAAACTAAACATATTTATGAGATATTAGCTGATTTAGTCAAAACTACATTTTGCCCCTTTCATCTCTTTTGGATGGCAGTGGTTACAACCAAAACCAGAACATTTCTAATAATTTGTTATCAATCAGATGCTAGGAACTAGAGAGTCTGGCTTTGCCTTTCTTGGGAGAAGGGGAAAGAGAGGAAGAAAAAAAAGAGGAACAAAAAGAGTGATTATGAAAAAGGAATTAACAGAAAATAGAGACTATTAATCTTTAAACTGAGCTGGCTGGAACATAATTTCTGCTGAGGTCTGGAAGTTACCTAAAGTTACTGTAACTTCTGATTTTATTTCCTTGCTAAGAATCCTTCAATAGGTCTACAGAAAGAGATGTAGCTAAGAAAATGAATAGTAAAAAGTCACTGAAATGGTTCCCCTTCATTTCTGTGACCCTTTGTACTGACTGTGCACATTTACTTTAAATATTTTAACTTTTGTGCTGTCAAAGAAACAATAGTTTTGACAAATATTGGTTTAGGATTAGAAGTATATATTTTTTGCAAAACACTAAGGAATTGGCACTTTTATTCAGAATCAGCTGGGAAAGCAGTTAAATGTGACCTTGGATTCTAGCATGAATTTCTGGAACCTCGTAACTTAATCTCTGAACTAAGCAGTTATTGATTTTTAGTGCAAATCAGCATGCATCTGACATTCCTGGTTATTTTCTTTAATTATGCAGCCACAGAGGTAGTTTTTGTTTATAGGAAAATCATAGAATCCTATAAGAGTTTGGGATGGAAGGGATTCTTCAAAATCATGTAGCTTCAACCACCCTGCCATGGACAGGGATACCATTCCATTACACCAGATTTCTCAAAGTCGCATCCTGTTTGGCCTTGAACATTTGCAGGCATGAGGCATCCATAGCTACTCTGAGATTCCTGTTCCAGTGCCTTACTACCCCCACAGCGAAAAATTTCTTCCCAATATATAATCCAAACTTGTCCTTTTCCAGTTTAAAGCCATTCCTCCTTGTTCTATCACTACATGTCCTTGTGGAAAGTCCCTCTCCATCTTTCCTGTACGTTCCCTTCAGGTACTGGAAGGCTGCCATGTGGTCTTCCTAGACCGTTTCCTTTTCTGACCTGATTCTCTCAGCCTGTCTTCCTAGGAGAAGTGCTCCAGCCCTCTGATCATCTTCATGGCCCTCCTCTGGATTCACTCTAGCAAATCCACCTCCACAGTATGTTGGATGTGGCACTCTGGATGAGGTCCCATGCAAGAGGAATAGGAGGGTGATAATCACCTCCCTTGCCATGATGACTGCACTTCTTTTGATGGAGCCCAGGATAAGGCTGGCTTTCTGGGCTGGTAGATGCACATGGCTGATTCAGCCACCAGCACCCTCTTCTTGATGTGGCTTCTCTTGATCCATTGTCCACCTGGATACATTGTCTGTGACTGTGCTTGGAATCACCCCAACCCAGGTGCAGCATCTTGCACTTGACCTTGATGAACTTCATGTTTTCACAGGCATGCCTCTCAAGCCTGTCACAGTCTTTCTGGATGAGATTTCTCCTCTCCACTGTGTCAACTACATCACTCAGTTTGGTGCTCAGCAAGCGTGCTGAGGGGCTGCTGATCCCACTGTTTGTGTCACCACCAAAGATGTCAAACAGATGTAAAACAAACACTGAAGCTGCAGCGGGCCCAGATGTAATTCCAGGCCTCTGTGCAAACTGCATTGCATCATTCTTTCTGGCAGCCTTTGCAAAGCTCTGATGGGAATTCCAAGAACAGAATGAACAGAAATCTGCACTCTGTCCAAATTTTAGAAGGGATTTTTCCTTAGTTTCTGGTGAGGTAAAAGACATCCCTGATGGAAATTTGCTGGCACATTATTCACTCTCCCTACAGTAAACCTTAACTATCATGTGCTTTTACTGCAAATCCAAAGATGCAGTTTTTGGCTCCCCTGAAATAGAATGTTGTGGTGCTTTCTAGAGCTTAGCTGCCTTGGTCTATGCAAGCAACAGCTTTATGGAAATATGCCACTGTCATCCCACACTAAAAACCATGCTGAGAAGTAATGTGGCAATGTTTTACGATTACTAAAATGTCTACCTTCACTCAAAAAGCTTATCTGGACTATTGACTCATTTCAGTGAAACCTCATATCTTTTTGAAAAAAACAAACTTTCATTTCAATTTACTTTTCTTTCTTGCAAAACTTAGTTTCAGAACTTTGATTAGTTCTGAAACTTTTCTGTTTCACTGTAAAAGATCTTTTAAGAAATTGTCAATGTTTTTTTTTAAAAAATCTGTTTTAAATGTAAACATTTTTTAAGGAATAGCATTTTTTGAATCCCGAACCAAATTTTTCCTGTGATTTTTTTGTTTAGCAAACAGATTTTTTTTTTTTTTAAGTTCAATCCAGCATCTAAAAGATAAGCTTAGAAAAATTACAAATAGGAAATGTGTATGTCTTTTCTTACAGCAAGACCTGTTTAACACCCAAAAAAAGTTCAGCTAAAAGTTATGCCACGTGGTTCCTTAGTTGAATTCAAGCTTGTTCGAGTAGCTTTCTGAAACTGCCATTGCTATTCAGTCCAAATATTGTGACTTGTTTTGGGGGTATGTTAGTTATCTTCTGTATCTTCTGTATCAAGTAAAATTGTGTAGTTCCTATAGATTTACATAAACTTAAAAATCTATAAATTATGCAGCCCACAATAGAAATGTAGAATTTGATGGGGATGGTAAAGGCACTTTTATTCTTTGGCGAAACCTATTTTCTCAAGTAAGAGCCCTTGATAAAGCCTCTTGTCCTCTGAGTACAAGTGTCCTCCTAGTGACAAGTATTAAATTAATCCACAAACAATTTCTCTTCACTGATCCCATTTGCTTGCAACATTGCTTAGGGGTAGCTTTCAAAATCAAGTGACTCTTCTACTGCTTTCTCCTCACGCACATATATCAGATAAAGATAAGTAATTTATTTTTCATTCTTATAGCAAAGGACTGTTTATAACATTCAAAAATCAAATGCATCGACTTTGTCCCACTCAAGCAGCCAGGAAGACAGACCTGTGCTTTCAGTAGAGAGGAATAATATATATTAATTGTCATGCTGCAGGATTTTTTAATGCATTTAAGGTCACCTAAAATACAAATGCAGAAAGGTTTTTTTTCTTTCTCCTATCACTTTAGCCTTTCCTCCCTTCCTACTTTGTTTTCCCTTCTCCTCCCCACTTTTATCTGTCCCTCCTGCCCTCCTATCTTGCCCCCTTCCTCCTTCTTTGAAAGTCTATTAGGACCTTTTGTTCCAAAAGCTCAGATTGGCCAAACATGCAAACTGACCCCTTCTTTCCCTTGTTTCCTGTTTTAATTGAGTGTCAAAGGTCATGTATTGCTATTAGAGCAAGACATGAGTGGCAGCAGGGGTCAGGGACTCTGTGGCTTTCTATTAGAGCCATAAAACCAAAATTGAATGATAATTTCACCTGCTCTAACCCCAATTTTTCCAAGATGTGATAGACACTGACCTTAGTGTTTGACTGCTATTGACTATGGAAACTGCAGCCAACCTAATTCTGCTTACTAAAAAATAAATGTGCCCTTTTTGACCAGGATGGAAAATAAAACAATAAAACATACACACAGAAAATTCAAGCAAACAGACTAATCAAGGTGACATAAAATGATAAAATAATGCCTCACTGGAGAGGTCAGACCCTTTCTTTGACTGGTATTCCCCTGCAGTATTGGTATTTCTTCTACCAATTTTCAATTTCTTCATTTTGGCAGAACATCCTATATCCATCTCCAAGTGCTGAGGAACATGCAGTAAATCTTAACTGCTGAAGAAGTCCCATATAAACTGCTTGAAATGTTTGTGATCTCAAGAGGAGAGGGTTATTTTTATTTTTATTTTTAGTGTGCATAGGAAAAAGTGGGAAAATGTTTAATTTTTTTAAAAAAAGTTATTAAATGCAAGAACATATGAGAAAACCTTCCTGGTCAAAGAATAAAATGAATAAAGTGAAGACTATATAACACAAAAAGAGAGTACTTGATATTAAGTTGTTATAATTCTTGTATCCTTTTATCATTAATATCTAACTTTTGCAAACAGCCTCACATACTGCTCAGATGAGCCAAGGCACTTCCTTTTACCTGGTCTTTGATATAGGTCCACAAAGACAAAATTTCAAAATGTAATTAGCTGCTGGCTTATATCTTGCAGATTACTTTCAAATATATGGGGTAGCTGGTATAAATCTATGATATTTAATTTCAAATTCACTGATCATTACTATAAGACAACTTCAGAAGGTGTTGAGATTCATTCTCTTTTGAATCTCATTTAACTTACATCTCTGAGAGAGACCCACAGAAAAGTGTATTTGGTAAAATAATCCATTCATTTTAAGAATTATCCTAAAGTTTGAGAAAATATCTAAGACTGTTATCAATCACAAATTTTTTACTTGTTCCACCCAGAAGTATTTACTGATCCCTAAAGAATGATAGCCCAGACTGAAGGTTTTAAATCAGATTGTGCAAAACAATACCAGCAACATCTATAAGCTTTGCCATAGCAACAGTGAGAAACTCCTGTGGGTCAGAAAGCAGGACAGCCGTCTTTCATTTCCTGCTCATGTCAGTATCCATGGAAACCCCTCTTAGTAGTATGTGCATCAGGCTGAGAAAACAGGTAAGCTCTCTTCTAAAAGGGGGTGCATTAAAATAAAACAATTCTTAGCAAGGTCAACCCTTAAGGAAGAAAAACCCATCAGTGGAGAGAGAAGTACTACTGTAAATCCTCAGTTTCTTTGCTAAGAGTTCACAGAATCACATTAACATTCTTGAACATGGATGGAGAAAGTAAAGCCTAAGATGTTACACCCCTGAGAGCTCACTTCCTTAACTGTGAGAATATACAGAGGATGTGATTACGTGAACTGAGAGATTAATTATGAGCAGAATTCAATGGGGACAGACTGACACAAGCACATGTACTGTATGTTTAAAAAAAAAAAATTAAAAAAAGGCTGAGCTGCAGGAACACCATATGGCAAGTGCCCATAAAGTAAGAGTATGTACAGAGGAATATTATTCATGTGGTAGCATTTTAAAATATCTGTAAACTCAGCACTTTATGGATAAGTGCTTTGGAGGAAACAGTGCTAGTACCCTCTCCCACCTGGGCTATTTTAGTGGGAAACAAAAGTTATCCTATTTTTGAATCGTCATGGTGGCAAGCCATCCCTGTCTCCCACCTTTGATTCCCACAACAAATTAGCACATGTTTTTTAGTTACAAAAGTTTATGACTTTGTTGTTTTTATTCACAAATAAAAACTGTCACACCCTGTGGTTCAGGTAGAAAGCATGTTTTTGATTATTTTTAAGTCCTAAGTATTATATAAAATCAAAGAAAAAAAAATTAAAACCTCCCAAGAACACAGAAAAAAAAAAAAGAAAAAAAGAAAACAAACCAAAAAAACCCACCAACCAAACCAAAACAACAACAAAGAAAAACACACACACGAAACCAAAACCAAAACAAAACCAACTAAAACAAACCCCAAAAACAAAAACCCCCAAAGCAAAACCAAACCAACAAAACAAAACAAACAAATAAGCAAACAATCAAACAAACAAAATAAAAAAATCTCAAATGCACACCAACCTGAAAATTCAAAACAGTATCACATTTAAAGGCATTTTACATTAAATTCCTAGATTTGGGGCTAAAACCCATAGAGTAATTTTTTATGATATTAAAATAGAAAAGTAATCTTCCTCAACAGTTACTACATTTTAGTTAATTGCATAATGTAGCTATGAATGTGCCATTGTGCTAAAACTTTACCTTTTTTTTTTTTTAGATTGATCTCAATCTCTTTTCTTACTGAAAGAAGATAAAAGGAGATTTCTCCTAATGGTTTAATAGTATGTGGCAAAGGATGAAATACATAGATTGAATAGTCCATCCTATACACAGCCTGCCAGGGAAGCAACTTGAGGTCTAATTGATGAAGGAATCATACTATTAGAAAGAACTTGTGGTTTAAATTATAAAGATTTTCATACACATGATTGCAAGACAGGCCCAGGATATGTTCCAAGGAAACTTAAGTGCAAATTAGATCATCCTTGTAAAATCAGGACCACCATGAGCTGTAATAAATTTAAGAAAAAAAGTAAAGTTTTTCCAGGGAAATTTTTTAATATGCCTTCTATCTGGATACATATATAACCAAAATATTTTAAATCTTTGAATCACCCAGAACAATTCAGGGCAACAGGGACCTCATCTGTTGGAGTCCATGTTTCCATGGATCATCCACAGAGAGTAAGAAGTGCAAGGATTGAATTAAAACCTTTAGAAAAATTAGAATATATAAAGCTACACATACATAAAGTAGAGAATTAAGCTTCAGCTTTAAGCTTCACATGCCCTAAGTGCCTAATTGTTTGTGTAAAAGTACAGAGCTTCAGGCCTAGTGATAGAGTTTAGACATAACAAAAATAGAGTAGAGTACTGTTTATAATTTTTGGTATGAATTTTGTGCAAATACGATAAAGTTTCTCATGTGTGCTAAGATAGAGTTTTTACACACAATAAGATAGAATTTTTACATTAGCAAGATAGAGTTTTTTTTCATTAATAGATGCATAGGTTTTTGATACTGCTTTTTATAGTTTTTCAAACTTAGAGAATTGTACCTAGATTGGGTAGTGTGTAGATAAAGGTATGAACATGCATTTGTAACATAAATAAAAAGCCTCTGGGTTGAAGGTAGAGGTGTCAATCAATCAATCCGATCTATCGATCCAACCTCCACCTTCCACAGCCTCAGGAAAGAGCCCTGCCAAGGGCCAAAACAGGATTCTAATGCTACCATCTATTGTAGTCTTTGTGGTGTGGGATCAGGGCCCCAGGGTCCCCTTTGCCTTTCCCCCTTGCAGCATTTGTCCCGGAACTCTTTTCGGGGCTGCCGGGGACTCTGCATGGGTTCGGGATCTCGGGACCCCTTTCTGTCCTTGCGATTTCTGCAGCCAGGAACTCTGCCTGGGATTTGGGACCCGGGACCCTTTTCTGCCACTGTGACCCCACAGCCAGGAGCCCTACTTGGAGGCTGTTTTATCTTAAAGCTGGAATGTTATGTTTAATTCCATGTTAAGACTACTGTTTATTCTGGTGTTCTATTTCTAAGACTTTATAACCGATTGTGAGACTGTAAGACCACTCATTTAGGACTCTCGCACCTTCAGATACATGCTTTCATGTAATAAACAACTCTGTATAACGCCTTAAAATGTTCTTAGGCCTTTAATACCTATTAACCTGTAGAAACAGCCTTGGCACTCATCTACTCCAATTCCTTGCTCAGAACAGGGTTCATTCAGAGACCTGTCTGATTCAGTCTTAAACATTTCCAGTACGGGATGCCCTACAATCTCTCTGGACAACTTGTTTCAGTGTTTTACTGCCCTCATGGTACTTTTGGTTTGCCTTATCAGGCTTCCCATGTTCCAAATTTTGAGACTGGAGCTGCCAGAAAACTGTATTGTTTGTGCATGGCTGTACTGTTCTTTCTTAAGATATCTCAGTATTGGTATCTACTTTTATAAGTGGACAGAAATTTCAGATTTGTGGTGTTCACTGCTAAAAATCAAAGGAAAAAAACCATCTCCACTGAGCCTTAAAACAAGTATAAGAAATTGATATTTTAAAAAAACTATAGGATAATGAAGGAAAAACAAAACTCTTTTTCTGCTTCATACGCTTCTTCTAGTTCCCAAAACCTGACCGGTTTGGTAGAATAGGTGTGGGTTAGACATCAGGGCCAGTACCAGCCAATACCAACTCTAAACAAAAGTGTAAATCTTTGAGGTCACACTCTTGGACCAGCTAGATTCAAGGTTGTTGGGAGAGTGTCCTGATTCTGTAGAGAAACTACCTTTGAGAAGGAATCTGGATTTTTAGAATGAAGGACAAGTTTCTTTCCTTACTTCCGTGAAAAAGAGGTGAATAACCAAGATTTTGAAATACAGGGTAGTGTGAGATACACGGAATTTTTATATTTATTTATTTATTTATTTATATATATATACACATATATATATTTCAGACACAAATATTCTGGAAAGTTTTGTCAGATATAAGCATGTGTATGTGAACAGTGCACTTATATGTAAGACAGGAGGAATAAAACATGATGCACATTTTATAGATAGCCTGGGCATGTAGATAATGTTTCTTATTATTTGTTTGGACTTGTTTGGAAGTGTCTCAAGTAATATTTGAAAATTTAAGTTGTGTTTGTGTCTCTGTGTGTGCATATATTCCTACACCTATTTGTACTCAGGTTAAGAATATAAGATCTAAGGTTACTACTGGTCTTTAAAAATCTTTCTCTGAAACTGCCTTTCTGACCAGTTCAAGTAAAGATCAAGACATGTCTCCCTAGGAAAGAAGAAGTGCTTGTGTTTATGCCCGTAGGATGAGGATTTTACTTCAATTTTACTCATTCTGCAAAGTCGTTTGATTTTTGAAATGAAAGTACAAGAGCAAAATGACATCTTGCACATTAAAAAATTCTTCACTAAATTATAGTGCAAACCCACCTTTGAGTTCTTTGGACACACTTCTATTTCTCCAATGTAACACAGTAGTCTGAGCAGTAACCAAAATACATGTTTCTGTGAGACTGTTTTACTGAAAGGAGAGCCATTGCAGTATTGTAACACACCAACGTGAAATATTCACCAAGAACTGCTGCTGTCTGTACCACGGATCTTCTAAGACCAAATTGCTTTTTCAAACACTAGTTGTTATTACACCATGCAACAATATTTTACTAACCTATGTCTGAATATCATAGCAGTCAAGATATTATTTGCTCTTCATAGTGTAGTAACAATATAAAACCTTATACATGTAGGATTTTGCCCAGGGTTAGACCCCAATTTTAACAATCTCCAATTGCAAAGTTTAAAAATCTAGATGAACAACTGTATTCCTTCTCATCGTTGTACTCCAGAAAAGCTCTATTCAAGGATCCTTTGTGAAGGAAGTGTCACGCTCCTCAAGGTCTGCTGTCTTTGCACATGACACTGCTGGATATGAATGTGAAGGTGGACAGCTGTGCAGTAAGGCTGATCTGAGCTAGTCCTTATTTCTTCTGCGCTAGAACTACCTGAGTAGTCCACCACTACCAGTACTCCACCTGACCTGGTGGTCTCTAAATGCAAGTAGAAATGTGAAGCAGCACACTTTAAACATGTCCAACTATCTCTAATAATAGCTTTAGCTTTTTTAGTCTCTATACTCTTCCTTTCAGAGATTACTTCATAATTTATACTAACTTTAAATTTTTGGGCAATCACAGTTTCCATTAATAAGTTCATATACTTCTTAATTTTTAGAAATTTCAGCTTATTAGAACATGGTCCTTCTTATGTTTCTTTTAACTGTGCATAAGTTTAGCACTTATGGCTAGAGATCCATCTGTTTCCTGCAATATTGAGTATTGTTACACAAAACACCACTATTGATAAGTAGCTGTTCTTAAAAAGAGAAGCAAATTAAAGGAAATTTTAAAAAAAATTAAAAGGTAGATATTTTGTAACGCTTTGTAGCATGATTTTCTTACTCTTTCAATGGTAAATTCCTAGGCTTTTACAGAAAAAAATATTAAAAACAATATTAACAAAAATTAAGTGGACAGCAAACCAAGAGCGACACAGTTTTCCCTTCTAGAGCTGAGTTCAGCAGCAGGAGAATGCTTGTATGTTAGCTTGGGATGAGAAGGAGAGAGACTAAAGAGGAGGCAAATGTAATTTTGCTTGATTTACAGGGGAGGGACACTACAGACAAAAAATAGTGCAAATAGTAGACTTTAATGCATAGAACCTTTGTAAGGCTGTTTTGCCTTAAAACTAATGCTAGGTATTTCTTTTCCTGTATCACAGTGTTAAAGGTATTCTCAGTGAACAATAAAAAAGGAGACTCAGTTGCTTCCTCAAAATCCCATAATTTTCAGTACTTCCTTTCATGTACAGTAGCTTTAATGAAAACTAAGGTGCTGTTGAGGCATACTAAACAAGTTTTTTTTTTCTTCTCTGAATAGTGTTAAGAAACCTAAAGAGATTAATGAGATAAGCCCATTCATAATAAATCTATTTTATTGTACAGATAAATGCAATATGTAATAAATGGTGTAATTGTAGTTCTGTTACTTTTAAATTAGGACATGAAACTCTTTGACAAAAAATTTGTATGTTTAATGAAATCACTTCATGTACAGAATAATTTTTCTGGTTTTTAACAATTTATTTCTTATTGATAGGCATTTTTAATTAGATCCAGGACCTCTTTTTATACTTTCTAAAATTAAAAAATACTGATAGAATTAAACAAGCAGCATTTTTGTCTGTTCTGTTCAAACCACAGATGCTAGATGTGATTTTATTTCTTACACTGATATTGAAATTCCATTTCAGTATGCAGAACTACAGTCTAGGGAATCATAACATGCAGAGTGTTTTCATTAGATGATGGATCTGCACCTCTGGTTAACAGGAATGCTGATTCATCAAACAGTAGTGATGAAGATAGCGGCGCTAAAAAAGAACAGTTGGAAGAAGGGAGGAAGGATATACCTCTTTTGTACTATGTAATCGTTTGCTTTTGCATTAAACTCTAATTCTACCAATAAAACTTTACTTTAAATGTACAGCCACTTTTTATGGATCAAGGTAATGACAAGGTTGAAGCATATATTTTTCATTCATATACAGACGATTAGTTATTGAATTTTACAGGTTTAGTTTTTGGTTGGTTTGGTTTTGTGGGGTTTTTTTGGGTTTTTTTTTTTTTTTTTCTTTTTTTTTTTTTTCTTTTTTTTTTTTTTCTTTTTTTTTTTTTTCTTTTTTTTTTTTTTCTTTTTTTTTTTTTTCTTTTTTTTTTTTTTCTTTTTTTTTTTTTTCTTTTTTTTTTTTTTCTTTTTTTTTTTTTTCTTTTTTTTTTTTTTCTTTTTTTTTTTTTTCTTTTTTTTTTTTTTCTTTTTTTTTTTTTTCTTTTTTAGTGATCTCTCTCTTGAGGTATTTTCCTCAATGCCTGCATAATTTATGGGTTAGCTTTGTTTAAATGGTTTATTGCTGCTACAAATGTAGTAAGTGGAGTTAAAAAAAAACAAAAACCAAAAAACAACATCAACAACAAAAACCCAAAAAAAACCCACAAAAAATCCTACAGAGAACCCCAGGTGCAAAATTATTCCTGCATTTGGTGGGTAGTGTTTCAGCAAAGCATTATGAGTTTGGAAATGTTCTTACCTTGGCTTCACACTTACATAAGATAGACAAGTTAACTGGCTAGAAGAAACCTTGCATTTCTCTACCAGAGGCACTGACTGCATTCTTTGGTAAGTATTAGTTTGGTTGGAATTTCTTGGAGTGTGGTGATGCAAAATAATCAGCTGGAGCTTTCTCTTGCTTTCTGTATAAATGGATGTCTTTGTCATGACACACAAGGAGCGGTCCTGATGCCTTTGAACTGGGGGCACATTTCTGCTTTCCATCAGAATATCTTAGTATGGCCATTATAGAGAGAGGTCTAAGAGTATGTGCAAGGAAATTAATATTAATTGCTGAATAGCAAGCAACAGCAGAAGAAAAAAATCCAAGAGCGTAAAAGTATCCCATGCAGAATGAATGCTTTTGCATTATATGTACCTTTACATTTAATCTCTGCTAGCCTCTAGATATTCCCTGTAAAGCGTTAGATGGTTCTTAATCTCTGGGTATGGTTCATTCCAATAGCCATTGCAGAACTCTGTTTTTCAGATGTGACTTCTAAAGAGCTAATCAAAACTACAATTCTGTTTAACAATCCAGTGTGTGTCTCGAGGAACAGCTTTTGCTGCTGCAAAAAGGTATAACAGAGCTTCAAGACAGAGCTTCAAAACAGAACTGGTGCTCATGTATGATTAGTTCTGTTCAGAAATGCATAGCAGCCTGTTTGAAGAGGCTGCTTAGGGGGAGCACTGCAATATCCAGAAATAGTGTTTGTTGTAATCTTATGTGCATCAGTGAGAAAACTGCTTTCATGTACATAGTCCACAATGCAAACAAGTTCTCTGTTGTCCTCTGGGGGTTTTGTTACATGTGTGGGAGTAAAGGTCCTTAATTCATGCATCTCAGAAATATGTATAGAGGTAGTGAGCATATAATTCTCTCCGCTGAATTGTCTCTCCATCATTCTGTCACTTGGCTGCCCCCTTTTCCATACATATTCCTATTGCCTTTTACTTTGTCACAGGCCAGGTCCATCCTTTCACTGAAGAATAACACATTCCATCTTTTGGTGTATATTTCTGTTGAAGCACTTAGAGATGGAAGGCAAAGGTTGACTTAGATTTTACCAGGTTTCATGCAGATGGGTTTTTGGTTTATTGGCTGGTTTGGATTTTTGTCCAAATGGATGCAATTACACAAGGAAATATTATAGAGGTTGTGTCTGATTAATATCTGCTCTGCCTCAGCAGCAACAACAGGAAAACATGGCCTCCCTTGCATCTTTGCATTTCTATTTGTTCTCTCATGTGCCATTTTGCCATCTTTACACCTTCCCAGTAGGCCTTTTCCTTCCTTACAAGAGCTCCTGTGCTCAAACTCCCATTTCCATTTCCTTATCTTATTTCTTGTGGGATGTCTGAAAAGGTATTTTCAAGAAACATCCTTCAAAGTATTTTTTTTAAAGAATATCAATGTATAATGCAATATAAAATTTAAAAAAAAACTTTAATTGCCAGTTTTTAGAGATTCAGAAATAAGGCTTATAATAAATACCAGGCTGAAAACTTGATCTTGTGTGACCATGAAAATAATCACTGCCAATATTTCAGAGTTTATTGTGAGCATTATTACTGTTTCTGATTTTCGTGTGTCAAATGGCAATATTTCAGTTGTTGCAAATCAAAATATTTGCATTAGCAATTACTCTGCAAACATTTGCTTCTAAGATTCCTCTTTTTGTGTTCATTTTAAAATTTAAAAATAAAATCTATGAACAAAAAAAATTACAAAAACTGAGACTGTTTTCTTAAAGCTTTTTTGCTACTCACCAGTGACCTTTATGAAATTTTCTTGGGGAATGGTAGATCTCAGCCAGATGAATGAATGAAGATTAGTTGCTCTGCTTTAAGAAGGCTTTTTATCTCTGAGGATGTCCCAGCTCTTGGTTGGTCACATGTTCTTATGAATATATGAATGTCAATATTAGGTTGTTGTTGGAAGATACTCAGTCTCTTTAAGGTGCTCAGCTGAACACGCACAGTTACAGATTGCTGAACATAACAATTGAAGCAAGATTTCATACTACAAGAAAAAGCAGTTTGGCAGTTTTGCTGTCAGAACTGTGGTGAGGTATCCTCACCCAGCAAATAGTAACAATGCTGTAAACAAACAAACAAACCAACAGATGTGTTGTTTACTTGCAGTAAGTTCTGTGCAGCAAAGTGAGGGATGTATAAGGAGACAGTGAAAATATGTAAGCAGAAATCAGAGGATCCTGGTGTCTTCTTATGGGGATTACAAGAATGCATTGTATCACAGCTCATACACTGATGCCTTTACTCTGATGTTCCTGCTATAAGCTGCTCAGAGCCTTCTCGTGACAGGACCATCTCATAAAGGACATCTTGACTTTTGATACCACTGGAGTATAACACAAAGGTGTGTCTTAGTAAAAAGGGATTCTTCTCTACTCGTACCATTTTGTAAGTGCCCAAAGTCCCTTGAGGTGTTTTTATGTCTGAGGAGAACACAGGAAATAGGGAAGCTGTAACTCCAGAGTGATGAGTAGGTCCAGTTCAGTAAAGTAAATCCAGTGGCACTCACAGACTGTGGAAACAGCTGTTGGGTATGACCAGCATGACCAGTAAGTGACCACACTGAGACAAGGGTTCACAGCCATGGGCAGTAGAGCTGATGTGGCTGAGGAGCAGTTGAACCCTCTCTCGACAGTTCAGCTTCAGCCACATTCCCAGGCCCAGCTGCTGGAGAACCACTGAGGCTACAAAAGGCTGTTGTCAGCTCCTGCCTTGGGTCCACCTCTGGATTTGGCTATTCTTTGTTTTTTTCAGCCAGTAAAATGGTAATCTGAAATTGATGGAGCTTGAGGGGGTGTTGTTGGGTGTGTTGGTCATGACCTACAGTGATGCTGGAGTTATGGGCAGAAGAGCTCTGTCCTGTGAGATGACATAACTGCAGAAGTCTTCATAAATCTCATAACCATTATAATTACCAAAAAAATTCTTTACTGCATTTTCGATTGTTGATCTGCCTTTGTATTGGTTTTGGTATTTTTCCATGACAGTGCTTTATTTTGTTGAAGCACATTTTTACATGGTGTTATCAGTACCCTTGGTATCTGATGAAAAGGAAATGAAAAGAAAAAGTCCCTTCTTTCCACTGGAAATATGGTAGGGCATCATTAATTTATTCTAATGACAGAGAGATCAATTGCAGAATACAGATTTTTGCCAGTATACAAGCAAGGGGAAAAACACAATAAAAAAAGGTCAAGGTTAATGTATAAATAAAAGCACTTTTTTGGTTTAGTTGACAAATGTAATTTGATTTAAATTACTTATGATAGTACTACACATAGTAGTAGACTCATAAGCAGTCTGCAGTGTGATTTGTAAAAATAGAACTATACATTGCATTAAGAACCAATTGTATTAAATGTGATACTTCATGAACACATACAGTGTTATACATATACCTCTAATGCCTAAAACATTGCCTGTAGAAAGTTGCAGTATCCTGTGTAGAGTTAAAATTTCTGTTTTCCATACTTTACAATTTTCACACAACATTTCTGCCATACTCTAGTGTTACTTTTGCTCTTCTTTGTTTTGCCTACCTCAAAACTTAGAGTGAATTCATAAAAGCCTTTTAAAGGTTCTTTACCAATGAGGCTAAGTCACTGTGGAGCACATTTGCCATCTGCTTTATCTGTTTCTGAGTCACTAAAGAGTCTTCAACAGCTATTTTTTTTATCAGGTGTAATGGCAATAGCAACTAATAAATGTGAATTAGAAGTCTATCAAATACAATTAACAATATACAGAACTATGTATGTATAAACACTAAATTTGCGTTTATGCCAGATCATCAAAATGGGAGTAGTCTGGATTTTGAAAAAAGTACATATTTAGGTGTAAGTAATTTAATATAAATACAAAAAGAAGGACTCCAATGGCCAGTGGGAAACCATGTGCCAGTAATAAACTGGTGAAATAGTTTAATTCTAGGCAACATACTTGTTGTGTAAGTTAATGCTTATTAAAGCACTGCTACATACCATGGGAGTTTGTAGTTCGTGTTCCTTTTTAATATTTTTCCCTTACCTTGAGCCACAGATGTTTCTTTTTATTTTGGGTATAGTCTGGAAAGTCACACATTTTCTTCTGAATTGCTGCTTTAAAAACATAGGAAACATACAAATAAGAGATTTTTTTTTCTTCCTCTAATATAGTGAAAACCTAAAATCTGTTAACTTTTTTTTTTTTTTTTCACATGAGAAATACATATATAAAAGAAATTGTAAAGTTTCTAGTTCCAGTTGATTATCAAACAAGGACTAGGACCTGGAGCAGTGTAGAGGCATTGCTGTAATTTATGATGTGGCAGTTGGGAGCTAGGAGGGGTTGTTTATTTGCCTATAGGACCCTAAATTACAATCATTATCAAAACAAGAGTGTCCACCTTTTTTTTTTTTTTTTTTTTTTTTTTTTTTTTTTTTTTTTTTTCCGGTTTTTTTTTGTTANTTTTCCTGTGGGATTTTTATATAGGTACAAATACTTTATGGTGAATTAATAACAGTGGAGTTCTTAGAAATTATTTGAATGCAAATCCCTTTGTATGAATCTAGGTGTGACTGACCAATGAACAGTTATGTTTTACAAAAATGATACTGCAGGTGCTGCCTTTCTGTGATATTTTCACATCTAAAAGTGCTGCTGATTGAGATTTGTGGGACAAAAATAAGTTACTGGGAAATCAGTAGGGAACATAGAGAACACAGTATTTCCAAGAATTTACTAAACGAAAACCAATTTTTTGCTCAGCCATCCTTTAGACATCTAGGGAGATAAAAGTTATTTTCAAAGTAATAAAAAGCAATATTGGAAGACTGTATATTTGGCACTTAAAATGCTATGTTCTACTGGAAATTCACTACAAGAGATTTTTTTTCCTTTGCTGAAAAATACAGAAAATACACTTTAGAGTGTTTTGATAAAACCTCTTTATTCTGGGAAAATCAAAGCACAAGAATCTGGGGACAAAGAATATTGTATGGTGTAATGAATTTAATAAAAAGGAAATCCAGACCAACCTGACTAATTTTTGTCCTTGATCTATATTATAAAAATTTCACAGATGTTCACAGCACCATACAAAACACTGAAGTAACTCCCAATGTGCTTTTGTAGTTGCCTCAGAGTGGAGGCAAAGCCACCTTTATTGCTAATCAACACATGTAAAGCTTGGAAATAGTAAAGAAAGCTGCTAAACCAAACATTTAGTTAGAGAATAGGCAAAGAAAACAAAGAAAAAGAATCCAATTATTTTCTATTTGTTTTGCTAAATGGTTTTTCTGCCAAGGACTCGTGGAGAAGAAATTTCTCTCTCCCTCTTTCTTTCTTTCTTTCTTTCTTTCTTTCTTTCTTTCTTTCTTTCTTTCTTTCTTTCTTTCTTTCTTTCTTTCTTTCTTTCTTTCTTTCTTTCTTTCTTTCTTTCTTTCTTTCTTTCTTTCTTTCTTTTTCTTTCTTTCTTTCTTTTCTGTCTTTCTTTCTCTCTCTCTCTTTCTTTCCTTCTTTCCTTCCTTTCTTCCTTCCTTCTGAACCTTCCGCACCTTCTGCACCTTCCGCACCTTCCTTCCTTCCTCTTTTTCTGCTTTTTTCACTTTATCTTTGTTCTGTAAGGCTGAGAGCAGACAGTACCATATGACAAATTATACATTGTTGCTGAGATCTCTGCCAACAAACTTCCCCTGCAAACATCAACAAAGTGCAGCCTAGGCTTTGTCTGCATATGATTTAAAGTAACAACAGCAATTTTAAAAGTCCCCCAATTAGTTTTGTCCTGATTGTCTTCTAGTTGGTAGTTGTTCAGTTTCTTTTTCTGGAAACTGATCCCCTAGCTGAGGAAAATGTTCCCTTCCTCTGCCCCCAGAATTCTTTGAAATTTGTTTTATACTCAAAACCAGAGCTGCACACACAGCTCAAAGAGCAGAAGTGCTACAGCCATCAGGCTTTCTGTGGTTGCTGAACTTTTGGATTCTGGAATGTGCCCCACACACTGCACCAAACCCCGAAATGGCTCACAGGATGGTCCACACTTCTCAGTGAGGACTTGGATCACTTTAGCATCTCCTCTTTGAACCAACAGTGTGTACTGCAGAGACAAAGTGCACAGAGCAGCCACGAGGGCAGGCAAAATCCTTTACATGCCAAGATTTTATTCTTCAGGTTTGCTGCAGTGCAAAATTTGGGGCGTATAGAAGCACTAAATCTCATTGGAATATGACTACTTGGATAGTTTGATTAAGAGTACCTTAATTGAATGGAGCTGCAATGAATTTGGGGCAGGCAGGTGAGTAGTCTGGGGTGGGCAGTGAACAGGTCTGGAGGCAGGACTGGCAGCTTTTTAGGAGTCACTTAAAATGACTAAATGAGGAGATGAGTTCTTGTGAAAGTGGCCCAGTGTTAAAGATAGACAGTAAGGCACTCTTTTCCTTTAAAAATGACTGCTCATCAATAAGAAAATATTTTAAGGTATATCTTAGCCTGCATATCTCTGAGAAAAATAAAATACAATTTTAAATAAATAATTAAATATTTTCAGAGTTATTTCAAATTATGTTAGAGATATGTGCATAAAGGAAAAATAAAATGTCACAGGTACATGACTACTCTTAGATCTGTACCAAACCTTACTTTTGTTGTGGATATTTTTTGTCTCAGTCTGCATTTCTCACCCTCCAGGATATGCAGATATTTCTGCACCAATATGGCAAAGAACCTAATTTGTGCAAACTGTATCTGCAGGCCAGCCTTTACATACAGACTGTTTTAGTTATATACTAACATTTAACTTTCTCTTTATGCATATTTTCCACAAAATGTCTCTTCTAGTCATACCACACTCCCACCAGAATTTTTTCATGCTGTAACTGAAGTTGCTGGCAGTCATTTAGATGAATCCAAGTTATGGTTTCATTTGCCTCTCTCTAATTTGAAGTTTCTGATGTCCTTGAAGGGTAGCTAGGTGTTTCATCTCTTAGAATGTAAACAAAAATATTTATGGCTGTCACAGTGCCTACTAAAATGTGTTTGTCTATTATCCATGCCAGCTTGCTTGCACTAAGTATGCATTTCTCATAAATCTGTGGCTTGAAAGCTGTGCCTTGCACCACATATTGTGTGGATTAAAACTATTTGCACTTGACATTGGAGGCAGAGTAGGCTGACTGTTTTACAGGGTCAGGCCTTATATTATTCAAGCTGCAGCTTGAATGTAGTTTTTCTCTGTGGGTCAGCAACAAATACAGGTGAATATGGCAGGACTTAAATAAAGCCATTGGAAAGAAATTATGTCAATATATGTAACAGGCTTAGCATTATACAGCTTCTCCCACCGGGAAATCAAAGTGAGGCTTTGGCTACATAAAGCATATGTTATAGGTTTTACACGGCTCTATTTCGGTGAAACACTAATTTTATTTTTGGCTATAACTCTGTGATTAAAGGTGATGTCAAAAAGAATGGCTTAATGACCAATATTAGATGCTTAAATACTCTACTGAATTGGGGAACAGTGTCCCTGAGACATTCTCTGGAGCTTTTGAGTCCCAAAACAGCCCTAAATAAATCTACTCAGTCACAAAGAAAAATTTTAATACAGTACACTATGTAGCATTAGGCTTGACATTTTTATATATACATTATTGCTGAGATACAGTTGCTGTGGGAGGTGTAATTTAGAATTTTCTAACCCTGCACATTCAAAAATCCCTGTCACAGCATTAAGCTAATATGTTTACAGTAATATATCCTTATTTTATTTATCTAAGTGTTGTATTATATATCCCTTTATAGAGGTCTATAAAAAGTATCTAATTAACCCTACCCACATTACTCAATTATTTGGGTTTTTATGGTGAGGGATGAATGTCACCTTTAATGATCATATGCCTAATTAAATTGTTTAATTTACATTTATTGATGCTCCTATTTTATTTTGGAATAAAAGAAAAAAAAAAAACAACAGTATTTGCTCATAACAATACTTTTAAGAAAATATTAAAGTAGTTAATTTCATTTCAGCACCTGTTTGTCAGATAAGGAGGTTCTTTCTGTCTTTGTACTCTGTATACTAAGGAAATAGGGCTGTTCAGATTTAACAGGAATAAGTCTGCATCTATAAATCTTAGAATAACTTTCAGACATATGGCATAGTGCATAAATAATTGATTTCATCAGGGCTTATGTCAGGGTACAACACAAACAGTTAAGGTTTATTTGGCTTGAACTAACAGATGTACATGAAAATAAATGATATTACATAAATAGGTGCATTTTTTCATATACTGTTGACACTGCCATTGACTTTCTTATAGAGAAATTAGATCAACTGGGGCATTAACAATATGAAACATTTGAATTTTGTCACAAGAGTGCTATCAGAGAGTGACTTAATCAGTAGCAGAAAACAGAATGAATGTCCTTGAGAAACAGTGGTGCTGAGTGATAATCATAGCACTACCAGACCTTAGGACTGACAAGAGGCTTGCTCTGCTGGGGCCTTTGCTTATCAGCCTGCTTTGCTTGACACCTGCCTTGACACATGCTTTAGAGATGTCCCAAGCATCTGAGCCTCCAGTGTGCATGTCCCTTCCCCAAGACAAAACTGGGAAGAGTCTGGCTGGGTGGAGGAGCAAGGAAAGAGAATTCAGCACAGAGAGGAGAAAACGCTGAGACCAAAAACTGCTGCAGAAATCCTCTCCCTGCTTGTTTGACTTGTGCTCTGAACAGCAAGACCATCGTTGTCTCTGTACTGTTTCCTAAAATGACTTATTTTCTTAACAGAGAAATGCCTGGCAGTAGGGACACCCTGGCCCCTTGCTACCCTTTTCACCTGCAGTGTGTATTGATGTATTTAATTTATATTGATGCTTCTTCTTACTTGCTGTTATTTAATCCCTGCAGCTGAAACTCATGAGACTTCATTGCCGGGCTCAATTGTGGCCTGGGAGCAAGCACATAGCTGTGGCTATGGATAGAGTGAAAGGCCAGATGCTGCCCTTTGTCATGGCAATGCAGGGCACTAGACTGGGCAAACTGAGAGGGAAACCCTGCCTTTTTCTCAGGAATAGGTGCAAGCCTACCAATCTGTGTGTCTCACAGTGTTGAGCTTAAAGTCAGAGAAATTCAGACATGGAAATACATGTTACTGGTTAGAAAAATGCTGGTAAAATCTGAATTATACTCACATCCAGTATTTAAAAAAAAGAAAAAAAATTCAGTTTTGTTTCTGTCTCATCTTTTCTCCTTTTACCTAAAGGAGATATTTCAAAATATTCATAAAATATGTACAATTAGAGGAAAAGCTATTTTTGGACAAAGCAACCTGCTCAATAAATTCTTGACAGGACAGACATTTAGCTAAAAATTTCAAACTCCACTAGCAACATATTCTGGTTAATCTTGAGTATGATAAAAGTAATTGTACATAAGGTGAAGTTTACAGCATACAACAATTTCTATCATTTACTTCCCTCCCCCCCGCAAATGTCAATAGTATGTGTTGAAAAAAACAGCAGAAATCATCTCAAAGTTCAGTTTTTCTCTATGTAATTGAAATTTTCAAGGGCTCCATTGTCAAAAATTAGAGTTATTTATAAGTTTTTAAACGAAAACTGTCCAAGATTTGAATGATTATAAATGTTTTTTCTTTCCAAAATACTGGTTGCAGAAACAATATCTGTTTTATTTTAAAGTATATATTTATGTCATATGGTTCCACATAATTTATTTAAATAAACAGTAGTGGCCAGCCATCTCTTTGGTTTTGGCTTCTAACAACCTTATGTTAATTCATAAAATCATGAAATCATGGAATGCTTTGGGTTAGAAGTGACATTAAAAATTATGTTTCCTACCCCCCTCCCCTGTGGGCAGGGACACCTTCAACTAGACCAGGTTTTTCAGAGCCCAAATCCAATCTGACCTTGAACACTTTCAGGGATGGGGCATTCAGAGCTTCTCTGGGCAACCTGTTCCAGCAGATGTCTGGGTGGTTGAAATCCCCTAGCAGGACAAGGGCCTGCTAGCACAATGCCTCCTGTAACTGAAGCAGTAAGTTCATCACCAGAGAATGGGTATTATGTAAGGCAGTGTGCCAAATAGCAGGAAATCACACAGCTGTGAATCCTTCCTCTTTTTGCAGGAAAAGCCATGGAGATGGACAAGGACCTTGGGTCTCACGCCACTGAGATTTGAACATGTCAGAGGATGGAGATTCCACAAACTCTGGAGCCTCCCTCATTGCACTGTACCCACATAAGGGCAGTCCCCTCACAAGGCTGGGTACAAGAGTAGCATCCGCCGTCTCTGTCCTTGTCCTTATCTGCTTCACCTATTAATCCCTGGGCAGAACCAGCCCAGCAGCCTCCACCTTCTCTTTTACATTCTCTGCTCTGACTCTAGCTATTGTGGGAACCTTCCTGCAGATTATTGTCTTGTGCCAGAATCCCAAACCTTGGACCTGAGCTACCAGTATGGTTTCACTGATGCTGAGCAGCAGATCAAGATAGTGTTATCCCTGTTGCTGCTGTGGCTGAGCAAAGAGAGCCCATCTTTGGCATATTTTGCTGCAAAGGACCCTTGCAGACTCTTTCTGTCTACCAGAACTCCTCACTCTTGTATACAAGTTTCCTTTGGCTCCTCAACAAATCTTGTATTGACCTTTAACATTATTCTGTACATGCAGGGCATTGCATTTACTCTCATGGAACCTAAAGTGGCTGATTGTTGTTGGTCAATTTCTCAGTCTTTTAGAGGTCCTCCTGAATGGCTGCACTGCCCTTCAGATTATTGGCTATTCCCTCAACCCCATCCTTCCTACCACCAATTTGATATCAGCTGCAAACTTGTTGAAAGTGCCCTCTGTCCTACAATCTAGGTTGTCTATAAAAACATTTTATGATTTTGCCTCCAAGCCTCTTGCTGGATTCTGCTAGCTATTAATAACCAATAAAGCTGACACACCTCTTTGAGCTCTCCAGTCTATTTTCCACACAATTTCTCATTTACTTATCAGGTCATATCCTGCCAATTTGTCTACATCACTGGTAACAAAAATCATGCTATCTTTCTAAAGCCAAGGTAGGCACTATCCCTTGTCCACAGCACCAGTCATGTCATCACAAAAAGCTTGTTAAGGCAGAATTTGTCCCTGACAGTTCTACGCTGGCTGTTCCAAGTTAGCTTTCAGTCTTCCACATGCCTGAAGGGAGCTAGTTTCAATTTTTATTGCTGAATTAATACCCTGGTTATGAGATCCTCTTGGAAGATGCAGAATAAAGTTTGACAGATGGTTGTCCTGCAACGAAATTCATTGCATTTAAGCAGCTGGGTCCCACTGGGGAAATTTCAGAACTGTCTTAAATAGTAATTATCCTTCACATTTATTTATAATAGACTAAATTAATCTCAGCTGTTGAGAGTGTACACTCTATGTGAAGCTTTACGGCAGTGGCAGACCAAGGAAGTTGGGAAACATAAGTTAGTAGTCTCTCCTGATTTTATTTCTGTGAAAATAAGAATTATAAGGTATTCAAATAACTCAGTATCGGAAGTTATCCAAATAAATCAGTAACAGAGTCCTAGCCAAATGAAGAGATAAATTTCTGGATCTTGAGGCTTTAAATCCAAACTACTCTTGGGGTAGGAGACATGCATTGCTGGATTATATTTCATGTAATGTTTACATGTAGTGTTCTCTCAAGTCCCTCTCAAGGAATGTAGTAAGAACCAATCAACAGAAAAAGTGAGAATAAAGCATGTTGTTATTGTATGTTAAGACAAAAACCAGCCAGAGATGCAGTACGCTAGGATTTTTGAAATTCCTGAACTAAAATAGGACATTCTTATTTGAAATTTGGTTCTTCTGCTCAAATCAATGTAGTTGATAAGAGTTCCCATTTATTCCTTTGTGTGTCCTTGCCTGATTCTACAGTTCTAATATGTCATAGCTCACTGAGTGACCTGTGAAGCTGGGCTATCAATGTACACTGGATGTTCACACCCCATATGCTTTACTGTAGTGTTCCTAAAATGGAGATGCTACAAGCCATACTATGAGTCTAACATTGGAGCTTTATCACTCTTTTCCTTGAGGCACCAAATGAATACAAGTATGGGACTCGGAATCCTTCTCACTGCCTTTTATCTGTACCTTTCTCTCTGGAAAGCCTCTTTGCAAGAGCAGGTGGGTAAAATATTTTAATTTCCTGACTTTACTTATGTAACATATGGTGACAGCACTGCACTACTCTTTTCATAGTCAGACCAGGCTCAAAAGCAAGGAAAGCTTGCAGTAAACCAATGATATGTGCTAATAGTCATATGATCACCCAGGGACAGAAACTCTCTATGATATAAAAAGAGATGAAAGAATTATCTAGTCCCATTCCCTGTATCAAGCAGGGCTAAGGAGAACACATTGCTCAGAACCATGTTCAGTTGAGGGTCAAGACCCTCTGTAGATAGAGACACACACACGACCTCTCTGAGCTACCTACAAGTGCTTGTCCACTGTCATGAAGGAAAAAGTGTTCTTAATGACAAACCAGAATTTCCTGTGTTAGGAATAGTGCTCGTTACTTCCTGTCCCTCCACCTTCAGCCTGACAGCAGTGAGTTCTCCTGCCCCCATTTTCTTTTCCAGGCCAAACCATCCCAGGAACCTCTGTCTCCCTTGCCTATCCTTTTCTATAGCCCAGAAGATCTTGGGGACCCTGCAGTGGACTCCTTGCTATGCATCAGGACCTCTCTTGCACTATGAGGCCAAATCTGGACCCTGCATTCTCTGTGCAGTTTCAATGGTGCTGAAAATTTGAGCCACATAATGAAGCATCCCATGAAATGCATGAAGCCACCACAAAACATCTTTTTTACATGCAGCCCTTTATCAGGCAAATCAGACCATCTTTGGGAAAGGTTTGTCAGCTTTTTTTCCCCTCTATTATTTTTGAATGATGAAGATTTGGAACCAGAAGTTTTGTCCACCCTGGGAATGGAAAGTGCATGCCTTCAACAAGAAGTGGTGTGTCTCTGTAAGGTAAGGTTTAGTGAGGATTTTATGTCTGTGTTAGAGCTCCTCAGACCTGTGAACTCAGCTATTCTAAATGACGGGGCTGCAATACAACCTTGATATCTGACAGACCATGAAAATGCTTTGCCTGTTTGACTTTTAGTGTTCATGAAATATAAGTTGAAACTGAGAACTGATACTTCTAGCCCAAAGTTCACACATGTAAGAAGCTGTGGGAAAAAAAAGTATTTTCACATTTTATATGAAAATTTATTTATTTATATATTTTGTATATTTTCATATTTTCATATGAAAATATAGGTATATTTAATAGGCTTGCTGGCACCTAGGTGTCAATTTTTTCTCTTGTTGAATATAAAAGTGATTGAGATTTTAGATGATATTTTAGATATTTTAAATCTACTGCAAGAAAAATAGTCTGTCCCAAGAAGAGAAGAATTGTCAGTTATTATATTTCCACTACAAAGAATGTCAAAATGAGTGGGCAGTCTAAATTTTCTGCATGAGCTTTGAAATTAAATTAACAGAACATTTCATTTATGGCAGAACATGTGTGGCTATATTACAGAGACTCAGAGCACATCATTTGTCGACTAATAAACATTAGTAGATCTGGATCATATAGTTGGCTTCCCAGGCTCCTAATTCAGTGTTATGCATTCATTGAATCATTCCCTTTGTTGCTTTTTTATTGAATATGCTCTACTTATCTCAACAGGGAGGAGATCTAAGGTTGTTTACCTTTCTTTATGCAGAAAGTAATGGGAGAAGGGTTCAATCTGCCTTCTCATTAGTCAGCTCCTCTACAGTCAAGCTCCTCTAATACTAATAATCTAAAATGATGCAAAAATCTTCATTGTCCACTTGAGTTTTGTACCTATACATGGGCAGACAATTGTGAATACATAGAGGAATAAACAAATTTATTTTTCTGTTGCACTTCTGTGTGCCCTGGATAAATCACAGAAACGGAGGATATGTCCAGAGTACTTCTTCCCTTGACTTCAGTAGGCATAATTTCTTTAGCTGCTTGTAAACTGATCCAACACTGCCAAAATCATTAATGAAGAAAATATTTTCAAAAAAGGCTTTATATTCTTTTAATCTTGCAATTTGTTAGTGTCGATTTCTTTGAATGTAGATTTGATTATTCTTAAAGAAGTAAGTACACAAAAAATAGACACAGAGTGATGTTTTCTGTCAACATGCTAGCACAGAAATATTTTACGATTACTACATTTAATTAATTTTTAACATTGGTTATTATTAGCTGTTCTAGATACTTAAAATGTTGCCAAAAGTAACCTGTCTTTTACTAAATAGCTTCAAAAGAGCTAGTTGGAAATGTGTGGCAAGACAGGACCAGTGTGCTGTCATGGGGACTCCAGCCATGGAGGTGTAGTGCTGGCCCTGGAGCCCTTTTGGGATGGTGCTGTCAGGGTGAGCCTGGTTCTGGGCACCAGGCCAAATATGCATACCCTCTCATGCTCATCTGCTGACCCTACCCAAAACCACCAAAAAAAGCACTGAGGACTTTGGGTACTATATCTGATCTGTGCCTTTTAATCTGTGAATGGCGCAAGGTTATATTTTTTTAAACATCCATTTATTTTAAGTGTTAATGTTCTTTTTTTATCACTTAATTTGTCTGTGTGATGATGAATATAGCTTTTGCTCTTTACCATGTCCTCCTTTTCTGTGTGTTTATCTGTCTATTTCTGCAGTGTAGGTCGACTATAATGGCTCTAATATTTTACATCTGCCCAATGTAAGGGGAGTAACATTTTATAAATTAATGGATTTTTTAAACTAAAATGTAGTCATGTTAACTAGATCATATATATTTTCCCCTATAATTTAAACAAGGATATGCAGAATGTATTTAATATATGGTATAATCTGCCAGCAGGAATATCAGATTACTTGTTAATTTGCTATATATCATTCACATATGAAATGCCAAAAGATTTAAAAAATATATATTTGTTATTTTCCTCACATGACTCTTTGATTTAAATTGAAAAAAATATTATTTTAATTGATAAAGTATAAGTCTTACCAAAGGTAAAGTATTGTGTCAGAATAAGGAATTCCCTCTGCATGATTATACAAAATGCAATACAATTAGGTTTGGTTTTTCCTGGTTTAATTTAGTTTATTCCCCTAGGAGAGATCCATTCACCGTATTTAATTTGGCTGTAACACAATTTAATAATTATTTTCCAAAACACAAAACTTAAAAAGTTGAGGACATAAATTGAAGACATATAATAAACTTCCTATTTTCCACCTAACCTTCTTAACAACTTTATTTTTTTTTTGTTTCTTTGGGACTTGTAAGGGAAAAATGAGAGCTCCGTAAATGTTCCTGGTTTCAATCTTAGTGAAAGAGTTTCCTTATTCATTGAGCCACAATCCTAATCGTGCTGAAACCACAGGGCCTACTCCCCAGGGCTACCCCCAGCCCCAGCAGCATCTCTGCTGGGACTCTGCCTGCCCAGGGCAGGGCTGCACCAGGCTCTTGCCAGAGGCACACACAGACCTGTTGGCTCCCCTCCTCCTCTGCCCTGTCCATCTGCCCTGGTGCACACTGGCTGCTACTCTCAGAGCAATGTCCAGATGATAGTTATCCAAGCATGACAGAGTGCAGCTGCATCTAGGCAGTGAGGGGATGCTCCTGCTGCTCAGTGAACCCATAATGGACAAGGAACACAAGAGAAGTGACCACACTTTCATTATCTACATGCAAGAAACGTGTACTGAATGTCCCACTTCTGAATTCCTGTGTGATATAATACTCGTGTGTCATCACTAGAATTAGAACCTTCAGAAATGAGACTCAAAAGGAAGGGATATCTTTTTATCCACACATTAGATTTTGATGAATGGCTTCTATTTTGTGTTCTGGGAATTAGATTATATACTTTCTTCAGAAAGTTTCTAATGAAAGCATTAAATGCTCCAGGATTTCAAGGGAAACACATGATCTGGAATTCCTGCCTGGGTCACCAGTTCTAGTGACACTGACAGATCTACCGCTGATATATATGGAGCAGATATTTTTCTACACTTTTAATCCAGTGTCTGCTCTGGCAAATGTCTGCTTCTGGAGAAACTGAAGGAAAAATTTCTGGGAATGAATCAACAACATGACACTTCCATGATGTAATTTACCACTACAAACATGGATTATGTAGAGATATAGACTTCATATCTATATTCTCTGTCAGGTGGATACTCTTCACACTCTAAAAATGAAGATGTAGGAAAAGAATAAAAGAAATGTATAATAAAAAATATGAACCTCTAAGATGGTATTGTTCAATAATGTAAATAGAAATGCAGGAGTTTAGGAGAGAAAGGAAAATAAAATCTTCAGACAGGCAATTTCTTTTCTGGAAGCTGAAGAAAAATAGTTTATACCTGCCTAAAGATCTGACGTTCCTTTTCTGTCACAGTGTTAGATGAACAGCTCTGCATAAACACAAGACTTTCTAATCCTGATTTGCTTTATAAATCTGTAGACTAGTAGCAGCTTGAGGCATTCCAGAAATGCAAATATCATCCTGAATAAAGGTGTAACAGTGTAATCTGTTTTTCTGTAAGCTCAAGGTTTTTCGGTTTCTGATCTTTGTTTTTAAACTGCAGACCATCTCAATCACAAGGTTGTAGATATTTTTACATTTTGTTGCCTTGTGAGGCTAATGACACCAATGCCTTTGTGAAAGATAGGTACCAGCACCAGTGGTTTGGGACCAATGACTCAGTCATTGCCTTGCCTGAAATGGAGTGTGGCAACCTGCGTTTTCATCACAAATCAGCAGGAGAAACAATATATTATGCAAATATTAGCACTTTAGCAAAGCTTTAGCCAAGGCCAGTGTGAACAAAACGTGAGGGAGAAGAGCTGGTGCAGGCCAGGGGTTGTGTTCCAGGGCTCCATTGACAAACCCCTCAAGTGTGCAGCAGCTGCACCGGGGGTGAAGGTGTGCAGGGGCCAGCACTTTGCCTTCTGAAGAGCAGGGCAGGTTATCCATCATGACTAATGAAGCACACTGCAGGGCTGCGGGGGAGCTGCTGAGCAACACGGACCAGCCCTGCAAGGACCAGGTGTGCAGGGGTCACTGCCAGCTCACAGCTATTGATCCGAGACAGCGAGGGCCAGGGTCTTAGGGAGAGAAAAAGAGTGTGAGCCTGAGGATTGCTAATGACTCTGCTCCCACAGCTTCTTTGGGCTTTTGTGTAACCTTTGTGTAGCTGGCAAGCTGAGTTTCAGCATGTGCTGATCAGGCTGCTCTGAAACCCAGTGCTCTGCAGCAATCCTTGGTCATGACAGTCGTGAAGGGCATGGTACAGGACAGAGCCTGGGTGTGCTGCTGAAGAAGGACTAAACTACAGTAGTAAGAAGAATCAGGATAAAGTTGTCAAATCCACTTGCTAGATTCAATCTAATCTAACTGGGATTTACTCAAATGCCTGTGTATGTGAGCTTGCAATGCACTTATCTGGACACTGGGGTCAAAGAGCATAAAACAAGTACTCGGTGCTTAGTTTTATGTTCTTGAATTTAAGCATTCTTTCTTGAAATTATTCAAATCTGGGCCTACCTGCTAGCTGAAAATATAGTCAGAGCAAATAAACTTGCATATAATATCCTCTTTTGTGATGTTTTCCAGAGAAAGACTTGAGAAGAGTAAAAGAGATTTATACATTTTTATTTCTGTCTTATTCTTCTAAGAAAGCTGGGAATAGTGGTAATAGCTATTACTGTAAAATAAAAATGGATTTCTTAGCCCAGAAGGTAAACCTCTGTATATGGGAGAAATTTTATAACAGTTTATGGTTATTCTTATAAAAATACTATGAGTAGAATTAATGCAAATCCTGACAGTGATTTTTCATTTAAAATGTTAGGAAATAATGCCAACTTTTTTTTTTTTTCTTTTTTTTTTGGGGGGGGGTCGGCAGGGCGCTTTTTATTTTTGGGGGGGTTTATGGGGTTTTTCCCAGTTAGTTAGAATCTGTAAATCTGGTCCTTTTATTACAGTTTTAGGCCAATAAAGAATTATTTTTGAAAAGAAAAAAGTTCACACAGCTTGGGAAATAAGGGCATTTACAGGCATTTAAAACTGATTTATATTTGTGTAGTTTATTATTCTTCCTGTAGAAGAATAATCCGGGGACAGACACCTTTGAAGTGGTATAAAGTCTCCACACTAAGACAATAATCCCTTTCCTAACATGTCTGTTAAAACAGGTCAGTTTTCTATAACAGACAAAGTCTAAATAATTTCTTCAATTTGCACAAAATTGTATTTAAAGCATAAATGCAACATTCAGTGGAGATATTAAAGCATTAGAAACAAGGTTATATCTACTGCAGTACCTGCCTAGTACTGCAGGTACAGCTGAGCTATTCAAAGGGCAGTTCACTGCATGTTGATTTATCTTCCCCCTGATGCTGGTGTCTCAGCTGCTGTGAGCAGAGAGGACAGGTGGTGAGGGTCTGAACTACACCTCAGTTCCTCCCTTTTGAAGTTAGACAAATGCAGTTTTCTCCAAGGGATTTTCCAGATGCCATTGCTATTTTAGAAGTCAAGAATAGGATACCTTTTACCTGCTGGGTGAAAGAACATGTTTTTTTTTATTTTTGGCCTGGAACATTTATACTTTTTTTAATAAAAGTCAAGTTTCCATTAACAAGCATATGTTATGAGTAAACTGCCTGAGGAAGAATGTTCTAGAACAGTTTGCAATATAAGCAATGTGTAAAAAGCATCCCATATCCAAACTAAACCCCTTGTAATCTGCCTTTTTGTTTGCAGGATGAAGGAGAGAGTTATCTGTGACCTGCTGTGGGCTATCACATCTGGAATATAAAATCAGATGGCTTCAAATGAAAAAGCTGATTTGCATGATAAGCAAAAAAAATGTATTTCTCCTTGTAATCTTGACTACATTCAGCAATAATTAACATTACTGGAATAAGGAAGAAATGGTACACTTGACTGTGCTAAAAAAGAAATATTTATATGAATGTTCTGGTTTATATCAGCATCTGTACAGTTTAAACAATCTGTATTTAGATGTTGCACATCAGGTCATATCTCCTGCTAAGGGCATGAGAGAGTGTTTGACATGAGATACTGTACTCTAATTAATTACAGCAAAAAAAAAAAAAAGGAAGGAAACAGAAGTTTGGGAAGATGAAGAAATAGTTCAAGAATCACAGAATAAATCATGTCAGAGCTAGGATAAGACTTGGTTTTCTAGGTTCTCGCTTACTAATCATATCTACTGTATATGCTGCTTCTCAATGCATAACATGAACAAGCAGTAATTTTTAAAAATGAATGCACTAGATATTCTGGTGTTATTTACTTACAATAAATCCAAGGGATGTTTGAATCTGTGTAACCAAGATTTAAAAGTTATCCCTGGTACAAGTACTGACAGAGTAGTTAGGTTTTCAGGTCTGTGAGCACAGAAAATTCACTAAAAGGTCCATGTCACTAAGCTAGATTGTATCTTTTGAGAGAAATTTCACAATAAATACATTTCCTACAGTATTTGCAGATCCAAGAAATGGAGCAAGGGATGTTGAAGATGTGTTTCCTTTACCATGCTATTTTAAACACTAATAAACAAAGAACTAATAAGCTTTCCATGAACATGGAAACATTACTGAACATGTTGATGCCTAATGTCAGGGGCTACAATGATGACAGGTTTAGAGATTAGAAAATCAAACATATAGAATATTTTATGAGATCAGAGAACTGCCTTTGTTCACCATGGAAAAGGCAAGTCCCTCAGTGTTACACAGGAGCTGTATTTACTTTTGTCTCTTCAGGGACTGCAGGAAGCCCAGTGCTCTCAAGACACCTGGGAATTTTCTTGGTCATGTTGCCTTCAAGGACCTCATGCTCAACCTTAGGACATGCTGCTTGCATTATGTGCTCACCCGTGTCGTACACACGGTTCCTTTTTTCTTGGGAAAAAAAACCACAAAAACAACCACCCATGAGTTTGCTTTGCAGTGTCCGCAGGACAGCTCCTGGACACACAGCACAGGCTATTTCCATGCAGCTGTGCTGTGCTAGAATAAGCTACTCCACACACACTTTAAGCTGTACCATGATAAACAGGATGTGCCAATTCATTTACAGGGTAACCAGTGAGATTGTGCTGGATGTACTTCCCAGGTGTTCCTGTTGCTTCGCAGCAGGAGTTGGTTAGCTGTTCTATCAAGACACTTCCAGAACAGCAGTGCCTATGGGGACGTTAAGAAGAAAAACACTTAAAAACTTGAAAGTCTGGCCTGTTTATATAAGAGCATACGTGGAAGTTTAATCCCTCTGAAAATAAGTTCACCAATCACAGAGACTGAACACGGTTTTTTAATGTTTGAGGATCAACAATTATGGTACGAATACAGCTAAGCACATGGGAAAATACATCCTGCAGGGCTCTTTTGCAGTCTTTTTTAAAGACAACAAATTAGTGTCTCAGTTTCACAGTTAGTCAGAGGTAAAGACAACCACAGCAAATAATATTTAAGTAATCCTTAATTATTTATTTCTTTTATCTAGGATCTTATCTAGATTTCCTAGGTGGCTAATATTTTTGATATCAGAGACTAATAATGTGTCTGATTTGACAGCTGTTAAAGTGGCTTGGATTTCAGAAAGTAGATTTGCTCCAAACATTTTATTGTTCAGTCAGACTGTCTAATTGTCTTTGCTAGAGAAGACTTATACAGAGCACCTCTTTTCAGAAAGAGGTTTTAGTGCTAGTGATACTCATCTTGGTTGAAAAAGAAACACAAGATTATATTTTCAGTGTATTCTGGCTAAATTACATCTGACGAGTAATTTAAATTAATATACTAACTTTGCATGCACACATATTCCTAATTTGCCATTTAATTTTAATGACTAAAGTGAAAATTTGTATCATCTGGAAACTCTCACTTTAGTTTTCCCCATGTTTTCTGAGGTAGGTTATTTAATTACTTGGCAAATGGTCTGCCTAATGCCACTACATCTTGTTAATAATTTCTATGCAAAAAATAAACTCTTATCTGATGATAGTTCCTCTGAGGCAGGAAAGAGAGCAGAGGAAACAGTTTTAGCTAAAAAAATAAGTAAGCATCTTGTAAATACGTTGCTGAAGCACTTGTTCTAAACATGGTGTCCACAGAGACTTGTATTAATGATCCAAAATACCAGAGCAGGGTGAAAAATTACTTAAATGTTGCTGCTGTTTTGTGGCTTGCAATACACCCAGAGATAGATGTTAAAAAGAAAAGCAGAGCAGTGAGTAGGAGCAAAAAGCTGCACGAGGGGAGAGGTATTTTAGAGCTGGGGAAGTACTGGGCTTCACAGGTGGAAGGGAATGCAGGCTTCAAGTGGAGGTGGATGTGCAGCTCTTCAGGCCAAATTCACATAAGTGCCTATGTAACTGCAGTCTTTGTTTCCTGGTTTTAACAGTACCCCTTTTTGGGAAAAGTTTTGTCTACAAGGAGTTATTTTCCCCACACTCAGCCAGAGTGTCAGAAAACACATTGTTTTCTTCCCTTATTATTTCTTCCCCTTATTATGTATGTTGCTTAGTTTAAAAGGAAGAAATCCTTTTCCCCTTACTATTGCCACATTGCATATTATTTTAAAAAATGAGGGAAGGATAAGGTAAGATATTTTTAAAAAGCTTTCACTGTATCTGTTACTCTGACTTTTTTCAACTCAATAGTTCTGGAAATCTATAATAAAAGTAGTTCAACTTGACTTCACATCCTTCTCTCCCACCTTGCAATGCTTGCAACTGTCATGCAGTCACATGCATGTAGTTTCAGTCATATAAAGGTAGTTTCCTTTTGATAAGGATGTTACATATGTCAGAAGAAGGGTCCACCAAGTATTTAGGGTGTTATGGGAATTTCCCAGAATACTTACAGGGTATTCTTCCCCGGTTTTGCTATAAACTTTTATTTCAGCTTTTCCTGTCAGGAACGCGCAATAATTCAGCAACACGGTCGTAATTTCTGAAGAGAGACTTTGAATCTGTGATCCTCTAAACCCTGCCAGCAGATCAGAACAATGCAGCCACTCACAACAGGAGGCAGTGTGTCCCAGTAGCAGTAACTTTCCATGGAAATGGTGAAGTGAAAAGGAGCTAGTAAAACTATAAATATAGATGTACCTGTTGGCAAGGAGATTCAGGAGGAGTATTAGCCTAAGGAGGTAAAATATGCTTTTATCCTTAGCATTTGCACCTTAGCTTGGCACCATATCAGAGGTGAAGAATATATGTCTGAGCCTAGACAAAATATTTTCCTGAAACAAAACATGATATAAAGAATTTTTCATCAGTTTAGGATTAAATTACTTTCCAATGGACTAAAATGTGGTCAATTTTTAAAGCTTTATAGATATTTATGACATTTCTTAACATTTTAAAATATTTAACAGTAATTTCAGTCTATATTTTGAAAGAGTTTTTAAAGGAGGTGACTAAAACCAATGATAAATTTTGTAGATTTCTGATTACATACACACTAGTTCATATAAAATAACTACAATACCATCGGCTTTTGAATTTTCCTTTCCCAGTAGCATTTTCTAAATTGTATGTGCTTATCTGAGGCAGCAACAGCAAGATCTTACCTTTTTTTTTTTTTTTTTCCTTTTTCTATCCTTATTAGCATATAGGTTTTTTTAAATTTAGGTATTTATATTTATTACCTTACAGAAAGACCTGTTTGTATTAATTCTATCTCTTGTAAATACAATTCAACTACCTTGCATATTCTGAACAGCATTTGTAGGACAAACTGCACATTGTAAAACTTCACCTTTACAAAATTCTCTGAATCAAAAGAATTAAAAATTTTAAGGTAGCCACTTCACTTATTAAATTAACTTCACATTTCTAGCAAGAATTCTTATTTATATGAGTCTTGTAAGAGTCTAATTCTGCAGAACTGTATTGGTTATTTACCAAGGATTTTTTAGTAACTTTTAATTCAATCAACAAATGTTAATTAGCTGCTCTGGCTTCATTTTAAATCTATGATTCTATTGACCTAAAATAAAAAGAAAAGTATGAAAATGAGTTGAAATGGATCTTTGCTAAGGTAAAGAGGTGACGTAAAATGATGCTATTGCTTTTTCTTTTCTGCTATAATCTAAGAAGGCAATCTAAATTAATTATTATTCTGTCACTGTGCTAATGGCTGTTTAGCCTTTACAAATGACAGCCTACACTAAAACATGGAGCTGGCCCACAGCTTTAAATCCATTGTTTAAATTTTGTGCTAATTTCAATCAGAATGGAAAATTGTGTACAATATCGTTATTTAGATTGATTACAGACTTATATAAAAACCTTCGAAGTTTAATACCTTATATCTTTGAAGTGGGGCATTTTGGGAGATTGAATATTTTCATTTAATAGTTTCAGTAGCAAGGCTTTAAGGTTTTTAAAAACATTGGGTTAAGCAAAAAATCTACATACATTATGTTCCATCATCTCAAATGAACTTCTGCGAAAGAACTGAAACCTTGCCTCAGAACTACAGCCAGTATCAGAGAACACAGTCACATTGCAAATACTTCCACCTGCATATGAGAAAAAATACACATGAAGATGCCACAATCTCCTCATTCTCTTTTTGCTGGGGCTGTGAACAAACAACTGTGCTTGCTCGGCATGAGCTGTTTTGTTAGAGCCTGTTCTGTGCTCTGCAGTGATAACTTCTATGCACCTTTTAATTCACAGGGCTAATTCCTTCTTTTCCACTGTTATCTGGTACTGGTTTAGCATAACCTTGGCATCATGACTCTGACATTGCCATTTGGGCTCCTTGAGGATTTTGAGGGCCACTTGTCTTCTTCTGGTACTGGATAAGTGGTGACAGTGATTAGTGTCCTGGGTTACTTCTGTCAATTGTTGTCACTTAAGAGCCGCAGTAGCATAACAATTAAATCACAACAAAAATATGTACATGATGCTGGGCTTTTCTTACAAAATGAACTAAAATTAATGTTGGATTTAACGTTTAAAATGCAGTGCTCAACAGTTTGATTCAGAAGTTTGGTTGTCTTTTCAACAGGAGCAAGTCTTTTTAAGTGTAGTAGGTCTAGTGCTGGCCAAACACCAGTGCACTGACTCTCATTTTCTGCTGCGAGATAAAGATTAGGAGGAGAGTAAAGCAGACTCAAAAATTTGAAGGGTATAAAGAAAACTTTATTAACAAAACTAGAAGAAAAGTAATAACAAATCAGAATAAACCTTCAGAACACTTCTCCTCTCCCCAGTTCTTCTTTATTTTCCCACTGACAATGTAAAGAGATAAAATTTGGTATTTTCAATCCGTTTACCACTTCTAAAATAATCTCTTTTCAGTTCACATAGGGAGAGGAATCTCTTCTGCCATGCCATGGAGACTTTTCCACAAGAAACAGTTCTCTCATGGTTTTAATTTTCACAAACAGCAGCTGCCCGGAAATCTGCAATCGTGAAGTCCCTCCCATGGTTTGGTAGTCTTCCCACAGCTACCATGATGGGTCATGTCAGCTTATAGGTGTGTAATTTTAAGTTGCAAATTTAATTTTAAAAAATGTTCTAGTATAGAAACAAAAGTTCTCTTCTTTTATCTCTGGGAACAGAGGTTTTCTTCTTCCATCCCGGGGGCAAGGTTCTCATCTCTTTCTGTTCAAGCTTCTCCTTGGATCACCCCGCAGCCCCGCAGCCCGGCAGCCCAGCCCCGCAGCCGAGCTCCGCAGCCGAGCC
>VXBR01002564.1:549657-582779 GCA_013400215.1 Cisticola juncidis | reverse complement strand
CCGAGCCCCGCAGCCCCGCAGCCCCACAGCCGAGCCCCGCAGCCCCACAGCCGAGCCCCGCAGCCGGCCGACCTGGCCAGGGCTACAGCAGAGCAGGGCCCGGGCTGGCCCCGCCAGGCCCTTTGTCCTGCGCTGCAGAGCGGGACCTGGCCCAGCCAGCTTCCAGTTACCTCGTCAAAGGCCGGAAGCAAGAGAGCTTTTCCCGGGCTCTGTTTGTTTCTAAATGTGATTTTGCAGAGATGTGTTCAGCTCTCTTAAGTGGTTTAACAGAGTGCCAACATTCAAAATTAGCCAGCTTCTTGGTTCTATTGTGTCTGGAGGAAGGTGTTAGCAGTCCTCATGGAGAATCACTTCTGTATCTGATGGATTTTCTTTTTAACTAAAAACTGAGCTATGTTAAACCACTGCAACAAACAATTGCAACTATCTTTCCGAAAACTGAGTATTCATATACATCTGCTGAAGACAAACCTTCTGTGATAGAATATTTTTTCTCATTTCAGTAGTAATTATCCTAACCAAAGTAGTTTATCTAGTGTTATAAAGAAACCAAGTACAGTTTATGTATGAAGCTGGTGACCAGTATAATTGCAAAACCTCTACAGTTTCCTGCTAATTGGATGAAAAGGAGAATAAAGAAAAATAAGACAAATTCTCGAACTCCATATTCTACCAGCACTCCTTAAATGTTCTAGTGCTTTGTTAATATTCTGGCTTTGTGCTGAATACACAGCTGAAATGGAGATAGGGCAATGTGATAATTTGCTCCAGGACATGCACTTCTTGCTTTTCTGTTCACTGTAAAAAAAACCCCAGCTTTCATTATGCTGCGTTCAACTAATTCAGGTTCTCCTTAAAAATATAATTTAGATGTGTTATAGATGACTGACATATCCTGTTGATTTGAAAATATTGAAATGAAGATCAAAGATATTTTCCTCTTTCTTTTCCACTTGGCCAAAGCACTGTAGGAATCACCTACTGGAATACAATACACTTATGACAGAAGTAGTTCTTGAGTTGTTTCTGTCTGTTTAGGGCATCTGGGGGGTTGTTTGCTTGTTTGTTTTGAGTTTTAAGTTCTACAGGAACTGAGAATGTTTTACTCCTTTCTTTTCTTTTTGGTTTTTGTGTACTTGACCTGATTTTCCTTGAAAAAGAAAAATTGCCTCTTTTGGAACATGATGAGGTCACTAAGAAACCTTCTAATTACACAGATGGCTAAGTGCTGTTATATTAGGGACAAATGATGCAGATTTACTTATAAAAACTTCATCTAAGCAACTGAATTATTTTTATGTACTTAATAATATTCCAGAAGCTCTTCTCAAAATCATACTTATGCTGTGTTCAGATCAGGCTAATATTAGGCAGAAAATGAGGTCTGGTATCAACAGAAGGAACTTGAAGCCTGAACTCAAGATAACAGACAACTTTGTGAAAGACATTTGCTGAGCTACAGAGCTTACTGACAATGAAGTACCTCTGTCCCTCTTCTGGGCAGTTCTGGTTGTGAGGGTGTGACACTGAAGGCATGTTACAGGAAGTGTTTTACAACTAGAGTAAAAGAAAAATGTTTAGCGCTCTGTGATCTTACAAATGTCAAAATGTTTGTATACAAATGTTTTATGTATATAGGTGAGCTACTCACCTACAACAGTATTAACTTCTCTAGACAGACTAAGGAACTAATCTCAAATGGCTAAGATTCTGAGTCATGGTGATCAATCTTATAATTTCCCATTTTTCAAATGGTCTTTTGATGTTTTGCTTGTAACAGTATACTTCACATCTAACCTTGGGAATCTCCAGTCTGTTATGGCAAGTTTGCTGAGCAACTCCTATAAAGTGCAGAGCTTTTGCAACTCAGTGTTTGATGCCATGCAGGAAGATTCAGTCTCATGCCACAAGAGTATGACGTGGGAATTAAGAGAAGCTTTGTGTGATCATGACACAGACATGAGCATCTTTTAATGGATTTGAAGACTGAAGCCCTACTAAGAAAATCTGCTACCTTGGACAATTTATTAAGTACAATCTTAAGAAAATAATTGATTTAGCAGATCCAAAGACTGATGGAAAAACAATTTGGCAGTAGGTTAGTTAGAAAGGCATGAAACTAGAAATTTTTTTTTTTTTGAAAATTCAATGCACAAGGATAGATAATATTTACGGTTACTACAAGGTCTTGGCAGAAGTGTTGACCAAATACAGATGTAACATTTTAGATTAGAACACAGAATTTTATGTGCCTAGCTGAGATGAAACAAACATTAATTGGGATTCTTTTTTTTTTTTCAGAGGTTGAAACTATTTGCCCATTTGATTAAAACAATATAAAGAAATGTAATGTCTGGGCCAGAATTACAACATGGAGATTCTCCATGAAATAAATAATTTTTAATTCAAAATATTACAGGATGTAGAAGAGAAAAACTTCGTTTTCTTAGATGAGTTTATTGTTGGAATTGCAGAAATGCTAGCAGTGCAAATGTAAGCAGTGCCTCAATTACTAAGCACTGCTCAGCTGAAAAAAAATAGTGCCTTATTTCACAACTTTTACAGGACAAAGAGAAACTTGAGCACTAAAATAATACTATGTAAGTGAAATTTGAAATTGAAAATTTCCATTATAAATAAATTTTGGTGAATTGGTTGCTATAATCTTACCATAAATTTCAAGTATATGGTTTGATCAGTAGAACTTTCCAGGAGAATTGAGTAATTGAAGAAATTACCTAGAAGATCTAATATGAAAAGAATCCTAACAGTTAAGCTAAAAGAAATCAAAGAATTTTAAATATGTTTGTGCAACTATTTCTGATTTTGATCCTACAGATTCACTAATTTATTTGGTAACATTTAAGTATTTTAACTACAGAATGAGAATTACTTACAAAATATTTAGACTTTTAAACAATTGCACCTAGTCTCTTTGGTATAGGTGGTTGTGGCCAAAAAATTGTAAGCTATTACAGACTGAGGTAATGCAGCTGACAATCCGAGGAGGGCATGATAACGTGTGGTAATTTAATATATCATTACTGTTAAAAGACTTGTAAAAATTGGGTGATTTTGGTTACTATTATAGGTGGAAAAACTTCTTAATGGTCGAATACCATAATAAAAACCAGCAAAATTTGCAAGTCTTTTTATTTTAAAGATGAAACTTCAGAAGTCAGAATAACTGTGTCCCAAAGTTCTTGACCCCCTTCTTGGCAATGATACTATTTTTGTTTTGTCAGCAGCACTACTGAATGCAGCTGCTGTACTGTATGAAATAATTGTATTATATGACACATAAAACAAAGAGTATGCATCATATTATAAATAATTTAATTTTACAAGGGAATTTTACATCTTAATCTGTTTGACCACTGCTTTCACTTAGACTCTGAAATAGAATTATGTTATTGTATTCTTTGCTATAATCTAATTTTTCACCCATAAGGAAATGTCAGGTCATATTTATAACAATCTAGGGGCCTCTAAGCCAGATTGGAAGGTCATTCTATTTGAGCATTGTAAATGGACCTGTCCAGCAAAGTTTTGGTTAAGGACAACCAAGGACTCATTACACAGTTCATTTACCCAAATGCTGGTAAAAGCAATGCTGAGGTTGTTGCTGTCTGCCCAGTGAAATTTGCAGTGGTATCAAACATCCAGAAATTAATCCTTTATCATGAAGTCTGGGACAAAATTATATTATAAAAATTTTTGTAAAAGATCATTATGTTACAATGAAAATAACATTAAGCAAAATAACCTTGTGCTAAAATAAGACAAGCTGTATTTCAGTATAATGAAAAATAAAGATTTATTTTTGTTTTCTAAGTGTTGTAAAGTCTTGTTTTAAGTCTCTGTTCTAAGAGGCTTGACTAATTCATTATAGCCTCCTTAGAGTGGTACATTGGCATGATCAAGTTCTGTCAAAAGACTTTTTTGCAGTAAGATGTGACTCTCTTTTATACATGTGATTGTGCATTTGTTATACACACCATCAGGGAGCATGACTGTAATGTTGAAAGCAATCCTCACATATCTAGTGCTGACACCAGAAATCAGGAGAAATAAAGACGCAGCTCTGGATTATGCCTAAGTAATTAATCTGTGCTCCTCTGTAGGCAGAAAGGAGACAGGATTTAAATGTCATTACAAAGCTTTGAAGGGCCAATCAACACATTATAGTTATATACAGTAACTTTTGTGCTCTGACTATTGTTTTGCAGAGGTATTTGTCTATTCTGTAACAAAGTTATATGCTTTCAATGAGCTCATCTTTAAACTGAGATTTCCCCAGTTGGTGCAAAAGCACCAAGGTGCTGACTCCAGTGCTAAGCCAAATCTTTTAAGCAACACACAGGTAAACTCAAAGCATTTCAGTTCTTTCCTGATAGTAACTATTTTCACACCTTCTCCCCATCTTCTTTCTTGATTTATGTGATTGATACAGTACATATATTATACATAGCAGGAGAGGAGAAAATTTTCCTTGAATATAGAGCTGGTATGAATTAAAGCATTGGAGTTATATACTGTGATAGATACACTGGGGAGAAGATCTGTAAGCAAGAAGGAGAATTTTTTCTTTCTGCATCATCACACCTTATTTTGAACCATAAATAAAAATAGCATAATTTAACTGAGATAATTTGAGCAATTGCAATTGTCTCCTTCCAGTCAAATAGCTATATTTTGGTTCTGTTATAATATTGTTCTGTTATAATATCATGGAATTTCTCATGGTGACACATACAAAAAAGTTCATATTTAGAGGTAAAAAGTGTTTTTAGTTCTTGTGCTATTCAGAAAGGAAACAAAGTTTATTCTGATAATCTGAGACTCATTATGTCAGGAATGTAGAGAATGCACAGGAGGAAAAATATTTTCCATAGAAGACACTGTTTACTTACCACTCTGTAGAAATTCCTACATTCTGTACTGGAAATCCTAGAAGTCCCAGAGTGGTTAAATACAATCTATTTGATTTTCTCAACAACAGAGTGCTATGAAATTCCTGGAAGAAATTGAATGATCTGTCATAATTGGTAATGTTTAGTGAACTTTTTCCATATCTGATTCCTTGATTCTCTTGAAGGCTGATTTCCCCCTCCATTTCTTTGGAGAGTTGTAATGAGCACTTGCTAGTACTGAAAAAACACCATAAGCTGTAACAGCAATCTCTTTGCCAAGCTAAGAACAAATCTTTGGCACAACGTTTTTCTTTGTGCTGTTTTCAGTGTCAGGCATGTTGGTCACAGGTCTGTCACCAATGTTCGCATGCTTAACTTCAGGGACATCCATAGCTATGTTATTACTGAAGTGGCTTCATGTGTGAAGTAAGGATTTGCAGTACTCTGTGATCCAAAGAGTCTCACTTGGGATCACACATGAATTTCAATTTTCACAGAAAAGGGAGGGTTTTTTCCTTTAGTGCAGCCTCTAATGTAGCTAAGTGTTGATTTCTGACAAGATACTGTATAAAACCTAAAGTAGAGCCTGGAAACTTGAACATGATGAAATACAGGCTGACTAACTTCTTGCCTTAAATCAGAGAGGGGTTTGGCTAGTGGGGAGATTTTTTCAGGGCAGTCAAAACTAGCTTGATTTCCCAACCCTACTGCATGAAACATAAAAATAAGCTAGACTTATGAAGGCCAAGAAAGGAAAAGTGCACCCAGCCACACAGGAGACATCCATTATTTTCCCACTGCTTATATAAAGTATCTTCTTGAACTCATGGAGGGTAAATGACACCATGTGGTATGAATCTGCAAGTGAAATTACAACCAATTTTCCAACCTCATGTTATGTTTCCTGCAGGCTTCAATGATATTTTTGGAAAAAATATTGGAACTCCTGTTTACCAGCAGTGGAAGTGGCATTTAAAAAAAACAAAGCAAACCTCATCAGAAAGGAAAGAAGTGTGGTACTTAATTGCTACCTGGACATCTCTGGGTATGAAGCCACCTGCTGCAAAGTTGTGTTATTCTCCCCCTAGTGACCTCTTAGGACACTGTAGGCTCCAACGTGGCCAAACATTCAAGAATTCTTCCTACTTCAATGAACAGAGAAAAGCTAAAGTGTTTGCCTGAGGCAGAACTGTCACGGAGGCAGGGAAATTGCTCTGTTAGTGTAACTGCTCCCAAGTATTACGGGCGATGTATGGGTTTGTGTTGTTTTGGGGGATTTGGGGGTTATTTGTATGAAATACTACATTTAAGATCAAAAAGGAGAGAACAGTTAATTGTGCATTTAATGATTATATGAAGAATAAAATTGGCTGTTAGCTAATTAAGTCCCCAATTACTATACTGCTTCTGTAATGGTTCTACAATTGAAACAAAAGCCCTCACGCATATAATGCATTCTATGCTTAACCATGAGTCACTGGTCCAAAGAGGAGCCCAAGAACTCTGCAGGTGCCCAGAAGCCTTTAATAGAAAGCTGTAAAAGTGTTTAATTCATATCAATTTCAGGAAGATGGCAGGTAACATATGTAACTCATTATTTGAAAGAATAAATTGTCTTTTAGATCCAGTGCCTTTGCAGTTCTGTCAGCCAGCTTCAGTCCAAACGGTCTGTGCCTCTAAGCTATGCAATCATATTATACACTCCTTGTCCATAGGTTTTCACCTTAAATCAGTGTGTGGCATTTGACACTTGCATACTTAAAATAAAATGAGCTGAGTCCCAAGTTAACATCTGTTTATTAAAGATGATCTTTCATGTATAGAATTGCCAGGACATTTGGCCTGGTTTACTATACTAGCATTTCCATTTTCGCCCTGGGTAGGGAGCTCTGCTAATAATGCTGTACCCTATGGTGAAATAGTACCTAATCAGTATTTATGAATAGGGTTTTGAAAGACACTAAAGAGCAGAGCTTTCACAGTGGACTGGAGAAGAGCTTTTACCTTCTAAAAACACAAATATTGCTGAGCTTTGGGGATCTGTATGACATTTTAGAATTGAAGAGCTTTCATTTTTAAATTGCATTAGAATGAGTAATGTAATTCTATCATTAGATTAACTGGAATGTATGTCTTCTGGCCACTAATGCTATTGTTAAACCTTGTAATTATTATGCAAATGAACTGCTGCACTTAAAAAAAGGCCAAACTGTGAAAACATCATCTTCAGATTCTGTCAAATGTGAAACTATCCCCCTTATTTTTCTTATTTTTTTTCTTTTTGAACTCAAATATCGTTCAGAAAAGATTGCATTCTGTGATGAAAAAATAATTTTTCGTGTTGAAAGAAGACCTGTGGTGCTATGGGACTGTCTCTATACAGTAGGAGTGTGATATTTGAATAATATGTTTGGTTTTCTTACCATGAGATGGGTACTTTAGAATGTCCAATTTCTAATACTGGCTCTTTTTAGAAAGCTGGCCTCAGGGAAAAGCCAAAGTTATGCAAGGGAGCTTGATGCAGAGATTCTTGTGTTACTGGTGACTCACCTGTGTGTGTAAACTGGACTCACCTAGAAATTACTACAATCATGTTGGATGATACTTCCTGTTCCCTCACTGTGGAGAGCAGATGGCTATTCCCTTTTATTTATGCAACTACTTATATATACTTAGAAGTTATAATCCTGCATTTCCTTCATCTAGTTCTCTAAGCAAGTCTGTTTTTAAATCTTCCCAAAGCTTCTATCTTCTAGACTTGTATATTTTCTCTCCTGAGGAGGTTCTCCAGTGATTCCATGACCAAAATTTGGTATTGGAGTTCATGTTTTTGAAATATATGTCCCAACACCTGATGAAATTGTAAAAATGTGTTATTTCCATTACATGCTAATATTTCAGTTTATGTGAACCACATTGATTACTGTGTTTTTTTCATTGTATCATATATTTTTAAATTGTTATTACATTTATGATGTAACATAACTTTTTAGATTCTTTTCTACAAACATTTGTCTAGAGGCTTTTTCTTCCATCTCTATTTTAAGTGTCTTGTTTAGTTGTGAAAACCTGTGTTTATCCCATCTTAAAATACATCCTGTGTTGTTTGCTTCTAATTTTTTTTTAAATTTGATGTTTAAAAGATTATTTTGTTGATAATTCTTAAGAAAATCTTTGTGAATTTTAGTGAGAAATACTTATTGTTAATGACAAAATCAGAAGATATGTAGCTGATCAGCAAAGGTCTGCATCAAATCAAACCACAATATCAGAGAGACTGTGTGTCCCTTCTGCAGGACCTGCAGTTCATCCTTGATCTTCCTTCAGGATCTTGTTAGGTTGAGCTGCAAACCAGCACAGATGAGTGTGGGCCAAAAACCCATACTGCTGAGCTAAAAGCACAAACCTGGAGAATGTGTGCCATAATGAAAAATTGAGAAATGCATATAATTCATATTCTGATAGAAGGCAGGACACATTTCAGTAGAATACAAAATTCAGATTTGGTGAGCTAGGGATATAGCCCCACTCAGTCATCACAAGTAATTCGCAGGGGAACACCTCATAGGAGTAAGTAGTTTCTGCAGTAAGCTTGACTTTTAAATATATGGTTTTTCAGTGTACTTTTTAATTATGGAGAAATAATTTTTTCTACTACTGGAAATAATTGGAAAGATCTGTGGGGTATATTTTAGTAAGTGGTCTATTAAAGGGAATGAGCATCATTGTATGCTCTCTTCAGATCCATGTCAAATGTTGACCTGAAAGAAAAATCTGTGGGGATATTTGACTGTGTTTGACTCAAAATCCTTGAGTCATTGCATTGAAGCTTTATCTTATCCTGGTAACATATACCTCTACCAACAGTGAATGTGTGTGGTACTGGCAGTGGTCTGAATGTAGACATCAGGCAGCCGCAGTGTCTGTGTGAAATCATCGCATACTGCCTTCACACAGGCCTGAGAAAGTGGCCTGGGAAATCTTAAGGAGGAAACCAAAAAAAACCTTGGGAAGTGAAACGTGTACAAAAGGATGTAGGCTCTGAAAGACCAATCACGTTCATTGTACCGAACTCCTCTATAAAAGAATTTAGGAGAATAAATATTGCTCTCATTTTCACCATCATATCTAGAGCCATGTCGTTATTTCTGTGCTGTCCAAAAACCATAATGACAAATGTGAGCTGGAAGAGACAGTAATTGTCAATGTTAAAAAGACATTAGTAGGAATTTAGGAATGATCTTATGCAATTTGAGTTATAAATAATTAATTTCAAATTACTGAGTTCTGTAAAACTTTTGCAAATAAGAATGACACTGCCTGCTCCGATAATCTGGGAAGTTGGTGGTTTTTGTTTAAACCACAGCCAAGGGCATAACTTCTCTGAATCTGTCAGCACAAATTTTTGTTGGTAATAGAATGGTGTGAATAGGTCAAGGTACAATATGGTACATGTGCATACAAAACATCTGTGCAAGTGAGAACAGAAGTTAATATCATTAAGTTATTCCTTTTCCTGCATATATGCATATGTATAAACCCATTTCAAACTACATCTTATTGCAACAATTCTTCTAAAGTAGTCAGAAGTGTAGCTGCCTAATGTCAAAAATACTGCGAGATTCCTCTGCAAGTTTGTGAAATTCAGTAACAGTAAAAAGCAATGATTTCTCAATCTTCCAAAATCATAAAGAAATGAGACTGGAAGAGGTTTTCAAACATGAACTCTACAGGTAATTCTCATATAAGGGATTCTGTTTCTTTTCCAGGCTAAGAAATAGCAAGATATTAAAAAATGGGCAGAATGAGCAAAAGAAGAAGTTAAAATCCCGGAGGAAAAACCCTTGGAAAATGTTTTTACTAGGTCAAGGAGGCTGTTAACCAGGGTGAAGGATGGTCTTAAACCACTTTTATTTTTGTTTATTTGTTCATCTGAATGATGATTTATCATGTTTCAGCTCCCTGAAACAAAGCTGTCAGCCAAGGCTGGGGAACTGTAAAATCAGAAGTGCTCACACAATCGCAGTGTGTTAATACTGCTCACCTGAATGGCATGGCCTGTAACTGCAGCTGATGGAGCACATGAGTAAAGATCAATTATGTTAAATTTTTCCTTCCTTTTTATTTTCTTTTCCCAGCTCTAGGAAAGTGATTAGTGTATTATATTGTAATGCTGTAGTACAGAGGTTTCCAGGATTATTAATCATCTTAATATATGCATTAGACTGGGGAAATTAATAGCAAGACAATACTAGGGCTAAATTAAAAAAAACCCAGACTAATCCAGTATTCTCTGCCAAAATACCAGCAATCTATTTGTGGAACACCTAATACAACAGTTTGTCTTCTGTAATTGTTTTCAGAATGAGTTGATGCATCTCTTACAATAAAAAACTGGAGAATCATCTTCCCCAAATTGCCGTGTGTGTGTTGGTAAGCAGTCTAGTATAGACCAATTCAGCCATGAGAGCATGAAATGAGACTACAAGGACTCACTTCTCCATGGTTTTGTGCTGCAGCCCTGTGACTTCTACATGACCTTAGTTTGATTCCGGGTGAGAAATTGTTATCAGAAAACTAAGGAACATATCCTTACCCCATACAGTCCCTTATACTGTTTAGTCCACTCAGCTCATTACTACATTAAGCAATCATAAAAATCATGTATTTTATTCAACTGTTTCTCATGCAAAGTAAGAAATACAGTGAAGGACACGGTCAGAGTAAATTCAATGTGTAGCACATCAGTGGGCCATAATTTGTATCATGCAGTGGCTGTTGTAGAATTTTAGTGTTAGTAGTAGGTTTTTTATCAAGGTGATTTCCAGTCAATGATACATTGTATGTATTTAAGTAAAAGAAGCCTGTAGTAATGAACATTATTGTTGTCAAACCCTTTGGTAAAAAATTCCTTTTGTGCTAGTGATAGCAAGAATAATAATTTATTTTTTCCATTGTCTTCATGAATTAAAATATATTGACATTAAAAAAATCCATATAAAGTCCATAAGAAAAATATTCTTTTCCAGAAAAGGTCACTGGATGAAAAGAGAATAACAAGGTTGAAATTAGTTTCCTCACTTCTGCTGTGTAGTTTTTGAAGACTTTATTTGTCATTTGCTCAAAGATTTTGATTTGTTTTGTTTTTTCTTTGTAGAACAGATATGAAGAAAAATGTTCTTTCTCCTACAACTTCCTCTCTCTCTCACACATATACCAGAAGTGCTGCAGCAGCTTTCTTATTACAGGGTAGAAATGAGTTGAGACACAGACTTCCTGTTTATCACAGCATTAAACGGGTTCTGGTTTATTCATCTTTACAGCTCAGCCATCCTGACTCCAACTATTCACCGACTGTGGCTGCAGCAATCTCCTACTGTAGGATTCCCATGCAGCCTCTGGTTATTTCCTGCTAAACTGTACATGTATCAGTTTACAGACTGTGAATGCAGGTTTTTACCTAGCTAGAGTATAACTGCAGGTTCCATCAGCATGTTCTAACTCCAGACTCAGAATAACTGTTGGAGTCCATGTTTCCATGGATCCTCCACAGAGAGCAAGAAGTGTAGGGGTTGAATTAAAGCCTTTAGAGAAATTAGAATATGTAAAGCCATGCATACATAAAGTAGGAATTTAAGCTTTAACTTTAAGAAAACATAATCTAAGTGCCTAATTTCTAGTGTAAAAGTTCAGAGCTTCAGTGATAGAGTTTAGACATAACAAAAATACAATAGAGTACTGCATACAACCTTAGATATAAATTTTACACAAGTAAGATAAGGTTTTCATATACACTAAGATAGAACTTTAATGCACAATAAGATAGAATTTTTGCCTCAGCAAGATAGTTTTTGCATTATTAGATGTGCTATATGCATAGGTTTTTGATACTGTTTTTTGTGGGTTTTGTAGTTTTACGAACTTAGAAAATGTCACCTTGATTGGGTAGTGTGTAGATACAGATATGAACATGCATTTGCAACATATGGATAAAAAGCCTCTGGGTTGGAAGTGGAGGTATTGATTGATCAATCTGATCTATCGATCCAACCTCCACCTTCTGCAGCCTGAGGAATGATCCTTGCCAGGGAGTGAAACAGGATTCTAAAGGTACCGCCTATTGTAGCTTTTGTCACTTGGGATCAGGGCTCTGGGGTTCCCCCCCTCCCTCTGTGGCACTTGCCGCCAGAGCTCTGCTGGGGTTTGGGACCCTGGGACCCCTTCCTGCCACTGTGACCCTGCGGCCGGGAACCCTGCCTGGGATTCGGGATCTCCGGACCCCTTCCTGCCACCACCACCCCTCGGCCGGGAGTGCTGGTTGGGGACAGGAACTGGAGGTTGCTTTACCCTGAGGCTGGGATGTTGTGTTAAATTCCGTGTTAAAACTGCTGTTTATTCTGGTGTTTCATTTTTCTAATACTTTATGCTCATAACCAATTGTAAGACCGCTCATTTAGAACTCTTTCACCTTCAGACATATGCGTTTATGTAATAAACAATTTTGCTTAAATCTTTAAAATGTTTTTAGACCTTTAAGATCTATTAATCTGTAGAGACAGACTGTTGCAACTAACTTCACAGGAAAGATTCTCTCTCCCTAGGATACTTCTTCTTCAAGGTCTCCCTCCTTCATGATCCTCCTCCCCAGCTAACCCACTCCCTTCTGTCACATTTATCTATTGGATACAGCTGTGACTCATCAGGGGCGAGGCTGTATTGGGTAATTAACACAGCAGTCACTTAGCGGGGCAAGGTCACCTGTTTTCCCTTCTCCTACATATATACAAATACATACATATACATATGAACAGAGCAAATCACCTTTTGTTCCCCTACCATTTAAAAAATGTTGTCAATGGTTTCCTAACATAGTTATATGAAATTGATATCATTAAAAATCTGTCATTTGGAGTATTTCTGCAACTTTCTTTCAAAATTATACGTAGCATCTTGGCAAATAGGGAGGGTAGCTCACTACAAATTTGTTATCAGAATAGTCTAGAGCAGGTGTGAATGCATGTGCTCAAACTAAAGCATTGTTTGCCTTATAGCATTAAACAGCTTCTATTCACAAGAAGTTTTCAAAGCAAGAGACTGCTTTTATCTCTATTTCACAGGAAGAAGATAAAACAAGCATTTATATCTTGCCTGACTGACAAATCAGCCTGGGTCAAAGCAGGGAACAGGATCCACCCATCCGAGGGCTAAGCTGGTAGTTCTAACCCACAGAAACTTTGAGCCATAGCACAGCGGGATCTCACCTGATTAATTTGTTAGCTGAGCAAGTTGTTGCATCAGGATTCATCTTAGTGTTATAAGAAAAAAGACATTTTATATCTAGACTCTTAATTTAAGTTTACGGAATGTGCTTGCTTGAGACAGATGACACAATTGGTCAGGAAATTCTGCCATGCATTATTAAGTACAAGAGAGACTAGTTCCTGAACACATCAACAGTCTGAGGCTTCAAAATCTTTTACCTCTGCCACTGACTAAGTAGGTGCAGCTAAGGAGATATTTTTGCTTTCCACTGCATCAATTCCAAATCTGCTTCCTGCATTTGCACAGAATTATTGCATGGCTTGGGTCGGAAGGGGTTTTACGGATCATCTGCTTCCCACCTCCCTGCCATGGGCAGGGACACAGTGCAGTAGACCAGGTTTCTCAAAACCTCTCACAAACTGGTCATGAACATTTCCAAGGATGGGGCATTTTCTCTGAGCAATCTGTTACAGGTTGGTGCCTCACCACCACCCATAAAGAAGAGTTTCCTTCTTATACCTCGTCTAAACATACTTTTTTCAGTTTAAACCACTCTTCCTTGTCCTCCTCTTACATGTCCTTGTCAAAAGTCCCATTTCACCACACGTGCAACCACCCTTAGGTACCAAAAGATGCAAGCTTTCTTGTAGCCTCCTTTAGGTACTGCAAGGTGCTGTGCAGTGCCTCTAAATCCTCCTTTTCTCAAGCTGAACCACCCCAAATCTCTCAGCCTGTCTGCATGGGAGAGGTGACATCACCTTTGTGAAGTGGTTTGTGAAAGAGAGAGATTCTGCTGTCAGCAGCAGAGATATTTATATAGATGTGAATTGCATGAAAATTGTTCAGATTCCTTCATAGTCACTTTTACAATCATATTCCACAGCATTTATATTCAACTCAGTGTCTCTTTTCTCATGTTATGAGCACTGGATTGTTACACATCCTTGTTCTTCTGAAAAGTACATAGCAAATGCTGCCTTTTAATTTGTCTTCTTGGGATAGGATTGATCTAACGTATGTTGCAAAGAAAAATTTCTTCACCGCAATTCTTAGTTAAACAAGAACAATTTTCAGGGTGGAAAACCCTATAAAAAGAAATATTTTTCTGTAGAATAGAAACTGATGTGCATGAGTGCTGTCTGTGATAATCATAATTGTCATGCTGCCATTTTGTGAGGGCCACCTGGCTGAGAGATGATGTTGATGCCATTAGAAAGTTCCATCATGGACTTTTTATCAGTTTCAACATTCTGCAATATGCTTTAACATTCAAAAGTATCATCTTTAAGATATATCAAGTTTTTAATGTTCAGACATTTTTCTGAATAGTTGTCCAACCAGGATAAAAAAATAAAGGGAGATTTTTGTACCCTCAAAGTCTCTGACATGAAGTGTTAAACTGCTTAAACCGTCTCTATGACATCTAATCAGAAATTATGTGCATCCCTCAGCAAGATGCTATGGGGGAAATGGAAAAATTAATTTTTATTAAATTGATTGATACTTGATTTGAGTTACTGTGGAAGGGGAAATTAGAATGAAAGCATACATTTTGTGGACCCTTGTTTGAAATGACAAATGTGTTACATTCAAAAGTAGATGGAAATGGGCAGTCTCTTTATGTTTATAAGAAATACAGACCTCTATTTAATGTAACATTTTTGAAGGGTACTTTTTGAAGACTAATTTTGAAGGGTACTTTTGTATAGTTTCAGGTCTGAAATACAGCCTTTATAAACACTGAAGTAAAAGGGATCCCACTTACCATTCATAGGCTAAAGTACTGCAGATAGAAAGCGATAAATCTCAAAGACCCTCCAGAACATCCTTTACTTGTCTTCTGACTGCACAGGGATAGTCAGCTTTCATTTTCTCTCCTTCCGTCTGAACTCAGGGAACCCTGTTGCCTTCTAGCCTGTAAATGATAGCTTGCCCCAGATGGCAGAGTTATATCTGAGCTCTCCACATGTTTTATGTTCACCAAGTGTGATTTTATTTTGTCCACTGCAGTCCTTAGGAATGAAGTAGAGATGACAGCAGAAGAACAGCTATGCACTGGCAAGGGCTGGAGCATTGCTTTGGGGAACCTGCAGTACACAATGTCTGCAAACCAAATTGTGTAAATCTCAGAGAGAAAGTTTGCATGGAGAAAATAGAGAAATCAAAAGTAAAAAAAGGCACAGAGTTCAATATGCAAATTAAATCTATAAACAGCCCTTTAATGTATGTACGTAAGAATTTATATTAGTCAAGGAAAATCTGATGCTGGAAGCAAAGGGAATGAGACTAAGAAAAAAGAAAAATAGAAAAAAAATGTAATTAAACATAGCAGATTTACACAGCTGGTGCCAGGTCCCAGTGTAAGTCCCCTGAATACACTAGAAGAATCTTCAGTAACTGATATTTACAAAAACAAACAGACAAACAAACAAACAAAAACCAGGAACTCCTTTGTTCATACAGTCTCTTTGGTGTGTCTGTGTGCCTGTTTTTTTCTATACATGATCTCAATGACTAGAAATACAAACTTGTGTGACTATAGTAGCTGCCCTGAAAATGTATTTGCAAATGCTTTCCTGATAGTCATGAAAAGGTGTGCCAGCAGTGATCCTGTCAGAGGTTACACTTCACTACAGGAAATTGCAGTAATGCAAAAAGCAACTTAACATCTATTTCATACGTGCATGTAGAAAAAGCTGCATACTGATTTCTGCTCTAACTGTGCATTTTCACTCAGGGTTGTGATATATTTGTGTTTTAGAATACTTGAGCGTAGGACATAAAATTTCTTCACAGAATACATGTTTTGAAAACTTGACTCCTTTCTACCCACTCCCTGATTTCAACTGTGTCAAGTATTCCTGGGCTTTTTCCTTCTCACATAAATAGTTTTCCTTCAGGGACCTCTCAGTTTATTAAAGGATTTGTTCCTTCTCAAAATTTCTTCTGCTTTTGGTGAAAACCTATATTTTGATTTCCTTGAAATGAACACTTTACCAGTTCTTTAGAATATCTACTTTTAGAATATCTCATCTTCAAAAACAATTGACCATTATCTCAATGTCAAAGAACAAACTTAACTTAGCATTTAATAGTATTCTGTACTCTGCTCAGATGAAACTCCACCTGCAGTATTTCATTCAGCTCTGTGGGCCCCAGAAAGAAGCACCTGGACCTGTTAGAACAGGTCCAGAGGAAGGCCATAAAGATGGTCAGAGGGCTGGAGCACCTCTCCTGTGAGGACAGGCTGACACAGTTGGGGCTTTTCAGCCTGGAGAACAGAAGCCTCCATGGAAACCTCACTGTACCACAAGAAAATGACAAGAAATCTGGAGAGGAGCTTTTGACAAGAACATGTAGTCATAACACATGTAGTCATGATAGATTTAAACTGAAATAGAGTAAGGTTAGGTTAGATATTAGAAGGAAATCTTTCCTGTGTTGGTGGTGAGGCACTGAACAGACTGCCCAGAGAAGCTGTGGATGTTCCTTCCCTGGAAGTGCACAACACCAGATTGTGCACTTGTGTGACAGGGCTCTGAGCAACCTGATCAACCTGATCTAATGGAAGGTACCCTTACCCATGGAAGGGGGGTGGGAATGACATGATCTTTAAGGTCTCTTCCAACCCAAATCCTTGTATGTTTCCTTTTAGAATTTTTAATGGGAAAGAACGCACCTGTGCTGAAGTTGACTTCTTTCACACAATAACTTGAAAAGGTCATCCAAACTAATGTCAAAGCAAGTGTTAAGTGTTATGATTCAGTGACAACATAACAGAAAATTCTGGGAGGTTGTGCAATATATTTTTTAAAGGTAACATAAATACAAAGAAAGCCATCAAAAAATAAAAAAGAAGGGAATTTTGTTTTCACCAGTTCACACACTATATTTCACTATGGATTTCCTGGTAAGTCTGGTAGAGTCAAGGTTTTTTTGTAGTGAGAGAGGAGACTGTCAGAAAATCAGAGTTGAGATGTCTGAGGCTTTGTTCCTGATGTATCATATGCAGCTGAAAACAGGGATTAGAGCTGGATTTCAGAAGATATTCATAAGAGGTGGCTTGAAACAGCCTGGGGGAGTACATCAAACACTCCTTGTTTGAATTTTAGTGTCCTGGCTCCTCACATGAAAGAAAGAGTAAGGACTACATAAAAAGCAGTTGTTTGTCACATTTCATCTATATGGCAACTATGGCAGAATTGAGACTCTGGAGAGCTAAGGCAAATTTCTACACACAAACTAAATTCAAGTACTTCATCTTCTCTGAAAAATATTAGGCTTTCTAAAGTTTTTCTACTTTTATCCTAGATCAAGCACCTATAGTCTAGTCTTACTGTCATTATTGGCTGATTTGTATTGATAATATTCCAAATATTTAAGATTATAAGTTTTCTCACTTCCTTTTTTTTTCCTATCACTTCTGTGCATGCTGATAAGTTTTTGCTCCTCAGTGACATTGGTAGCATCTTCACAGAAACTTCTGCAGAAGGCGTCTTCCTACACTGTGCTTCTGAACCTTTCAAACAATATCCAAGCAAGTCATCCTAATTCTTACTGGAGACCTTGCAAAATGTTAGATTCTTTCCCCCCTGTAATAATGGTCAACAGCTCATTTTCCAGAGCAGGTTTTCCCCCAAACTCTCTAGATGATTAAAAAGATGTTAGAAACTTGAGAATATCACCAAATTAAGATGAAAATCCAGTGTTTAAGATAAAGGTTGGTAATTTTGTAGGATGTACTGGCTGATACAGACATTTGTGAGAGTTGGAAAATGGATGTTTTGATACTGGATGTTCCTTATGGTCATACATCTCCCCAGAAATCTCACCACAGACACTAAATCTTGTTGTAAGGCTGAATTTAGGTGAGAGTATGGTGTAACATTTTTAGTGTTTTCATGTGTTGTTTTTTGTCCAGAGGCTGCTAGCCTCCATCTCTTAGAATTTAAAATGCATTTTCCTCTGCTCTTTTGAAAGCTTTAAGACTAGAATTTGGTGTAGTGCTTATCTCTTGCTGAGATGGTATCTTGCCATCTTTTGCATTTTTATAGTGCCTTTTATATTATTCTGGTCACTTCACTGACAAACTTGCCTGTTAAAATTTCAAACATGGAGCTACCCGATACAACGTGTTTGGGCAACTCTACTTCCTCAGTTCTGGAAAGTAATTTAAATTTTCTGCTGTCTCTTTTCTGGCATTGGGTTGAATGTTACTAACTTTTAAACAAATTATAGGCTTCTGCTTAGTCCTCTTTTTCTTCCCATGGTTTGTACATAGTATAACAAGGAAATATTTTGAGTCATGTTAGATACTATTGTAAAGAGCTTCCTACATATAGGTAAATCTTTATCTCCTAGAACTTGCTTAGCTTATTGTCTACTAGTATATTCACAATTTTTTCACCCCAGAAGATTTTTTGCTGTATCCTTCCAAAAGACCAAGCACTGCACAAAAATAAGAATCATGTTTCTTAGTAATAGCTATTGTATATATAACCCTAATTTATTTTTTTTCTTAGAGGGATTGTTTCTAAAATCTTGGTGACAATTATGTATTTACTCCTTTGCAAACTTAATCTTTGTTTCTGCTTTTGAAAATTTTATGTAAGCAGAATATTGTCTTTAGAGGAGATTGTTAGCATAAACATTTGAAATTCAAGTAATATTCTTGGTATCTGGACTTCTTGGATGCACCAGAGATCCATTATCAACCTGTATATAAGTGTCATTAACACGAATTGTAAACACGTCATTTACTTGTTGATTCCATCCAGGTTAATTGCACCACAGAATGAGGTACTTTGAGTAGGAGAGGGAGATACTGATTCCTATTCAGCAACAAAGTCTAATCCCTTTGTTTTCTGATGTAATTGATTTTAAAAATATAAAATAAAAAATGCAAAAACTGTCTCTGGCAGCAGCATAAAGGTAGGCAGCAGCATAAAAATATTGCTGAAGAGGTTCATAGTATTTTTTTTTGGTGTGCAAGTGCCCAGAGAATAATCCACTAAATGCAAAAAAAAAAACCCAAAAAAAACCCACCAAAATAGAAGAGGAGGAGAATTTTGATGAGTTGTACTAGATGTGAAAGACTCAACAGAGTTTAATTTTTGAGGCTGAAAACTTGTTTACTAAATTATTTCAAGATCTGGAACAGATTTCATAAAACAAACTGCTAGTAGCTATTACCAACTATGTATGGTGTGTTGTAATTCTGTTTTAATAATGCTATTAATATTCACCAAGTTGAGTTCTGTCAAGTGTTCTTGATAATATATGTATTAGATATTACAACACCCAGTATGAGCAGACCAAAAAGAAGTAATTATTATAAAACTTGCTAATTTAGCACCTGCACTCAATTTGTCATTTTCATTGCCTTTAAGTTATAATATTGAAAATAGAATTCATCTTACCAAATTTGAAGGGCTGTGATCTGTCTGAAAAATGTCAATAACAGAGTAAGAAGCAGGCAGGAATTCATTCATAGATTTCACAGCAGGTTCAGTATCTGGCTTTTTTAATGCATATGGGTACTTATAGGAAATAAAAGTATCTTGTTCAGTTTGAGTATTTTAATACTAATTGTGCCTAAGTTTGGGGGGGTTCTTTTAATTCCACCTTGAAAGACAATGCCAATGTCAGCATAAAAATGAAACATTTTTATTCAGGATTCTTACCAGAGATTGCACATGGAGACAGTGCTGCTCAGTCCTGGAAGCCATCATCTCTGAAAGGAGTAAAATGTCTATACAGTTGGTCAGGTTAAGGTATATCTGTTATCCACATCTTGACTCTGCCATAGTGAATCAGACTTCTTCAGTTATTACAGACAGACGTGGAATGGGAAAGAGTAGGGAGACAGCCAACCGTCAAGGCTTTTGAAACCCACAGAAAGAAATTGTATTCTGTCCCTACCCCAAAGTTAAACCAAGCTCATTTTTGAATACATGACAGGGTTCCCAAAATCTTATTTGCAGAAGTGTTGAGTTTTTGCAGTTAAAATGGAAGACAATGCAAAGAACCTTTTAAGTGTGTGAAGTACTATGTGCTGTTGCATTCTCTGAAAACCCCAAAGCAGTGATGTTTTGACTTGGGAAGTCAGTGTTTATAAGTACCTTTGCAAGACTTCAACACCAAATTTTAGAGATTTTTCTTCTGTTCTCACAAGAATGAAACATGAATATGGATTCTTACGTGCAGTAACAGAAATCACAATGCATGTATGCTATATTAGTTAACTGAAAAGTGTTTTAGTACTGAACCCTAGGTAAAGCATGTCCAAAATGACATAAAGAAAAAAACCCACTGAACTTATATTAATGTAAATGCACACCAACATTTCAGTGAATGAAATAATTCTTTGAAAAAGGAAAAAAAAAAAGAGATGTAATCTTCAATAGAAAATATCTGTCTTGAAATTGAAATGTGTATATCCACCTGTGTGAATCAAGGTTGTACAAGAAATTTGAATTTTAGATTTTAGGATTTTTGGGTGTTTGATACTGCAAACTTATAATTATTCTATTGAATAGAATATATTCATTATTGAATATAAATGTAATGTTGTGCTGGGAGATGACTGGCTTTTGAATAGATTAGTTCTCTCTGGAAAGTTAATAAAATATTCTGCTAAAGAGTAATCTATAATGACACTTGTTATTTCTTTGCTTTCTTCTGCTAAATATCTTCAAGAGAAGCAATGGAGTCTTATATATTGACAGTGCTGGTAATAAGAAGCCGAGTGACTCCAGCTGGCTAAACTAATTTCATATCAAAAGTGGTTTTACCCCACATGAATCAGAAATTATTCAGAGAAAATCAGCCTAGTACTCAGAGACCACTTGTTTCTCAATGTCTTCTTTTCTCTCTTAGGAACTCCATTTATTGTTTATATTAGGTTTCTGTGGAATCCTCCCAGTAGTCTGCATGAGGGTGTGCTGGAGCAGACCATGCCATGCAATAACTATTTCTGCCAGCAAAGGAACAAGTAGGGACTGTCGAGATGAACCCAAGGCTGATATTACACACATTGTTTCCTAAGGTTTATAAGTTGCAAGCAGAGTTTACAGAATGTGAATCTCACACTTCTTTTGATATTGCTAATGTCTGTCTTAGTACTTGATAAATCAATTATTTGCTTTACTTCAGTAATAATAAAGCTATACTTGCAGCAACCTTAATCTTGGCTATGTGTGTTTGCTTTGGATGTAGTCTATAGTTGCAGAATTATTTATTAAGCATTTCCTTTGATATGTGGTAGAATGATGATTCATAGCTGCTTTACATAAGATATTTTTAGGGAATATTTTGTACTTTCTTTTAAACACAATACAGATTACAGTAAAAATTGCTGTAAATAAAAAGAAAGATTATACTTCACTTATGATGCAAGAGCCTTCACAGGAGATGCTCTTTAATTCATGAAGTTGTGCATGAATATTCCAAGACTTTATACATTAGTAATATATAAGATACAAATATCATCTAAAAGCTTTGCAGTACCATGGGTATAGCAGCATGAGCTATTCTTATTGTTACCTTTGTCTTTCAAGTAGCCAACTGAACAATCTAACACAGATTTTTTTTTCTTCTGTTGTTGAAAAATAAATGGCAGCAATAGCAGCATATGTTCAATGCATCCTGCTGTTTTCAGTCCTTTCACATCCATGGAGCTGGATGAATCATGATCCTTGGCCCACTGTACTCAAGGACATCCTGTTGTGCTATGTGCAGAAAGTATGTATAATATTCTCTAGAGAACTAATAGCAATTCAGAGGGTTATTTTTCTTCTGACAGACAGATATGTCATTAAATATTAAAGAAAATCCTGCTTAGTGGTGTTACTGCACACTTAGTTAATGGTGTGGCAAAGTTAATCATTGTAGATAATTTCCAAATCAAGGGAAAATAGAATTTCATTTACAAACCAACTGTTTAAAGTTGCAAGTGGAAACCCTGAAATTTTTCTTCTTGCTCTAGTTATTGTACTTTTTATTGTGATAGTTCCAAGGGAACCATGATCTTGTTCTTGATATATGCACATCAGAAGTATATTTATAGTCTGCCCCACAGAGCCTATAATCAGAGCAGAAGCAAAAGGAGGCAAGAAATGGGGAGCTAGGAAATTCACTGTATTAAGAAATCCACTATGATTAGGGTAATAAGCAACTGCAGCTGTGGCAATTAATCTATCACCTTTCTTTCAAAGCCCTTTACTGTGTATATGGATTTATTTTTAATAATAATTGTGGTTTTATGCACTTATGAATTAAAAAATTAAGCTCTGGAGTGTCTGGGAATATTCTCATGTAAAATTAGGGTAACAAGGGGAAGCAAGGCAAGAAAACAGTTTGGTCTGTGAAAAGATTTTTGTTTACATCCTACTCCCTCATTAGGATTAAACCTTAAATGACTGGTTGTGCTGGTAGAGTTAATTTTCTGCATAATGTTTGGTGTGAAGTGGTATCTTGAGTTTGTGCTAGAAACAGCATTGATAACACAAGGATGTTTTTGTTACTGCTGAGCAGCGTTCAGATGAAGACGTGACAGACCCACAGGCCCTGCTGCCCCTCACCACTTCCCACCAGCAAGACTGGGGATGTACAAGGAGCTGCGAGGGAACACAGCTGATTCCAGCTGAGCCCCTCTGTATCCCACACCATATGGAATTATGCTCAGCACATAAACCAGGAGAAAAGCTGGCTGGGAGCTACTGCTCAGGAACTCACTGGACATCAGCTGATTCGTCATGGGCAACTGGTTTTCACTGGCATGACTTGTATTTTTTGGCTTCTATTTCCTCTTTGCTGCTGTTGTTTATTTTTGTCATAATTTTTGTTATTTTCATTTTCATTACAAATTTATTATAATTTTATTTTATTATTTCGTTTAATTAATTTAATTTCTTTCCATTACTAAACTCTCTTTATTTCACACTGGAAGTTTTCTGACTTTCATCCTTCCAGTCTTCATACCAGTATCCTGATGGTTTGGGAACAAGTGAGCAGGTGGAACTCCTACCTGGTAATTGCAAGTATTTAGTATTTGTATGATTTTTCTGGTTTGGTTTGGTGTTTTTTTCATTCTCAAGAAAAGCCAGAATAATGATCTGGTTTTTAATTAGATTGTAGGGACTCATTCATTGGTCTTATGGAAGTTTGAAAGCATTGGATGGAGCCCCAAGGTGAAGAGGTCTAAACCAATGGTGTTTAGGTGACATGCTATTTGTTTTGTTTTTTTAATTATACTTCAGTTGAATAAAGAGAATGGCTGAAATTTTTTCTAATAGGCAGAGATAATACTGAAGAAAGAAGTCTTAAAAAGTTAAATGGTTCAACTCTAATTTATATCTTTGACTGCAATGAAGCAATACACCTAGCTTTTTAAGTAATTATTTGTTTTACGTTATTCTTAACTCTTTGCCACAGCTGCCTTTCCCATTCCAGTGCAGCTACTTTTCTGGAGTACAAAATCATAATGAATTTCTATATCATACAGAGTTTGGAGGACTTATTCATTTTTCCTCCAAAAGTTAAATAAAGTACAAAACTTTCAGCCCATCAATCCTTTAGCAAGCTGTCCAAGGTGACATTTCATTAGCGGATTTTGTCAGTAGATAAATTGTACAGCATGCTCTGAAGAAAAGGTGGAAAACATCCAGTCCTTTTTCATTAGATCCATCTGAAGCTGAACCACTGGAGATTACAGACAAAAAGCACATAAGACAGAAAAAACGCTATTCTGTCTATAAACTGCATTAATCATTCATTTCCTTCTGAGTGCTTTGAGTCACTGCCCCTTCTCTGGTTAGGCCCAAAACTGGCAATTTAATTTTGAGCTGCATGACAGATACATTTCAAGGAAAATCACAGACATAATGACTCCTGCCAAGCTTGATAAAGTCCTCATTCGTCAGTTAAGGAGCTTCCAATAAGGCAAGACGGATTGAGCAAAATGGGACCAATCACATGATACTATGAACAGAGCTGGGGTAGACAGGATTTTCCCCCTCTTTCTCCCACGCATGCACAAGCACATATTGCCCCAAAGAAACACGCATGCACATACACACCCCCTCACACATGTCCTTCTTGTTAATTCTGGGAATCAAAGTAATTTGGGGGCTTTGATTCACTGGTATAAACTAATTACCTAAGAGACTGGGATTACTTTACTGGTACACAGTAAGTGTCAAAGACCTTACCAAGGATAATAAATACCTGGGGAGTCACCCATGTAATGCAGTGTCAAAATGACTTTTTTTTTCTTAGCGATATTTTTACAGGCCATGTTAAAAATCAGTGTTCTAATAAAAGTGAGCTGTAAAAAGAAATAGCAGTGCAACAAAATCTAATGAATTGCTGAAAAATGTGCTACATAAACAAGTGAAGCTCCAGCAACATAGAGGAGATGCACTGTGATAGTTTAAGGACCAACTTAAATTAGTGATAAGCCAATTAGAGGGGCATTGTCAGATGAAAATCATCGTTCTAATACACAGTTAAGTCAATGGATATATTAGATATTGAAAAGTCATTTTGTAGTTAAAAAGCTTGGCTAAATACAAAAGAATCAGTGCTGAGGACTTCCTAATCAGAAATCCCTGGCAAACTTTATTTTTAGATGTAGCCTAGGATAAGAAAGCCTAGAATAGCCTGGAGTAAGAATAAGTGTGCATAGGTGCATAGGCAACTTTATGTATAATTAGTCATTAAAGTAATTTTGGAAGAGATTTCACACCAAATTAGGTGGTGAGAGCACAAGTATTTCTGGGATCTCTACACCTGTTTAAAGCATCAGAATTTACTGATTTTACTTGGCACCTTTGATTATAACCTATCCATCTCTATCACTTCCCACCACGCAGAATGGTTTATTTTATTCCCCAAGAGGAATGACCAGATATTCAGAAGTCATACATATTTTTCCTTCCAGACATATTTTTCTTTTAGCTATATTTTTCTTTCCAGATTGTTTCTACTAAACATTCTTGTTTAGGCTAATTGAAAGAGAAATTGTTAGATGTTACTGACCCACAATGAAAAACAATGAAATACTGCAGTTTGTGCTAGATTCAGAACAGATTTCTTGGACAGCTGGTGCCCTGACTTTCTGATATACTTGATTCCACCTCCAGTGAAGGTTTTTTATGACATTTGAAGTAAGCAATGCCATAACTCCTCATATGCTCACATTCTGTCAGTGTCTAGAGTTCTACCAGAGAAGCAACAGTTCATAAACTTGAGTAGACTTATAACTTGAAGATTCAGACTAAGAGTGTGAGAGTACCAAAATGGTGGAAAGTCATCCTTATCCTCTATTCTTCCACTTTTTAGATTAAGAAACACAGTAATATATAATGTCCTCATGTCCCAAATACATGCTAATCAACTCCTCCCTGAATTTGGCATTTGAAAGCACTCAAGTCTTTCTTTGCAGAGAAATTTTCACTTTAGAGTAAACTTGATCTGTATTTTCTCTAATATTTTACCTAATATCTGAAATACTCAGTATTAACAAGTGCTTTCTACCAGCAAACATTTGTCTCTCAGTTTCATTTGATGATGACACAATTTTTTGACATCAGAGACTTGATTTGTCATTTGTGCTTTTATAAATATGCATGAAAATTAATTTCCAAAAATTATCTGTAAAGACATGAATTTAGCTTTTATATACTCATTGATTAATCAAACATGTTTTGAAATTTGCACCTGGAAGTGAAAATAAGGATCATGCTGTGAAGGGTCATTTAAAGAACATTTGTAGAACAGTAAAGACAGCAGACACTTAACACTGGAATGAAATGGATTGCATTGAAAGATTCTTCTGCCTTTTCTCAGATTCTAACCTTTTTTATAGTTATATATGTGCTGAATTTTTACTAAAACATTGCAGATTTTTCCTTATTTTATTTACAGATAACGTTTTAAAGCTCGTGTTGGAACACTAAGAATAGCTTGGCTGTCATGATGCAGTCATTGGGAAGATTATCTCATTATTCTGTGTATGTCCAACTGTGCTTTTATGCAATGCATTATATCTGAAAGACACTCCTATTGAAAAAAAAAGCAAGAAAGAGGCAGCTGGTGTAAATGCATCCTTTGCTAGTGTAAGGAAAATCATGATATTTAAGGAATGAAGTTCTCAATCAGCATCTTATAGATGATTCTCAAGATATTCCTTTTAGAGACCTAAGGTGGTATTTTGATTGGCTTAATAGAGCTGTGTGGAAAAATAATTCTGTCAAGGGAATCTCTCGCTCCGTTTGAACTGCTTTCGGAGAAATGAGAACACAGAAAATGTTCCATGAGACACTCCCATCTCCCTCAGAGCTTGAAGGGATATCAGTCTCACCTATTTTCTCCATATTTTCCATGTATTGCACTTGGGAAGGCACAAAGCCTCCTTGCAGCCACAAAACACTCTCTGGCAGCTTTTCCTCAAGTGCAGTTTACCAGTGGGCCAGGACATTGCACGGAGATGGGAGAGCGTTATTCCTGCTGTGCTGCTCAGCTGGCAAAGGAGGTTATTATCCCTCAACCAGGAGTGAAAAATGTTGGTGTACTTCACCTCTGTAGAACAAAAATGTTCTCAGCAGACTATTTAGAAGTTTGAAAGTCTAAACAGACCGCATGAACTGAGGAAAAAACAAGAGGTGTCGAAAACTCAAGGTAGTGCTTCCCACACGTCTAATTTAGAGCATTTGAAAGTACAGTGGAATCCACTGAGACAATGAACCTTTAGTGTCCTTAAGAGACACTCTCCTACAGCATGAGAAAAAGTACCTGTGTAAAATTAATCAGAAACAGAACTGGTTTTTATGTGGGTATGAATAGGTCATATGAGACATTACTGTACTTAGTATTGTTTAATGCAAAGTAACTGGTTTAGACTGAGGTCTTGAGGAACTTGTTTACTTTGGTAAAACCTAAAAAATTTTCATGAAATAACTACATTTAATTGTAATTTCAAGGAAGGTAAAAACCTTCAAAATAATTTTAACAACATTAATCAGTCAATAGGTGGAGCCACTAAATGGTACAGTGCTCCTCCAAAAATAAAAATAAAGTCCCTATTTGCAAGTGTTCTTCACTACACCCTTATTTTTCATCCTTCATAAAATTGTATTTGGATCATATATATTGTAGCAAAATTATGGTAACTATACAAATGTTAATATAAAATCATACCCAAAATGTTTTATTTCAATAAATAATATTTACTGGTGTGTTTATGAAAAGGTTATTGCAATTATTTATGTATTATAAATACAAATAAAAGATACTACATACTTATCTCAGTATCTCTATTATAACTCAAATTTACTTAATATTTTATAGTTTCTTCTTATGAATGTTACAGTATTGTATTCTAACTATTCAGATTTTAAGCATTTTGACCCAAGGCCGTTGGCATTTGTGTACAACTGTCAAATTGGTTTCTTACCAGATTTGAGAAAATGTTCAAACCATTTCACAACACATCATTTTGCCGTTTGGGGTTTTTTCAGAACAGATCTATCACTTTTAGTGGTACTTGATAAAAGACTTTTTTATTCCTGAGTTTTAATATGTATTAAACCATTTGGACTTCTGAAAATTATTTACTAGGCACAAGAGGTTTGAATATGCTCACAGAAGTGAATAATAATTTTAAAAATATTCTACAAAAACCTTGACTTTTCAGCATCTAAAAAGTGTGAATATGGAGAATTTTGATTTCCTTCTTTTACTGAGACAAATGATGATATTAGTGAATATTTCAGTAGTAGTGATTTTGATCCTGGCTGAGGCACACAGTTTCTAAAAAGTGAAAGAAATAAACCATGTTGAATTTATTTAGGTTTTTTTTTTCCTGGTTAGTTTGATGACCTGTAGTTGATATGTTCCAATTAGGTGAGGATGAAAGATCATGAGAGCCTAACAGCAGGTCTCAAGTCACATATAGAAAAGGCTGAATTAATTATTTTTCCATTAATAGCTCTAGAATTTTTTTATAAGAGCTATATAAAATTAAACTTTTGGTTTAGAAAGTTTAAATATTCATCACACCTCAGTTAGCTTCTTCATGTCTGGAAATAAAACATGTTTCTTGCAACCATCAACTTAGCTGGTTGTCTTAAAACATTTTACGTTACTGCCCAATTAGCTGTGCTACATGCCCCCAGTTGCTAGGTGAAAATTTGCCTTCATAAGGTTTATATTACAATTCCAATAGTCTGCTAGGGAACAGAGATTTGTGTTTACAGTATGATCAAAGATATTCATATTAACCACCTGTTCCATGCTGCAATACTTACTGTGTTTAAAGAAATTAGGGTTGTGGTGGAAATTCCAAAAAGATCATATTGTGTACCACAGATTATATAGGACATCTAAACCATATACTCTGTTTCTCTTTTTTTTTTTTTTCCAATGTGTTTAGGCTCCATTTAGGTCTTTCGGCTATTTATAAGATAATGGTAACAATATATTTAAACAGATGTTTGGAGCACAAAGTTCTACTATCTAAGTGTTTTTATTTTGCTAAAGACTAGTATATAGTGTTGGCTAGAAACAAAACAACCTTGAAAAATCTTAACATCTTTGTTTGGCATTTTTCACATATTTTTGCATTTAGAGCACTTAGTGAGATTTGGATGCCTAAGTCAGTGGTCTTGACTGATAATTCAGTGACTACCATTGGTGCTTTAAGACATAAGATCAACACCAACCCAAAATGCACAGGTAACTGAGAAAATGTGCCCTACATGAAAGTAAATTACTCATCTTTCTTTCCTCTCTATGACAGTCAGACTTGACATTTAATGCAATAATACACAAGTTGCAAACAGATAGTTATTACAAATTAATCTCTCCATTAAAATGTCTTTGTGACTAATAGGAAGAAACCCTTGTATATAGTGCTATAAAACTTACTGCTAGCACTAAACCCTTCTAATTATGGGTTACACTAACGAAACGTGATAAAATTTATGTGCAAATCAGACTAATGTGATTTTTTTTTCATTCTGTCTTTGGCATGGCATCTTTTGGCAATAAATGATGAATGTCTAAAGGAATATAAATGATCAAGTAGGTGAAATTAATATACTACTCTTCTAAGTATCCTTATACTAAATAGTTGCAGGTAATCTGCTTCTGATGGTTCAGAAAATAAAGAAATTAAAATAAAATCTAGCTGTCTGCAGCTACTCACTATCAAGTTACTTAACAATGAGATTCATTTGCAACTTCATTTAAATTCCCTATGAGAATTTATTTTTTAAATCATTTTTATTTTTCCCCTTTGTTTTCGGTTGTTGCACCAGATGATTAAGTCCTGTTGCTTTAAATAAATACGTATGTGACAATAATTCAGAAAGATTTAAGAAAACTGTGACCACAAGGTCATATAAAATATATATATATATAAATATAAATATATAAATATAAAAAATAGAGAAGCTAAGCAGCACTGAATCCATCAATGACAGGGTCAATCCACCCAAAACCCTAAAGTAATTGGAAACTCATCCTACAGTAATTGGTTACTGACATGTCTAGATTCAATCAAAAGTCAATAATGAGCCAGAAATACTAATCCCCATCATCTATCTGTGTGAAATAGTGTCACCAACTTTAGAGAACATATGAAATACAAGATTTAGTATGTGAAGGGACTACAAAGGAAGGTGAATATTCTTTTATCATGGGAATTTTGTTTCCTTCTGCATCACCAATTCTGAGAGTAGGCATGTATTTTCAGTACCTTCAGTGCTTTAGAGCAGACACAGGATTACATAGATTTAAGGTTTTAGCATGCTACATAACCTGATCTCCTTCTGCATCAAGGTGATTTGTTTAGTGGATGATGGGAAGGCTGTGGATATTTTTTACCTCGAATTTAAGAAAACCTTTGACCCTGTTTTCCAAAACATTCTCCTGGCAAAACTAGTAGGTCATAGTTTTAACATGTGCACTCTTGACTGCATAAAAATCTTTTATGTTTGGATGGTCTAGCCCTCAGAGTGATACAGAGTGAAGAAGCATCCAAGTTGTTGTCTGGTCACTAGTGGAAATTCCATGGGGAACAGTGTTGGGTTCAGCCCTGTTTAATATCTTCATCAATGACCTGGATGAGGTGATCAAGTATGCCCCTCATTCAGTTTGCAGATGACACCAAGTTGGGCAGCAGTGTTGGTCTGCTGGAGGGTAGGAAGGGTCTGCAGAGAGTCCTGGACAGGCTGGATCCAAGGACTAAGGCCAGTTGCATGAGGTTCAAAAAAGGCCAAGATCCTGCCCTTGTGTCACAACAATCCCTACACACTGGGGCAGGGTGGATGGAAAGTGGTCCAGTGGAAAAGGACCTGGGAATGTTGGCTGGCATCTGACTGTCATCCAGTTGTGTGCACAGTGGCCAAGGCCACAGCAGCCTTCACCAATAGTGCGGCCAACAGGACCAGACAATGATTGTCCCTCTGTACTTGGCACTGCTGAGGCCGCACCTCGAGTCCTGTGCCCAGTTCTGGGCCCCTCATTACATGCAGGACATTGAAATGGTGGAGTGAGTTCAGAGAAGAGCAATGGGGATGATGAAGGATCTGGAACACAAATACACTATACTGTATATAAATACACTATACACTTTTCATGAGCTTGAACAGAATAGATTTTTGCACTGCCTTGAAAGGAAGAGTTGGATGTCATGCTTTGATGCGAGTTAGAGCATGTCTGTAGAGCAAAGTGTGTTCTTTACAACGCAGTCATGAGAACTATCAAAAGAAATGTTCTGGTATAGTTTCTTACCTGACAGAATGCATGACTAGATTGTTGATTACAATCCTAGTTAATATTCTTGTTACTTCTGCTGCTGCTGCAATTGTCTTGTTGCATCAGCCAGTAGAAATGACGGAGACATCATCTCACAGATTTATTGTGGTCTTGGTTTTTCACAAAGGCGCAGTTTAAAATGGCTGAGACTATGGGTGTAATTAAATTGTGGATTGGATTAAATTAGAATCTTGTTGACTGTGAGAGACAATGGCAAATTATCTGAACTAAGTCAATTAAGCGTGTTTCAGTATTCATTCAGAGGAAAGTGTTCATATTTTTACATGAAATCTATGATTACGGACTGCCACATAAAAATTATAATAGATCGGATGATGTTTTTATTTTGTCTGCCTGCTTTTTCTTGTGTCTGCTTCTCCTGCTAAGTTGTACAGCATCCTGACAGCCATTTCATTTCAAATTTATGTTATCATTTTAAGCTTATCAGTTTTGAATTTAAAAATAAAGTTACTGTTTATTTGAGAAAATGGGAAATACAGCAATTTTGTCATAAAGGTAAAAGAAGAAAAGGCAGAGATAAATATCAATTGATCCCATAGAAGGGTTTTTATACCTTCTGAAAGCACGTATGTTTCCTGTGTACCACAAAGATAGGTTTTTTAAAAATCAAAATGAAAGGTTTTGTTACCATTTCCTTACTTTAATAAGCGTTAACCTTCATAATAATCAGACTTCTTTTGATAATAAGTTATAGGGATAACTTATATCAAGTTTTAGGCACTGCTCCTGTAAATATAGATGTAAATACTTTTGTTAATACAAAATAGAGGTGCATTTTGTAAAGTCAGTGCTCTGCCAAGTGTTTATATTCCCTATTATATAAATGTGTTTTCAGAATAGATACTTTACAGATAACATTGTCTGAATTGTCTGAATTCATGAACCTTGTTTTTAAACTTTTTCTATAAAGTGAACTAGTTGTGAAATACATTTTATTAGCCTCTGTGGAACACAATTTACTTATGTCCCAACCCAAAATACAACAAAGACATTGAAGTGAAGAAAGGCAATGAGAATACCTGGTGTCTTAATTTATTTTGTTTGGTTTGGTTTTGTTGTGTTGTTTTGTTTTGGTTTGGTTTGTTTTGGTTTTTTTTTTGTTGGAATGCAACCTGAAACATCCTGATGTATTATGTAGTCAATTTTGTGACAAATCCCCACTTTTGGAATATTTAGACAAAGTGTTACATTTTTTTCCTCTCTTTATCTCCAAGTATCAAAACCTGCAGTTCTAGGGAGCAGGGCAACAGAACCAAATGGCCACATTGTGTGAAGTAAATCTGTACATGGCAGCAAGTCAGTTGCATCCCATGTGGCATTGTCCTGCTCCATACGTGTATGCACTGATGAATTTTACAGCATGGTGTGCGAGGCCTAAGGTTTCCTGAGCACTTGAATGTTCATAAGTACATTTTCCTGCCTGAAATTTGCTAGACAGGAATTGCAGAGTGCTAGCACAATACCACAGAGTGCTTCATCCTGTCTGTAATCACAGGACAACTGTTAAGACAGGACCTCATATGCAACTTATACAGAGGAAACTCTTTCCAGTCCTAGGATGGGTCAGTCTGCATTGTGTAGCTAAACCTGGAAAACCTCCTAGCTCCTCTCCTGGACATACTGTTTCAGTGCTGGAAATAGTTTCACCTATTGTCCAGCCTAACTTGTTCAATCTGCAGTTTGTGGTGTGTATCTCTTGCTGGGTGAGCTACCAATAGCAAGTAGATGCTTGCCTTGGATTTGTATTTTTCTAGTAGCCATAGAATGGTATTGTATTATCCTTTAGCTTATACTTCCCTTGTCAACACTCACCAATCTCTGTAGGAATTGTTCAAATAGTAGGGTAATAACAGCAACAAGAAGAGCAACTGTTAGGCAAGTCATAAATGCAATCAAATGTACAGAATACTAATGTGCAAACTAAACTTTGCGGGAAATGCAGGTGTGTAATACTGTCTTTTGTATCACAAGTTTCTACATGTTAAAGTAAGGACATAAAAATTCTATTTTGTTACATAAAATATATATATTATACATTTTATATATATATATAATATTTATTATATTTTATTTAGCCTTAAATATATAAATGATATATATATAAAT
>VXBR01002564.1:538444-549629 GCA_013400215.1 Cisticola juncidis | reverse complement strand
AAATGATATATATATAAATATATATTTATATTATATCACATTAATTCTATTCTATTCTTTCTATTCTATTCTATTCTATAAAAATGTATATTTTATTTCTTTAAACACGTTTTCAGAATTATGTTCTGAAAAATTTTCCATAAGAAAGAGTAACATTGAGACACACTGATTATCTTGGCACATAATCAGCCTAAGTCTGGGGGAGTGGAGAGATTTTTACCCTGTGAATGACTTCTGACCTGCATGATGGTACACCCTACACTGGCATCAAGGCACCGGGCACAATGATGCAAATTAGTCTGATCCAAGTAAGGAAAGAAAATTCCATAAATGAGTTCTACATGTGAAACTGCTATGTTGTGAAAATTTGGTCCCTAGGACTGAAGAGTACTCCTGAGTAAAAACCAGGTCATTGCAGGAGCAGCAGGTGGTGTTTACAGCTTTGGGATAGACTTTAGGCACATATTCATCATCTGCTCTCATGGCAATTTCTCAAATTTTCCTAAATACTAAGTTTATTGCCACTAAAATTAAAGAGTATTATGAGACACACTACTGAGTCCCATATTTAAACAATCATTTGTCAGTAGTGTAATTAGTTAGATAAATAACTTGAGAGGGCTGTAATGAGCATCTTCTCCCCACTCCAGAGTTAGTCCATTAAGTGTATTCAATTTCTTTGTTTAAAACAACCTTTTGCTTTTTCTATATTATTTAAAATATGCAAAATACATCTATCCTTCATAACCCTCCAAGGCTTCTTAATGATACTGTTTCAAGGGATTTTTTTAAAAAATGTATGCAACTTAACAGTGTTTTAAGTGGTCTCTAATATTTTGACACCTGTTGTTTCATTTGTTCTCCCCTTTGAATTTTCTTTCCTCCGAAATTGTTTCTGTTGTAGATGAGTCAATTGCCACAAAGTGCTTTTTCTAAGTTCCTTACACTGAGAATTACCTTGTTTCCAATCAGGGAATTGGGCTAGCAACTAGATTTTATGAAAGCATCTGGATTTTCTGATAACCAGTTCATATAGAATCCTAAACATATTTTAGTAAGGATTAGGCTAGAAAAGGTTAGCCCTGAAAAACAATATAGTCACATTATATGTCCACAACCATTTGATTTTGCCTCTCATTCCTATGTTAGATTCTGTTTTGCTTTTGATGAACTCTTATACTCATTGCAAACATTTGATCTTCATTTGTCACCTGACCTCTGATTGTTTCATAAAGATTTTACATTTACAATCACAAAATGGTTTAGTTTGGTCTTTTTTCACAAATGGAAAGCCAAGCATTTTCAAGCTCTTCTTAAATAAATATATTAAATCAAAATTAAATATATTAAATATATGTACTGTGTTCAAGTACTAAAGTTTTGTATCAGGCTAACAGGTAAACTTCAAATTTCCTCAAATACGATTTATCAGAAGTTTAGGTTTGGAAGTTTACTATAAAGGCCAATTATTTTTGTCATGCCTTTTTTTCCCCCCTATTTTACACTTGATTATCTAGTCACTAATGGGAAATTGTGTGTTTTAGCTAAATGACAAAAAAAAGGAGAGAGATAATGTTTTCATCTGTCTTGAAGACATCCACTAGACTACTCTGGTCAGGTGGAGCAGGGCTTTGATAGTCAAGTCTGATTCATGTGGATGGTGTTTGTCATTAGGCTGCACTCAGCCACATGGCAGTTTTTTGATAACACAAATCATCACTGCAACCGTTTTGAGTCACTTGTCCTTCCACATTTGAGCCTGGATTCATTTGCGGGGTGATCTGATTTCTGAACAAACTTGATGATTCCATCTGTATGGGTATTATGGTTAAATGGGTGTATTTTTTGGAGAAGGATGATGGAATAGCAGTCTACAGGCACAAAAATTTCTTCAGTTGCTTTACTATCACTTATTGGAATCATACAACCCACAAGTAATACTCTTCTGAGCCATTTTCTTCCATTAAGCTACTTAAAATGTGATATCAGAAATGCTGTTCTATTCTCAGCTGATCCTGTGGTGCCAGGATTTCTCTCCCTAGCTACAGCTTAGATACAAATATTTAGTTTGAACACAAAGAGGAAGCAAGACAGGCAGGCACCCTGGTGCTTCAGGGGTTTCTGTTACTGGGACCAAATCTGCAAGCTGCTCTGTTTATCTGAAAGAATACACAAGTTTCTTATGGCCTTTGGGACCTGAAACAAACCTAGTGGTAGATGGTGATGTGAGAATACATACTCAGTATCACAGCTTAAAAAATGGAAAAGAAAGAAAGAAAGAAAGAAAGAAAGAAAATTCCATAAATGAGTTCTACATGTGAAACTGCTATGTTGTGAAAATTTGGTCCCTAGGACTGAAGAGTACTCCTGAGTAAAAACCAGGTCATGTGAGCCTGTGGTCTGGGGAAAAAAAAGCTTTCATGAACTGTGGAATGATATTTGGACTTGACTCTAAGGAGTCATATGGTTATGCTTATGTACATACAAGAATGGTCCTAAAATCAAAAAAGCATAAGATGGAAAACAAAACAACCTTGATAACTCTGTTTTCGTCCTGATAGGTGGGTGGACTGTTCTAATTCAAAGTGCTAGGACACAGATGCTGAACATCATGAAGTACATGTTTAATGAATGCTATGAGTATGATACTAAATTTTAAAAATTTATGGAAAAGATTGACAGGTCGCAAGTGTTTTTCAAGCTGAAGTGTAATCATACTGGTAATTACACACAGCACTATGAGCAAGGAAGATACAAGAACATAGACTTAATTAATTTGAAAAAAATTGTTCATATTCACATTTCATGGAGTGCAACTTTCAAAATTCAGTGCATTAATCAGAGAATCACTAGACAGGGATTGGACATAGCATGTAGTCTGAATACTTGAATGTCCAAAGAGAAGAAGCTGTTTTCCATAGAAATATGGAATTACTGCTTCATATCTGTGGGGGTTTGAAGTTGGTTCGAAGCTAGTTGCCTGCCAAAGGCACTCTATTACTCCTTTCCTTAACCGGGCAGGGGAAAGAATGTAGAACAAAAATATTGTGGATCAAGGTAAAGACACAAAGGTCATTCAAATGTTACTGTAATGGGCAAAACAGGCTCAACTCAGGGAAATTAGTTTAATTTCTTATCAATAAAATCAGAGTAGGGTAACGAGAAGTAAACCCAACACTTAAAAACACATTCAACTCCTGCCTCCCACCTTCCTGGGCTTGACTTTATTCCAAATTTTCTCTAGCTCCTCCTTCCCATGCTCAGACGGGGGATGGGGAGTGGCGGCTGCAACCCTGTGCCCAACTCTTTGTCCACAGGGCATGCTGGCCAGTCTTGATCCGTATGTTCCTGACTTAGAGCAAGGCAGAGCTCTGTGCATTTCCAATGGTAAGTTACAGAAAGAGTCACTCACCCTCCTCACCTTGCCATACTCTGCTGCCTAAAACTCACATATCCCTCCAGTGCAACACTTCAGGCATGCCTACTTTTGTGTGGGGGGATTGCCAGGAAATTCTGATTTGAACTTTTGTCGAAAAACCATGTATACCTTACATGGTGGTATGCTGGAATGTTTCTATTCTGTTTGAATCATGACCTTAAATCAAGGTTCAGAACTGATTTGAGAAAAAATAACTTCAAGACTAAAGTCCAGACTGTTATTCACAATGATGAAGCCTTTTGAAGATTTTGTTGTGAAAAAGAAAATTCATAATTTCATGCATTCGTTTAACTCAAATATAATGAATCCAAAATTTTGAGGTTTTCATAAACAGTGGAAACTGTGAAAAAAAGTAAAAACTGTTTTCCTTGAAGCTTTGGGTCCTATATTTAAAGGATGTTTATTCCATATGAAAATTTCAGCAAGGCACAAAATGTAGTGTCTCCTAGTGTGTGTGTAAGATATGGGATATGAACAATTGCTTAAATTTTGTATGGATCATTACACAGAAGCTATGGGTAAATATGTTTACTGTCTGCAGCTTTCTGAAAGCTGTTCTATGAGTAAATTTGATAGACTCATCCGGAAAATACGTAAGTTAGAATGATTTTGAAAAATTACTTCTCCTGAACAATAGGCAATTTCACTGTCTCATTTAGAGAACAGTCAGCAGCTTGTGTCCATTATGTAAAACAGCCAGAAACTTGGCTTCTTTACCAAATAGGTTCTAAAATAACCTATTTAGTAAATGACATTAGAAGATTTCATTTGCTCAGTTTGCAAAATCATCCACTATGTGTAGTTTAAAAGTGTTTTTAAATATTCTGGTAGAAATAATATGAATTTCTGAAAATTTCCTAAAAGAAACATGGTAGTATATCTTCTGACTAATCACAATATCTTATTTTTTTTTTAATAAAGTAATGTTTAGTAACTAAAGTATTGTTTATAAAGTAAAGTAAAGTAAGATTTATTTCTTTCTTATGTCCTATATAATAGTCTTTGGGTTTGTCTTGATTTGAAAGAGAGGTGTCTGCTAGGGAGGGCCAAGACCTCCCTAGGGATGGTGAATTCAAATCCCCTCCCTCCAAGTTATTATGATTTAGGATATTAAAGGGCCTTTCAGGCAGAATTATGGGGATAGGAATAACAGTTCTTTCCTAGTATATATGACAAAACAACAAAAAACCAACAACTACAGCATTAATAATAAGCAGAACCAGGAACCTTGAGGGCTTTCTTTCACAGAAGCCTGGGGCAGTTTGATCTCGGTGCCCCTGCAGGACTCCAAGGGGCTGAGCTGGAAGGGAGGAAAGTCCCGGGCTGGTGGGTGAGATGAGGAGCTCTGCGCTGGGGGCTGGAGCGGCAGGGGGGTCCCGGCAGGGCTGGGCAGTGCAGGGCTACAGAGCAGCAGGGGAACCTCAAAGCAGCATGGAAGAAGCTGAGACGGCGGGACGAACAGCCGAGCAGGGCAGGAGAAGGAGAGCTCAGGATTCCTGGGCACACGAGCAGATGACTGTAGTTTTCCCAGGATGAGATGGAGCGAGGGCCTTGAACTCTTCCCACAGCAAACAGCAGCCTGGCCGTCCTCTGCGATGCCAAGAGCAAAAGAGAGAAACTGTCCCCACCTCTGTCCTTTACCTCCCCCAAACCTCCTGTTATCTCCTGCCTCTGAGAGAAACTTCCAGAGACCCAAAAACAATAGGTGTAGCCCGGTGCTGCTATCTCCTTTGGCCACTTCTTTGTTTTAGTCAAGTACCCACAGGCACCAGTTGTTAGTCTTTTATCAACCTATGGGGAAAAACTCTATAAGTAAAAAAACCCCTAAAAACAGACCAACCAAACCAAACCAATCTAACCCCCAACAGGGCTGAATCAACTACCAATTTCCCCGGTGATTTTAATTTCTTCTGTCTATTTGTGCACAATATGTCCAACATTACATAGGAATTTACATATCAGGATTACTTCTTTTTTGCTACTGAGTGCAGAAATGTAGAAATGTTGCATATATTTGCTTTCTTCCATGTTCTAATCAAAGTCTTCTCTCTTTAAGTATTGCTACTCAGCAGCAAGGCAGGTGACATTTTAAACAGTCCTAAGTGAAGAATGATCAAGGTAGATATGCAGCTTTATAAGAGGCAGAAGAGAGATGGGGAAAAGGCTAGGGACATAAACACACATGGAGGTAAGAGTTAAGGGATGTTCCCATTTACTTGCACAGACCATGTGAATCTGTGCTGGCAGGGCTCATCTTACACCTACAGATGTTCGACAGCAGTCTGATCCCATCCTTACCACGCTAGGTCCAATATGTTGATGGACAACCTTCATTGGAAAAGATGAGTCAGTTGCTTTCTGTGGGTAGCTGCAACCTGGGGCTTCTTGGAGAAGGTCTGCACAGAGGACACACAAGGACATTTGTCAGAAGTACTTTCTTTGAGGAGGCACTCTTCTCCACTAGGAACTCAGCTGACTGAAATGATTCTCTTCTCTCCAAGGTTTTCCAGTGATGGATCTCTACCTTTTCTCATCCAGTTGATTTGTCTGGCTTCAAAAAATAAAATATGCTTTTAGAGTTGTTGAACAAATAAACCACAGGAATACCAAGCTCCACTAAGATTAGTACTCATTTGAAAGTTAGAGACACAAACCTTTCTTTCTCCAATAAAGAAAGACCATAACAGGACACACCTGCCCCACTAAGTAGCTTACTCACTGAATGAACAGAAATGGTCATGGGGAGTGCGGATGGAAGGTGACTGCTCAGAAAACATATGGTGGAGATATAAAAACAGGTAAACAGGTCTGTAAACTGCAGTGGGGAGAAGTGGTTTAAGGAGCACCATTCTGGTGGGACGGAATGAGTGTGAAGATTTTCTGAAGCAAGCCATGAAGAGGTTGTACTGGTCTGAAAGTCAAGTGGCCGCAGAAATGAACCTCTCAAAAATACCTTTAGAGAGATTTCAGGTTGGAGGTAAAATTTAATAGGAAGATAACAATAAAGGTGATGATACACAGAAGAACTGGTTTAAACACTCAAAGTCAGAGTACAGCCTGGCATCCTGTTGGTCAGTGTGGTGATCACATCCTTTCAATTTGTGGTTGCAGTCCTGTTGAGGTGATGGTTGCTGTAGAAAGCTGTGGTCCTGTGATAGGTCTTGTCCCCCTCTGGATTTGTCCAGTGGTGGTCTGTCAGAGATTGAAACATTACAATTTATGACTGAAATATTTTCATAAAAGATTTTTAAAACTGTATTACAAAAGCTGCAGAGAAGACCACATCTTGAATAGGCCTCCTCAGTGAGGCTTTACATTGTTCACTGATGAAGACAAAATAAACAACTCAGGGGTGGGGACATCCACAAAGCACAAGCCTAAAACTTTCGAGGAGGAGACCACAGCCCCAGGGCTATCATGCTGGCACAGACCCTCTCACCACAGCGTGGGGTAGGAAGGTTTTGGGTGTGTGGTAAAGCCTCTGCCCGGAGGTGACCGCCTGTGCTCCCCGTGCAGATCAGAGCGGCTGAGGGCTCTCTCACGCAAGAAGAGCTCACCCACAGCAGAGGGGCCGTGGCCCACCCAGGGCCACCCAAAGGTCTCCAGACCCTGCCCCAGAGCGCTGCAGACGATGCAGCAACTCCTGGGTGCGGCAAGGGACAGAGACTAACCTGGGCCTGCCCATCTGCCTAAAGCTGTGTTAATCCTCTGAACTCTGCATCCTCCGGCGTGTGCCGGCAGGGGACTCTCACCACCGAGAAACCTATGGAGGGGAGAAGGAGGCAGTGCTGGAACCCCGGATGGGTGACAGGCTTCCAATCAATCCCATCATTGTCCCCCGTCCCTCCACCCCCCACACACACCTCTTTTTCTATTTCCTTCTTTCCTTTTCTTTTCTCTTTGCCTCTTTTACTATTGACAACATCAAACCTCATTTGGTTTTAATCACATTTTTTGGGTATACTTTGAACCTTCAAATTCTTCCTGTTTTATACACAGAGACTCAGGTTCCTTTGCTCTTCTGCATAGCAAACTGGATACTAACATGGTGATGTCCCAAGTACCCAGTTTTATCTGCTCAGCTTCAGTGGGGAGTCCTCAGTGCCTTTCCCAGGGGCAGGGGGTTTCACAATGGAATGATACAATCCTGTAAGTCACAGGATATTTTTTGAAGTCCTTGATGATCATTGCAGCCACTTACTCACCTTATGCCTCTCAGTTCATTATGGTCCATTAGCAGAGATGATCTCCTCAGGATGGGTGGGACTGTGCTGATGCTTTCCTGGAGGGAACTGGCAGGGCTGAATCATTGGTGCAAAGAAAATAATCCAAGAAAATATTACCTGCCAGGCAGGATTTACCTCTTTTTCTTTATCTCATTTAACACCCAGCTAGTAGCCTGAGGTATCTGGTGTGCACTGGGCAGCTACTCTGAGACACCCATCATAAAGATTTTATCAGAAACTGAGTTCAGCAAGAATACACAGTTTGGGTTAAACACATGTAGTGCTAAATTTCTTATGTAACCACTACAGTGGTGTGTATTCAAATACTCTGAAATGAAAACTCTCTTGGTCCTCCTGTTCATGGATCAAGCTCAGTCTGCAGAATATTTTTTATGCTTCCCTACCCAGGGTTTTATTTGTGTATCATTAACTACATTCTTGTTTTTTGAAAGAAGACAAAAGTACTTTCATAGTAGAAAATTATTTTATTATTGGAAAAGGAGAAAAATAAATATTTTTTTGATGAAAAGTATTTTTAAATTATATTTTAATCACATATTATTTCCTGTATATTGTGTTTTTATAAGTATGAAGGAAAGTTCTTTGTAGCAATTCTTGTAAAGCTACATAATTTGGAGCTCAAAGGTCAGGTTTGTTAGTCTGTTTTATTTATGTTTAGAGTCTTCTGATTTAAAAATAATTGCTAATATTCTGTTGCAGTGATGTGAAAGCATTTGACCTTGAATGTTAAAATTTCTACTCTTGTCAAAAAGGATACAGACCATGACCCATGGAGAACCCTAAACTGAGCTTAAATCTTGCACATTTTCTTTCAGCCTGATTTTCTATTGATTGCAGGGAAGCTGTTGCTAATTATGGGCATGTCTGTAATTTTGCCACTTGTCCATTGAAGGGAAAACTCACTACTGAAGTGCTTTAGGTGAAATCCAACTTGCAGGTGGTGGTTTGTGATATTACTGCCAGAACTCTGCCAATAAAAAGACTTTCCTTTCTGAGCTACAGCAGCATTGTTCAGACACTTCACTGACTTGTCACTGAACAGCTCTGCAGAAGGGAGATTAACAGTCTCATGGAACAGGTTCCCTAAACAGCACTACCTGGAGCTTTCTGTATATGGTTTGGTGATGATCTGTCCCTGCAGGACAGCAGAGTCTGTATGCAACTGAGATTACTTCAGTTGTTGGACATCACTTCTCCTCTCTCAGTCTCTGGTGGGAATCCTTCTGACAGTATTCCTTGTAACAAGAACAGCTTTCTTCATCAACAACTGATATTTCTCTCTGACTTCCTATGGCACTTCTTCCTTCTTACCTGTGGGAATTGTCAGCAATCCTATACACTTAGCTTTTCTACAAATCTCCATTCTTTCACTTTTCCGTTTCAAGCACCACTTAGCATGTCAAACACCAGCTGCAAAACTCTTATTAGCTTTCATCGCTGCAGATTTATTTATCCGCTTCTCAGATTGACTTTCTAGTTCTTTTATGTGATTATCTAGCCTTGTGCTGTTATTAAGGGAATGGTCTCTTGTGGCTCAAGTACTGAGTAAGGCTACCTGGGCTGTTTCCACCTCTATCCGGAAATTTCTTTACAATCTTTTGTGCCACAGTGCCTTAGCATTAAGTTTGAGGGAACAATTTTCTCATTTCCAGGCATAAGACAAAGTATACTTTATTAATGACTGTGATGAGATTACTGTAATTGTAAAGATAATTGTAAAGTGCTATTATCTATTATTTTACTGAATTTTCAAAGTGCACTAGCTTTCAACAACCATTTACTGAAAAAGATGTTAATATTAATATTACTTGACCTATTACAAGACACTCTTTTCAATGTTTTCATTTTGCAATACTTCAGGTATTTTGATTGAAATATTCATTTTGGTACCCTAGGCTTAATAGCTTAAATACTCCCTCAAAATTCAAAACCTGCTAGAAAAGCAGTTCAACAGTTCTTAGACCAGAGTTAGGAAGACCATCTAGTGTTGTTCAGTATTACTAGCACTACTATTTACTGTTGCTACAAGACACAAAATCTTCTGCAGGGGATTCAGCTTTCCATTTTCTTTTTATTTCCCAGGTTTCAATGGGAATTTTCAATTTTATAGCCTCAATATGTCCTTTAACTTAGTTATTTTGTGAGAACAAAAATGAAGGCCCTAAATTAGCAAAATGTTGTCTTTGTTCTTCCAAATGCATTAAGATGAAAAAATCACCAAGTCCTTGTGAGTAAATTGCTTCCAAGCTGTGTAATTGAGAACAATACAGAACAAATAAGAAAGGGCACAGAGTGGGCAATAAGACTGAGCATACACATTATTTTAACAGATGTTTCCTATTAGTAAGGCTACTTAGCAGTTCTTCTAATGTATTCTTTCATTCTTCCAACTAGAAGGAAGTGTTTTTGATTCAGTGCTGCTTTAATATTTGATAACCACATTAGTTATGGAAAAATAATATTATAAAGAGATTTTTATGTGAATAGAAGCATTCTAAAGTGGTATCCGGGAGTACTTAAAATATATATTGGGCCAAATCAATTTCTTTACAATATGTAAAACTTCTACAGCTAGATGAGAAAATGTTTCTAAGAAAGAATTATTGTGTAAGAACATTAAGTTTGAAAGTGTAAAGTGATTTGCTAAAGTTTTTCTGTCTTTTAAACTAACAGAATTTTTTCATCATTTATCCATTCTGCTGTTTTCTAGATCTCAGTAGTGGATCCATTCAGCTTTTCCTTTTGTTAAAAGCTGAGGAAGATTGAAGTAATGTAATCAATAAAGAACATTTGTTAATTTTAGTAAAACATGTCAACAATAAAACAGAATCCTGCTACTGCTTATTTTCTAAAGAAGATGGTGACAGCATTGCCTGATGGCATTTATATGTTTAGCTTCAACTCTTCTGTCTTCTACATTAAAAGGAGTGAAATTCAGCCTGTTGATTAAAATGAAGATGAAAACAAATGATAATAGAATAGACTCTGCACAAATAATTTTAAAATAACTATTGCTGACAAATGTGATTAATGCTGATTAAGCAAATAAGGTTCAATGTGTATCTACATAAACTGAAAAATAAAAACTAATAATGCCACCCAGAGGGGCCAGAATGAGGATAAGAGGATGAGGCTGCATTGTCCCTGGCCTTGCTGAAGTTGACCACTCAGTCTCATGCAGTCATATATCTAAGAATGGGCTTGCATGTTGTAAGATTCAAGAGATTCTGACCTAGCTGCTAAATGTTGTTATAATGAATAGTAACAGTACAGTCTTACCATGGATATTGTTATAAATGCCAAGACAATTTTCCGATTATAATTAATAATTTAATTTATTATTACAAATCAAATCATAAATTTAGAATTGGAATAAATTGGATTAAATGAATTTAGGTAATGCAACCGAATTACAGAATCACAAGGCAAAGATTGTAGACAGCAAAATCAAATTACAAGAATTAAAGACAAAAGTAACAAAGCCGAATCACAGAATTTA
>VXBR01002564.1:507677-538298 GCA_013400215.1 Cisticola juncidis | reverse complement strand
GTACACTTCTGCCTAGCATTTATACAGTACATTACAGTTTCCCGTTTATTATTATTATCTATAAGAACTTGAATTAATTATTTCCCATTTTTCACAGATATGAACATTGCTTAGGAAAAGCTTAGGATCAGGAACAGGAGAGATGGCAACTTAAGCCTGTAAAAGGAATCATCTATATATATTATATATAAATATATATAAATATATATATAAATAGATATATAATACAAAACTCACCTTAATTTCCATGCTTCCTTGTAGCATATAATTCCTTTTTGCAAAAGAATATATAAATAATGCATATGATTAATAATAAAGATCTTCAATGAGAAGTTCTTTAGAGAAGAACGTGATTAGTATTTCAATTCACAGAAAGCAATCTTTGTCACAATATTGCTCAAGCCCTTTTTGAAGAGGAATAATTCTCATGCTTTAGACTGACAGACTGACAATTTTTTTCTTTTTATTGTGCTTTCAGAACATTGTTATTCTAAATGTCTCTCCAGGTTCTCAGGTACAAATTAAGGAAGAAAGACTGAAACACCAACTGGTGGTTCACCAACCTGTCATAAAACCATAAATAGGAATTTTGTTCTTTGGACTAATAAATAGTCTCCTTGACCTAATGAAAATATAGTGGGTGATCCTCATGATAAATAACTAAAACAAAATGATTTCTCAGCTTCTTGGAATTCCTTTGTGCATCACACCAGATCCACTAAAACCTTGGGGTGATATGGAAACCATAACTGAAAAATTATTCAGTTCAGTCGTATCCAACTGACTTGTTTGCAAAAGCATTGTAGCCATAATCCAGGAGGCATTAAAAACCTCAAAATAGAATCCTCTTAGTGGCCTTCAAAACTGTCCTAATATGACATAGAAATCAGACTTTTCATTAAATCAGGATAGGTATGGAAGCCCTCATCTGTTTCCTATCAGGTCCACATTCAAACAAACTTGTCACTAATATGAATGCTGAGCACTGAGGAGAAGAAAGAGAGGAACTTTCCTTTTCTGTACAGTTTATTACACACTTTGCTTTTTGATGCACTGTTTTAACACTGTCATGGAAGACAGATATTCAGAGTCCACATGACTTTTCTTCTGTCCCTCTCTACTTTCCTCAGATCTCACATATTTTTTATTGTTTTGTGCAGAATATTCTGAGGCCATGTAAGACCTGCTTGAAAAATATTCTTTGTAAGCTTTAATAATACTGACAGTTCAGACTGCTTACAGAGCAGAAGATCCAACACAAATGGTAAGGATTTTATTCTGGGTGAATCTTGATGATTTACCCAAGTAAAGATGATGATAATAGGCACAACAAAAGGACTGATTAGGGTCTACCTTTGAGCTTCATGTCTGCGTGAATGGGGCAGATGTTTTCTGCCCCAGTAAGGATCAGTTCTGGTGATGTGACAGCTAGACCAACAGTGGAGCTTAATTAGTTCAAACTACCAACATACTGGCAAATGCCATCACCAGCTGCAGTCTCTGGAATGCAGGTGTTAAATCTTTCAAGGTTCAGTTAATTGTCTCTGTTACTTCAGTCATCCGGTGTTTCTCAGGTGCTGCAAATGGTACTGCAGGTACTGCAGGTAGACTAGTTTGGGTAATATCTCATGCATGCAGTGTTATTTCCAGTAGTAAGAAAGATCTACTTTAAAAAATGTATCTACTGCACTATACGAATGGGGAGTGAAGAAAAGTCATGGACAAGGTTGTAAACAGATGCTAAAAGGGAAAATCATCACTGGAAACATGTGCATACTTGTGTATAAATCTGTTTCTACCATTTCATCTTTTGTCATGGAAAAGATGAATAAAAACACAGCAGAAGAATGAAACTCTCTAAGTGGAAATAAACAATTCTTGCATGTTAAGTTTATGATTGCACAAGAAGAATTGCTGTCTTGGTAAGACACAGAAAACTAAGGGCCACGTGCCACAAGGAGATTTGAATACTGGCACCCTGAATTGCACCTTATCAAATATCTCTCACTGTATGATCCGAAGCTCTGTCACAGAAGTAATTTAAATGCAAATATCAGGTCTTGTTTTATTAATCAGACAACAAATAAACAAAAAACTCCCTCAAAATCTCCTTTTTGAATGATATATTCTGTCCTCTAGAGTAACTATTCCATTTGTAGTTTCAAAGGAAAATATTGAATTAATTATAATAACCTTTTTTTAGATCTTATCAAATATTAATAAGGAACTAAAAAGTATATTGCCCTTCTTTTTAAGACACAGAATCATAAGATCACATAATTTAAATCAGTAAGCTGCAGAATATATAAACTAGCTACATGAAATGGAGAATGTAAACTTGTGATGAGAGGAATATGGACCAAGAAGAGCTATCAGAGAGAGTTCACTCAGGGAATGAATTCAAAATTGACTACTGGCAACACTGACAATATTAACAGTCTTCCTTCTTATGACATAAATCTGAAGAATAATGAGGTGACAAGAAACCTACAGCATGGATTTGTCAAGATAAATCCCATGTAACCAAATTGTTTTCTTCTCTTACAGAACAGTTGAATTAACTAATAAGAGAAAAATATTTGCTAAGGTACACATATCATTTAGTAAAGTAAAAATTTTGTCTAACAAGGAAATGCATGATCTGAATGAAATTGCTGTAAAATTGATGGACTGGGTGAAAAACTGTTGTCGAAAAAATTGTCAGTGAATTGCTATCAACCTGAAATGAAGGGTGATCTTTAATATTTTCAATTTGCACATTTTCTTTATTTCCTTAAAAGACATCCACATCAGAAGTGAAAGAGAATTGCAAAGGCTTTGTGTGCCATTCACGGAAAAATATAATACTAAGTGAAGAAATGCTTCAAAAATCCATGTATGACATTTGCTAAAGAAAGTACAAAGCTTCTGTATGACAGAAAACTGTCACCTTCAGTACAAGGTGGAGGAAAATATGGAGGTAGCAACTTGAACACTGGTCTGTACAAGTTCACAAGTTAACCATTAAAAAGGTGGTGAAAGAAGTGGTCTGTAAGTAAAAAGAAAAAGAAAAAAAAGAAGTGTTTGCATACATGTCATCTGGAAGAAAAAACAGTACAATAAATATCTAAGAGACTGAAATTTTGCAAGAGGAACAAACATTTCTAGGAACAGGAAAGAGTCCCCTCTCAGCGTGATGATATAAAATTGCTAACCAAATTACAGGAACAACAGCTTTTGGCAGATGGTGTTTTACTTTTTTGTTGGAGTGTCTTTTAAAACAACAACATAATTCAAAACACCTCTGAAGAAATGTGAAGGGAAAAATGTACTCAAACAAAGAGAAAACAAGAAAGGCAAATTATCAGACTTTCAAAACAATTGAACTTTACCCAGCAACAGCCTGCTGAAGGCAGTGGATGGTAAGTAATTTTCTTCTGGACACAGAGTACTTAAGTTGCAGCCTCCCCAGTGCTGAGTGCAGGGGAAGAATGACCTCCCTTCTCCTGCTGACTACACTATTCCTGATCCAGGCCAGGATGCTTTTGGCCTTCTTGGCCACCAGGACACTCTGCTGGCTCATGTTCAGCTGCTGTCACAAGAGCCCCCAGGTCCTTTTCTGTTGGAGTCCAGGGCATCCCAATGGCTGCCCTGGAGGGTTTGGAGACTGGACAGGGGGGTCTGGGATCTGTACAAGGGGGTCAGCCAGCCTCACACAGAGCCCAGGAGAACACTGCCTCTGATCCCTGTCCATGGGAGTGAATGCCCACATTGTATGAAGAATCACCAGCTGAGAGAACTCAAAATAAGTAGTAGTGAGTTTATCACAGAGTGTAAATGTAGAATCTAGGATTTTTAGTGTATGGGTTTGAAGAGGCAAGATGGAGGAATTGGGGACTGGTTCTGTCCTCCTTGTTCTTGTTCTTTTCCCCCATTTTCTGCTGAGCTGTATCACAAGGATTACTTTAGAGTAGAAATGACATATTAATATGGGTAGTAGGTACTGGCAAAATTCTGTAAATAAAAACTACCTTTTGGATGGTGGTTGGGTCAAGGGGACCGTACATAAGGTCCGGGACCCTCTGATCTGCCCCCAGTCCACCACATGTCCTGCTCTGCTGGGGATGCCTTGCAGAGCTGAGAAAGAACTAAGAGATAATGAAAGAATAAAAACCTTGGAAACATGAACTGTCAGATTGTTGTCTTCTTTGGCTCTTGCGTGGAACCTTTTGAACCTCAAGAAAAGCTCAAAAACCCTATATACCTCATGGAATAGCAACCCCAAGGAGAATCTCAGGGAAAAACACCCCTGAGATCTTTCTTTCTGCCTGGGCACTGTCCAGCCACTCTGTCCTATATGCAGGGGGTTATTGTAGTCAAAGTGCAGGACCTGGCCCCTGGCCTTCTTACACCTCATGTTGTTGGATTTGAACCATCTATCTGGCCCGTCCAGGTCTCTCTGCAGAGCCCTCTTACCTTTCAGTAGATTGACACTCCTCCCCAACTTGTTGCCACCTCCAAATTTGCTAGTGGTAGACTTGGTCCTGTCATCCAGACCATCAGTAAAGATGCTGAATAGGACTGGGACCAACACTGATCCCTGGCGACACTATCAGTGACTGCCCACCAGCTGTACTCATGCACTGTTTTTCACACATTTTCACAGCCTTGGTTTTAGCATTGCTGGGTCAGAAGATTCCCTTGGGTGCTTTTCATTCTCAGAGACATTAATTCAAAATCTGTTCATATATTAGTAACAACTACAGAGTGCACCCGGGCAGAAAATCTCAAATCAGCTCTTAATGGTAAGCATTCACAAGGCAAATTAGCAATGTGGGTGCTGTTCCTCTGTAAACTATGCTTGCATGCAAGCAACTATCATTCAGTTGGCTGTTCTTTAATGGGTGGTTACATGTTGATTTTTGTTTTTACTGAAAAGTGAGAGGGTTATTCTCGTAGGGGTTGTTATTTTCTTTTCCATTGATTTTTTTACCCTCTTTGATCTAGTTATTTTTCAAAGTCTATAGTATACAGAAGTTTGGGGATTTTTTAACTTAATTCTTTTATAACTTTATTTTTAAAATTAATTCTAACAAGAATTCAAGTTAGAGAACTGCCTGCATCTTCCTCTGGTCACAGGACACTGCAGCAGATCCTAGTTCCAGCGATAATGAAAGTAGCTGTAATACAGTTTGGGAGCTTAATTCAAACATATTTTTATAACTCTTACAGATTTTTTTTTTTTTTTTTTTCTGAAACATATGAGATGACCATAAATCTACTGGAAATATCTATCAAATGCTATTCAGTAAAATATCTGTATAGATGCAAAAGAATTTATGTGGGAAATGTTACTACACACACACACATACACACACACACACAAAAAAAAAAAAAAAAAAAAAAAAAACACAAAAAAAAAAAAAAAAAAAAAAAAAAAAAAAAAAAAGTGGCATGTGACAGTACCCACTTATCCTGTACCTAGATTTTAAAAAGGCTTTTTCTAAACTATCAGTTGTGGTTATTGATCCCTTTTGAGCTCTTTCGTGGAAGCTTGATAACCACACACTTCCTAAGTTTGCATGTGAGAGGAAATGATAGGTGATCCACTGGCAAAACTGTCAATAAATAAATATACTTCAAACTTTGGTTACTACTAAAACCTGCAGCAATCTAACAGATTCTAATCAAATTCTAGCCTGAAATTCTGCCATGGACACTGCAACTTTTGGTCTGGATTTTCTTATTACTTTCTATACACTGATAGATGTTCTTATTATTAGTTTTTGTATCAAGACATGGGTGTCTGATATAAAGCAATGCTTACAAAGGTTGTGGCAGTTTCAGTTAAATATGTGTAACATATTTAACATGCACTATGTCCCATTCAGGAGGTTTTTTTTCAGATGTTCCACATTCAAAACCATATATTTTTAGGAAAAACCTTGATTTAGGAAAAAGCTTGCTTTGTCACTTCATGCTATACTAGAATAAATACTGCATCCAGAAGTTTTTAGCTGAAGAAAACTGTCTCTTCTCTGGTTGTTTGTCTTTTGAGACTGCAAATGTGTTAATAGGTTAACAGCATTTTTTATAAAGAATTACTGTGTTATAACATGTTTTGCATGTTATTGTAATTTTTAAAAGTGAAGATTAATAGAGCTGAATTCTGAACTGCATATGGATAAGGTGATTTGCAGTAATTCCTTTATGTTCTTCCACCTTGAGAGCTTTATTTTCCTTCACTGTACCTAAAAACAGACACAGAGAATTAGTGATCTTCACACTTGACTTAATGTGGGTAAATTTGATTCACACTGGATTTAGATAAACACAATTATTTTTAAAAAGTGTTAATTTTATCTTAATGGAAAAGTGAAAAAACAAATAAACAAACCAACAAAGCAGTGAAACTGCTGTATTTTCTCTGACCATTCCATTAAATTATTTCCCTGTGCTTAGGGACAGAGAAATATAAGGTGCAGGGAAGAAGGGCAAAATCTACATACACTTAATATTACCTATATGCTGCCTTAGCTATTTATATTGTATTTAATCAGATTTTACAGATACCATGGACAAAATCTACAGGATCCAATTTCTGGTGTTCTCTGGCCTGTTTGCAGCTTTGTCTTTGATACCCAATAAATGCTACTCAGGACAAAGGAAGGGCTCATGAATAGTGTAAAGAGGGGGGAAAAATAGTTTTCTTAGAAAAATTCTATGAGAAGAGTGTAATCTTTATCAGCAGATGTAGGGCTACTAGTCTGTGGGCAATTATCACTTGCTGGGAAACAGACTTTGGTGACATAATAGGTGACAAGTATTAGTGTGTGGTTTGGTAAGAACATCACCTTTGCACTAAACCTTCTTCAACTGATTGATTTCTGTGTTAGGTGAGAGACCCAATTTCTAGTGCCTTTAGCTTACACAAAAAAATCATAAAGTGCTTGTATAATATATTGATTCATTCAGTTTAGTTTAACAAAGAAGATTTAAGTTCTGGGTGTTTAACTTTTCCACTTTCTCCCTTCCTCTTCTCCTCTTCTCCTCTTCATGTTCCAGGCTTGAATCACCAAATATCAGAAGACTGCAAGTCATTGGAAATTATGTCTTTCAACCTCCAGAGTGTGTTTGCTTTGAATATATTTTTAAGTTCTCCAAAGCTTAGGAAAACACATTCAGATTTCATAAGCAATTTTTTCCTGTGTGTGAACTCCTTCTGACTATAAATTGTGGAATGCTGCAGTGGGTTTTTTTCAGGTTAGTATTTTTCCTGTGCAAAAGGATCAACCCCCCACTAGGATTTAAAAATATAAATTAAAAAAGAAGGAGAAAAATCATAAAAACTACTCTTTTTCCCTGAGAGTGACTTTTAGTAGTTTCCCTTTTCCCCTTGTCTTTTTCTCTCTTTTTCTTTTCTTTTAAAAAATCTAAACCACATGAAATCATAGTAGTCTGATGCTTCAGGTTTTCATCCTGAAATACATCAGTGACATATTATGAATTGTATTATCTGTATCATTAAATGATAGGGTGGCAAGCTCTCTAGAAGATGTGAAGTTTCTATACTTCTGTTTCAGAAAGAGTTTTAATAAATGATGATGGGATTGCAAAAATTTTGTTTTTCTACATGAGATTTTTTTCCACAGGATATTGTATATAGCTTGGTTTAAAATAACCAGAGACATGGGAAAATCTAGTTAAGACCTAATATGAAAATGTATTCTGAGATCTCTGTGCATTTCAAACATAGAATTTGGAGTTTTAAAATAAAGTTTAAATTTGCACCCATTTCCATTCAGTAGAAAAGGAGAAAAGAGACAGAGTGTGAGAAGGGAGGATCAAAGTTTAACTTGCAAATTCTTTTATATTTGTTTCATAAAACCAAGCCAGTGACAGAACATATTGAATGCCTTTTCTGTTGAAGAGCTCCACTTTTCAGGGTAGAACTAACACACAAATATGCAAATTAGACAAATAGTCTGGGGCCCAGATTGTTGGTATTTTTCACTATCTAAAAGGGGTTTGAAAGGGAGACCTTGATTAAACAAGCATAACTACAATAAGAAACTACTTAAAACTAGTACAGTTTTAAGTAATTTCTTATTGTGGTTACTTAAAACTGTACCGGTTTTAAGTACTACAGAAGTTTGTCACAGCTTACAACAACATGAAACTTTACTGCATCTTCCAGTGTACGATTCCCTGTTGATTACAGAACCTGTTTTACCTAGGAGGTTATCTACCTACATAATTTTTAAGTTCAATACTCGTCTTGCATTTGATGCAACTGCATATTGAAAAAAAAAATTAAGAGTAGTGTCTCAATCATAAGAGCTGAAGAGTCACTAGGAAAGTGTGAAGGAGAGTTCCAGAAGAGTGTTGCTACATTTGATCCATATTTTTCTGAGACACTTAAGTGGGCCAGATAATTCATTACCCATATCTCAGCAGTAGTTAAGGATAGCATAAAGTTCACAGGAGAGTTTGATTTGCTTACTGTCACGTTCACCTTATGGCTTTTAGCTTTAGTCCCATATTGAAGCCTTCCCAATTGGCGTACATGGTGTCAATGCATAAAGCTATTTAATTCACACAGGATGCATGATGACTAGTTGCCATTCTGCTGAAGGTTCTTCTGATGATGAGGGCCTGACATTCCAATCTCTTAACTCAGTGACTCCTGTGTTGTACAAATAACCTCTTCTGATATACCATCTGTGGTATAATGTGTCTTCATTTTTTGTCTTTCCGTTTTGACTCCTGGCAAAAGCAAATATTCCTCTGAGAGACAGGAAAGTATGAGATGAGGCAGTATCTCAGAAATGGTGAAAATTTTGTTTCAACAGTATAAATTAATCCCAAATTATCCAGAGTGACTAACATGCCTTTTTTTCTTGTTAGCAGCCATTAAACTTGAAAGCCATTGTATGCAAAAAGCAAAAAAGCATATAATCAAAAGAGATACACTCTTTAAGGCCTTGGATGCTTTCAAACATTTTCTTAGCACTTACCTAGATGAGGTGCATCACAGCTTTATACTCAACCAAGTCTGCAGATGGAAACCCCAGTCTTGTGTTTTGATTACTAGAAAATTCATAACTGCAGTATTTGATGGTCTCAGAAATATTAATGAGTTTGCCTATGTAATGTCTTTGTGCGTTAAGGAAATTTGATCTCTAGAGTGTGGATATGAAACTGGTGCACACACTGATGAGAGGACCTCCAGCTTTTGCACAGTGAATCTGAAGCAGATTTAGGAAGAGATGAAGAGTTTCCCAGTCCTGACCAGACATCTTTAGCAAGGGTTGTAGGGTAAGATTACGTCTTGAAGTAGGCATGACCAACACAGCAATCAGATCAACTCATTGCCTGGAGCTTCCCATTGCCGTTCTGTAGAGGTTATCTCCACCCTTGTTTTCCTGTCTTGCTCCTGTAGATCATTCTGTAAATACTCTGTACTCCCACGTGGGTTAGAGCAGTGGTATCCTCCATGTAATGGAGCTCCACCACAGTGACACCACCCTGGGAATTGCATAAACTCCGAGCATACTAGTCTTCTCATGAAAGTATGTTTATGTTGTCAAGTACTCCTGAGTACTGTGGAAAGGCCCTGAGTAACACATTCATGTCACAGCCATATCATGTGTCCAAAAACTTATCCAGTCCACACATCTTGGCATTCCTGAAATGTGTGGGCATTGCTGTTATGTTTAATCCATGATTCCCTTACACCATACAGCGTTCTTGAAGTTAACCAGCAAGTACCTTTCCTGAATCTCCATAAATGCAAAGGTAATTGAAAAATCTTGCTGTGATACCTTGTTTATGAAGAAATAAAATATATGCATATGGCATTTTTGGTAAATTCAGTTTAAGTTTTCTTGAACTTAAGCTTAAGGTTGCCATTCAGACAATGACTTGAGAGCTGCTGTAACTCTTAACCATTCCTGCTAGGACAGCTGATGTAAGGAATAAAAAAGCAATCAGACAAAATGGGCTCTGAAACTCATCAAGCAGATGTGGACATCATGATTCAGATTACTTACTGTTGTAAATAGTACAACAGAATTGCAATGCTTTGCAAATGTGAGTTATACAAGCTTTATAATTTATAATTTTTCTCCCTTGTTTGTACTCAATATCATTCCTTCACAAGTCAGTAGACAATAAGTTTTCCTTGTGATCTTAGCATTTGCATTTAAATATAAAAAACCACTGTTTGTTTTTGTATGGATTTCAGCAAACATAATACAGAATATGTTAGTACTTTACAGACTGATGCATATTTGCTTCCACGTTTGTCCCTGCAGTCATACTTTTATATGTGTGGGCACTACACTCAAAAGAAAACCAAAACCAAAACCCAAAACAAAAACAAAAAACAAAACAAACAAACAAAAAAAATCAAAAAAAACACAAAAACCAAAAAAAAAAAACCAAAAAAAACCCCCCAAAAAACAGAGAACACTTTGTTCTTATTTGTTTGAATTATGACTTAATATGAGTGACTGACACTTTGAAGTCGGAGGCTCTTCCTAATGCATAACCAAGGATGATCTTCTTCCACCCAGGATCATCCTTCCAACCATTCACTCATACTGAATCTAATAGCTGAATGTTTTTCCTTTATGGCTAAACTCACAGATCTATGTTATAGTTTCTTTTCAAAGGGATCTTATTATAAGTATTAATCATATCCAGTGTTGTGCAAAGTCTTTAAAGTAATAGAAGTGTTCTTTTTATAGATCTTATCTCTGTTTGGCCCTGTGTAATAAATGTCCCGTGTCAAGTTTGCTATTTCTAGAAATTTCTGTATAATCTCCATCACTGCATTTTTGCATTTTAGGTTACTTGTATCTTTTGAAATGGTTTCATTTTTCATTAACTTTCTATTACCTTTTATCTTAATCTTGAAGTGGGTGGCTATAACAACAAAAAGGTCTATGCAGCAGCTTTTTTTATCTAGTAATAATAGAATCAGTTGGATTTTGTTACTGGAAATATCCATCAAATAAAAAAAATATATTGTTTCTTAGACTATCATCAGACCAGTGTTTGAAGTGCAGCCTTCTGCTCCAGCTGAAAGGAAATGTAAAACTGAGGCTTACAATACAGGCAATTTTACCCATTATAGGTAGTGCATATCTGTATCATGTTTAAGATCTTATACATACAAAATTAGTTTATTTGTTGTATCTCTATCTGAGCTTTGTTCTTCTGAGAGTTTTAAGAGCAATTGCTGTTGTATTCTTAGCTATCAGTATTGCCCACGAGAGATATTATCATCCTTCCAAGGGTCTTTCTTAATCTAATTTAACTCCCTTGATGTATTTTAGTAATTTAAATGAGTGACTAGAGTCTTTCGTAGTTTAATTTATGTGCTATTCAAACATTACTTAGGCAATGCTTTCATTTGGTTAAATTTGCTTGAGCATAGTGGAAACTCCCCAGTTTTCCCTTGAAAATTTGAGCCTTCCATGACAGTAGTCTCTTCACACACTTTCTATGCAGTGGTTTGCATGGAGCTGCAGAGTTAAGCACCTCTACATGCACCTGTTACACCAGTAATGGGTGAAACTTTTAGTGGAAACGCCAACTGAAAAAAAAGAAATTCCAGATGGTAGGGTTTTACTTATATAATTCAGGTCTTGCAAGTGTTCAAAGATGAGGTTAAATCTTGGGACAATTATCTTCTCTGTACTAGTAGCTTGGAGCTCCTGCTCTTCACCACAACCTTTCAAAATTTCTTGGTAACAATGACACCAGGACTTAGTGAGAAAGAAAATCTTTACTAGCAGCACTGCTCCTGTAATGCACTATTGATTCAGCCAGTCTCTGCAATGTGAAGAACATTCTACGTGAGCTTAGAAGATAAATAGGATGTTCATGTATTGAGTATCCACACTCATACAAGTACGCCTCTTCTCTGTCCATTTAGAAAGGAACTGAAGAGATAAATGTGTAGCAATCTCTTTATTACTTTTGTTCTCCATAAAAGACTTTTTTTTTTTAATCCCATCATATGTGTATTTTACATGAAAAATCACAATATCTGACACCATACCTTAATTGAAAATGGTCCTTGGGGTTGCGCCACTGAAATGGTAACTCAGATTTTCCAAAGGATTTCTAAAAATGACAAACAAGGCATCTGGATGTCAGAGCCCATTTCAAAACAGAGATTGGAAATTAAGTAAACTTATTCTTACTCATCTAAAGAGTGAATGTAAACTAAAATGATTGCATAGTTTGTGTATGAACTGTTCATTCTGCATACGTTTTAAAGTCTATGAAGAAAGTAATCCTTAGAATTGTGAGACCAAATATGATACATTTCCCATGGTCAGCTTCATAGGAAATCTGGACTGGTCACAGTAAGCAGGGATTAAGTGCATTTGTTCTGTACAGGAGGGTAAGACTGTGGAATGAGATGGAAAGATACTATGGTTTCTTCTGTGTACGACTGTGCTAAAAGATTCTCATTACTTATGGAACTTAATGATCACAACCTGCTAGGTACATCTGCTGCACTTCTAGCAAGGGGTTGTCTGTGGTTTAAAGCCAATGGTTTTTTGTTTTGTGCTTCTGTGTTGAACTCCAGTCTTTGTTCTCTCAGAGGGCTTTGCCTGTCTTAGACTGGCTACAGAGAGACAGAGACTCACATACACATACACACCTGTGCACATACACTGACAAGCACAGTTAGGCAAGATAATTCTCTTTTAAGTATTACAGGGAACAGAGGGCCAAAATAATTACAAAGGTAAAATGTATTAACAGGAATTGCAACAGTTAGGCAAATGTAAAAGCAAGAAATTCTCAGAAAAGCTAAATCTTTTTACATAAGCTTTAATTCAAGTCCCAGAGTACATTATCTATTTGTGAGGTGAGGTTTATCCTAGGAGATAACACTGCCCAAGAAATAACACAGAAGGGCACCAGTTAGAATTGGCCTGAGCCAGGAAAATATTTTAAGCCAGTTTAAGCAGCTTTAACAGGTGTTAATCTGCGTGTTTCATGCTGAGAAAATGAAACTTAGTTATAAGCATTTTCCTTATTTATGAGCTTCTTCAGACATAAAACTGGTACCATAACAAAAACCTCTAATTTAGAGATATTTTTAAACCTCTTAGACATCTGAATTATTTTTACCAGAAAATGTTTTTCCTAAGTGCTTGGATTCTGGGAAGTATGGTTCAACTCCCACCTAACACTGCAGGCAAGGTCCTCAGCTGATGCAAAGCACTGTAACTTCATTACATTGAGGAAGAGCATCCAAATTATTGACCTACAGGGATAAGTATCCCAACTGTCATTTGCTCAAACTATTTTTGTAAACTAAAGTGTTTTTCAAACTAAGTTTATTTTTAATTGGTGTATTTATGTGCCTATATTCATCATGGGTGATCAGATGACTTATATTAGTGGAAATCCTAACTTGCTGAAAATATACTTTGCTGCACTGAACACATGACAGTAGCAGTCTGTAACTATCTCTTTGCAGGTTTGATCACATTTTATTTGTATTGAATTTCTCCTAGAGACTGCTGTTACAAAAGGATCATGGAACGTGTGCATTTATTATTATTTAATTGCTGTTATTTGTTATTATTATTTTTACCTGAAGTTCCTGCACTGAAGAACAATGAGGTTATTTTCACCTTGTGAATATTTTCTTGAATTAGCACATTTCAAATTTCTTCACATAGATTAATTTCTCTGCTATTATTGATTTTTTAAAATGAATTGTGCCTTAAGTTATAGGGGAATCTTTAACACTGTGTGAAAGATGCACAATGTGTGTGGAAGAAGAGAACAAAAAGAAGAAATACAACAACAAAAATTCATAAGCATTAATGTTAAAAAGAGATCACATATAACTGAAATAATTTTCCCTTGATGATCTTTTTCTCATTGCCAAATCTGTTGCATTTGATTCTCAATAAGTTTTATCCAGAATCATAATTTTTGCTGAAGATATTAAAGGTTAGATTTAATCTTGTATTCATTATAAGCATGAGACCATTCCATGAAGAATGAATGTAAAATCCTCTGTGACACCAGCCCAACACATCAAAGCAATAACTCCTTTACGTAAAAAATCAGCTCCTCCTAAGACCATTGATAATTAGAGCCATGTGAAAAGTACTTATCAAACATTTAAACCTTTTAGTAGAAATTTCCTTTTCATTGTTTTTTGTGAGGTAGGAGAAAAAAATCAAACTGCAGCATGTTACTTTGTATCACTTTATTACATTGATTGGAAGGATAGGAAGTTAAAATTTCAGCATTCTTGCTGAAATTCAGTTTTAGTCCAGAACTTGGCTCTAAAAGACTAAAAAAACCCCAAAACCAAAAAAACCCACCCCAAACAAACAAAAACCATCAAAACAAACAAACAACTAATAAACATCCCCCCCCCAAAAAAAAAAAAAAAAAAGAAAAAGAAACAACAAACCAAAATCAACAACAAAAACCACACCAACAAAAACTTGTGTCTTATTTTTTTACAGTCTTTCCTATAAAAAGTCTTGGCAGTATTCCTATATTTCTAATAAAAATTTGTAGAGTACAGGAACAGAAATGCAGATTCCAATGGCAAGATAAATTACTTTTACTTTCTTTGAATGAGGGCTTCTACTACCAGAATTTGCTAGTCATCATGACAGGCATTTTTTTGCATGTTTTTTTCAGTTTTTGTAATTTGTGGTTCATTAAAGCATGTAAGTGCATGTTGAATTAAACTAATATTTTGTTGCAAAGGCATTTGGACAGAGATTTTTTGACTTTGCTGAATTTGAAACACAGAGATCAAAACTAATAGCAAAATCTTTTTTTATGTGCTGCATTTTGGACATTAATTTTCTGCTAAATTTCTGGCTTTTGAAATACTGGAAATTCTGTTACCCTTTGAAGGAAAGAAAATCTCCAAAATAATCCTAAAAGTATTATCTAGAAAAGCTGCATGGATTTGCCTACATATTCAGTTAATTTTATTTTCAAGTTAAATATAATTCAGCTTCATATGGAGTTGTGTGAACAATTTCTAATTGTGGTATGAAATTTGCCATCTTGAGGCTGTTTTTTAGACTCTAGAGAACACATTGTGATCATTCAATGTTTGCATGGATTGTTTGCCTTAGGACTTCCAAGCAGTTGATTTTTTATTGGTTTGCTTGTTAATATTTTCTTGCATCTTTCTATAAATCAGTTATGATAAAAAAAAACTTATTAAGGAAACACACCATTATGACAGATAATCTTCCCTCTTCCAGTTGAAAACTGTTATCCTAGTGCTACACTCCATGTGATAAGGAGTCCCTTCCCATCTTTGTGGTAGGCCTCTTTTACTGTAAGGCTACTATAAGACCTCCCTGTGCCTTATTTTCTCTAAGCCTCCTCATATGGGAGGTCCTCCAATGTACTGATCCTCTTCATGATCCTCCTTCAGACTTGCTTGAGGGGGTCAATGCCTTTCTTGTGTTGGAGACCCCAGACAACACTGTTTAAAGATACCAGGGCTGGATGCAGGGTGTCGGGTGCGTTCTGACCAGAGCAGAACAGAGGGGCAGAATCCTCTCCCTCCCCTGCTACCCATGCTGCTTTGGATGCAGCCAGGACACGTTTGGCTTTCTGGACTGGGAATGCACATTGTTGTCTCGCATTAAGTTTTTCATCCAGCAATACCCCCAAGTCCTTTTCCACAGGGCTGTGCTCAATCCACCTGGGATCACTCATAATCCACCCAGCCTATATCCGTGTCTGGGATTGCCCTGACTCATGCAAGATTTACTTGGTCTTGTTGAACTTGAGATTCACACAAAGTCCAACACTAAAATCTTTTCAAATTTCATCTGGATGGCATTCTGTCCCTCTGGTGTGTCAGTTGCACTACACAGCTTGGTGTCACCTATGAATTTGCAGATAAACTGCTCAATCCCACTGTCATGTCCTGGACAAAGATGTTAAATGGCACTGATGAGGGACATCAATCATCACTGGTCTCCACTTGGACATGGAACTATTGACTGCAACATCTTTGAGTGTAACCATCTGCCTAATTCCTTATCCACTGAGTGATCTACCCATAATATCAATGTCTCTCCCTTTTAGAGACCTCTCCCTCTCTGCAAGTTCATAGATGGCCCCAAGTTGGGCGGGAGTGTTGACCTTCTGGAGGACAGGAAGGCTCTGAAGAGGGATCTGGACAGCCCAGATTTGCAGTCTGAGGCCAATTGTTTGAGGTGCTACAAAGCCAAGTGCCAGGTCCTGCACTTGAGTTAACTCCATGCATTGCTACAGGCTGGGGAAAGATTGGCTGGAAGGTGGTGCAGTGGAAAAGGACCCAGGGGTGCTGGTTGACAGATGACTGAAAGAAGAGAAAAAGGCAAAAAAAAAAAAAAGAAAAAAGGTGTGAGGGATATATGGGCACAGAGATGGCTTGAAGAATATCACTAGGTGCAGGGAGAGGGAGATTAATTAATGTCTCAGAAAAAAACATTGCCTCAATAGATACAAAATTATTTACATATTTATGAATTGTCACATTATATGATTCTTGTTACCATCATACTGCAGTGTCTTACAAGGCTGAAGAAATTTGGGGATTCCACTATGACACAACAGAATCTGTCATCCTGTTGTAAGTTATGATAGACCATGGAAAATAAGAAATTAAATTACTTTCCTAAGGGAACTCAACACCATCTCCACTGCTCTTGGGTTCTTATCCCCGAGATTCAGTGGTAAAGTGTCCTTTGCCCTTTGAAACACCTCGCGCCAGAAGCAGAAGAGTCAGGAGTTGCCATTGCAGGTTTTCCAAGGTTGTTTATGGGTTATCTCACAGTTCTTTTTGTGCACTGCCAAGGTTCCTGCTGCAGCAGGGAACTCATGACGACTCCTCCTGACTGAACTCCTTATACTACATGTTATGTGTCTATGATTTACAACTAATTACCAATGCCTACTGCCTATGCTAGACAGGCCATATCTACTCTAAACCAATCCCTTGTGACCCAGTGCTGCAGAAGATGGAGGGCGAGAACAAGAAGGAGGAAGAACAGATCCACATCCCCATTCCTCCATCTTGGCTCTTCAGCCTCCATTCTAAAAAAAATCCCAAATTCTACTTTTTCACCCTGTGATAAACTAACTACTACTCATTTCACTCTTGAGAATTGTAATTCCTCCTGGGCTCTGTGCTAAGATTTCCAAACCCCCTGTACAGATTCCAAACCCCCCTTTACAGGTTCCAAACCTCCTCCTCGGGTCCCAGACCCATCCACTGGGGTCCCAGACCCCTCCTCTTGGGTCCCAGTCCCCTCTTCTGGTGTCCCACACCCTCCAGGGTGATCAGAGAGATGCCCTGGACTCTGACACAGTATAAGTTTGTGAATTCATAGTATTTTGTTTCTATACACTCTTTTATTAATTGAGAAAGAAAAGAGACAGTAACATCCATTGTGAAATGTGCATTTCTGAATTGTTTAAGTCTTAGAGAAGGATCCAAAGTATTAACACTTCCACTTAGTTTAGAAGTAACAGTTTCCATGAGAAACTATTAAATAAACAAATTTTGTTTCAAAAATGGGGAGTCAATACATCTAATATCCTATTTTCATACCTCTGAGCCAGCAAAATTCCACTAGCTTACTTTTGCCAGTCCTACTATTGGGCTCAAATACTTTTCCAAATGCAGTATCTGTTATTCAGTATGCTAATTTCTGTTGTTCTTTCTGTGTTCTGGGAATATAGCTCAAGAAAGCAAGGAACTATACTCTTGTGAAACATTTTGATTGCAATAATAATAATAATAATAATAATAATAATAATAATAATAATAGGAAGAAGATTTAATATGCTCTGTGCATTCAGATTGATATAGTAAGTACAGTCTGGTAACATGTTTCCTATGCACAACAGCACTCAAATCAAAGAACAAAGAACAAAGAATTTCCCAAAAATTCTTGCATAAAAATGTTTCCTTATGTGTGGTAGCACTTAAGTTAGAGGGTTTTGTATCACTTAAATATACTTTTGAAATGTTACAACCTATTTTTTCTGCCCTCAGGAACATTAAAAAAGAAATATAAGCACAGTTATTATCACTACTTACATAAGGATATTATCAGGAAATGAATGACACATTTGCTGACATTAGATCTCTCTTTTTGTTGTTGTTGAAAGAGCTGAGTTCAGCAACTGCAAAATCATTTTCTACTAAATTGCAGATATATAATACTTATTCAAATTTTAATGAGTATATCTATTTAGAACAACCTGAAAGAAATACTAGGTACCTAGTAGGTCATTTAAAGTTCTGAAATGACAAAAATGACATAAATGTTTCTTCAAGAATATACATCCTCTGTTGTGGTAGAAACTTCATGCTACAGTAATATGAACTATGACTTCAGAATGAGTGAGGAGTGCTTCCCTCTCTCTTTTTGTCTTTGTTGAAGGTTGTGCTGTTGTTAGAACATCCAGAATAGTTGCAGACTTGGTGACTTTCAGGTAATAAATAAAACTGTAATAACTGTACTTGCTATTTGATGTAGCATGTGTACTTGCATATTTTTATAGTAAATTTCAGGAATACAGCCGAGCTGTACTCTATTTTTCATGTGTTGATATAATTCCATTGTGTAGATGCACCAAGCTTCAACTGGAGTAAAACAAAATGCCTGCCTAATGGAACAGAGGGTTACATACTATCCTTAAGCTCTCTTCCTTGGGACCTAAATTTTTCATCCTCTTCTCTTCCTTGTTTAGGTGGTATCCATAAGATTCTCTGCTCCTGGCTGTATTGAACTCTGTGCACTTATATATTTTTTTAACAGAACTAAGCATTGACTTAAAAACTTTGCTTTTACTTAAGGTGTGAGTCCCACTGGAACTTGCAGGCCAGCTGGAATTATATAATTTACATTCATATATGACTGTTACAAAAAAAAAAAAAAGACTTTTCTGAGAAGGGAATACTTTTCTTTTTTCCCCCAGTTAATTTTATTTATAGAAAAACTATTAAGAGAAACAGAACTGCACTAGTAGTCATAGTTAATTAGAAAAAGAGAAGAAAATCAGCAAAATGCCTTTAAGGAAATTATAAGTAAAAGTTTCCATAATTTCCAAAGTGTAGTGGTGATTGCATTGCTGAATGTATGATTTGACTCCTCCCAAAAGCAATAAATGTAGGATCACATTAAAATAATTATGTTGAAAATGTCACTTTAGACTACTGGTTCTGTCCCAGTGATGACAGAATTATCAATACTTCAAGGATTTTGAACTCTTAGCTGTTTTAAATTACTTGAAAATGAAAAAAAAAATAAAAGAGAGAAAGACAGAAGAAAGTTGCTGAAAGAGAGAAGCACATGAATCCTGATCCTTTTTAGGAAAAGAAAGACATGTCTAAAAGTTCATAATTTTCAGTACACTAAAAAAAGCTCTTGTTCAATATAGATTTTTTAAAAATTTAGTAGTTCTGAGCTGACATGTCAACCCAAGTAATGTTAAGTTTCAAAATCCACTATAGACTACGTACAACAGAAGGGAGCAAGTCAATGAAGTAGGAACATGTAGTGAGATCACACCCTACATACACTTATTTAAATGAAGAAATATGGAAAAAATTCTCTGTCTTGGCTTCCCAGGTTGGTTGTCTGTGGTTACCTTCAGACACTGCAGAAGAAAAAACGTTACAAAAAGCTTGGAGAAAAAAAAAGAATCAAATAGAGAAACTGATACCCAGAGCAATTAAATAATGTATCGAACTTCCTCATATTTGGGGAAGATTTAATCTTTTCTGGAGAAGACATCCCAAATGGATCTTCCAAAACCTCAAACTACATAAAGTTTGACAGGAAGCAGAAACTTTCTTTCTTCTGCATTGCCATCACTAAAAAAAGTCCAAAACACGATGTTACTTTGCTTGAGGTGAATTTACAAACCATTCAATTGAGCCTGAGTAGGAAGTGCACATAAATCAACAGTCTCTCAGTCTCACATACTCTATGCAGATGTGCCTTCTTTAAAATTCTCTGCCTTTCTTTAAAATTTTGCAGAAATAGAGCCTTAACTATGTAGCACCTACCTGACTTCATAACAAAGTGGATGAATTACTCAAATACTAAAACCAATTCCTGCAAAGTTAATTTTAGCCAGAAACACAAAGTATAGAAACATGAGATTCCAGGAAAATACTCAGTGACTTTCCATTTTTAAAACCGCCTTATATACTATTTATGACTATCAATGTTGTGGAAAAGAGGCGCAATAGTGATGACTGAGTATAATAAATCTGTCCCCAGCTAAGCAACCTCTCCCACACACTACTTCCTGAAAATATAGACATCTATACTGCTCTATCTTTTTAATTTACAAAGCCCAAGCCCAACCCAAATACTGACTGTACATAGATGTTGGTTTTACCTCTCCTCTAGGCCTAGTAAGAAAACATTATGCTCCCTGTGATCTGAAAATAGTGACCAAACATTTCTGATTTGGCCTTGTAAGAGTAGAAGATAAATTTTGTGCAGCTGCACCACCAATACTCCGTTCTGCAAGACCAAGGACAACTTTCCAAGTGTTAGAATATACAAAGTCATATCACATTTTTTATGCCTAAGTGATCTCATTCTATGGTGTATCCAGGGAATACTCAATCTTTCTTTTACTTCTACAAGTAAAAGACACTTCAGGACACTTTAGACCACTGAACTATCAAAGCCCTCCCTTTCTTCCCATGCAAGGGGAGAAGCCGAAACAAAAAAAAATGTAAAACCCTCTCCCAGTGAATTAAGAAATAAAGATGTTCCAGAATTAGACTTTCTCTGTCAGAATTTAACAAGATGTCATGTGGGTTTTTTATGTTCTAAATTGGCCCAAACTTAGAAGTTTTTCAAGCTACACTCAAAAATAACAACAATATGCATTGTATGTTATGCACAAAGATTGCACTCACCAAAACTGTTTGTTGTGTCTGTCGGTATCCACATGTATCAGAAAATCTGTGTTAATATCTGTTAATGCACACCAAATTTGTGGCATAGGAGTGAAGGTTGAACCTGGAGAAAAAAGTAGTTTCTTTAAATTCTTGGGCTTAGTTGCTATCAGAGGTATACAATTCAGTTTTAGGAACATGAAAAAAGCAGACTCTGTTTTGCTCAGCACAGCACTCTGAAACGCCACAAGGCAAGGAGGACTTCTTGCCACATATAAGCTGCCTTGTTGTTTCAGAGCATGTGGTATGTAAGATCACATACTGTTCTATGTATCCTACCATGAGTTAAGAGCAGCAGGACAAATGGAGGAGTTGAAAGTACAGTTAATTTCAGACTTACAAGCACTTATATTTGGATAATATTCCCTTATTTCAGTGAAAATGCTACTAACAGAAAAACTAATCCAGTGGCAAATAGTGCAAAAACACTAGGTCTTGAAAGGGAGGTTGATCTTAGGCAGGATAATTATCCAGCCTGCTAGCTTTGGGAAGCCGCTGATCCACTGTGCTATTGATGTGCTGATGCATAGTACCTTCATTAACAGAAGAGAGATGAGGAGACAGACATAGGTTAAATCCTCATCTTACATTTCACCCCACCTTTTGGATATCTGCCATTCCATTTTTCTGAAAATTACAAATACATTTATTAGTTTTCTTCTTTGTGTCTTCAAAACAGTATGATGGTGTGCATTTATTCCTTCACTGCAGTGAAGTGTTCATACCCAGTGTTCAACAGGTATGGCTTAAATAGGTGGTACAGTTTATCAACAGAAGATTCATCCTCTATTTTCTATTTCAGTGTATTTATAGGAAAATGGAAGAACAACAATGGAAACCTTACTTTTAAAAATCCAGTCCCAACCATGACACTATTTTGGACTGCTCAAAGAATATACTTTATGCAATGTTTGTGGTCTAAAAAAGATACCTTTCCCCCTTCTTTTTTTCATGTTTTAAGGCATGTTATGCATTTAAAAATTACTCCCTCTGTTGTATCTTTAGGATGCTATCAGACCACGGAAAATTGTATCTAAGGAAGCAGTGCATATATTTAAGATGTTTTTTGTTGCAACCCACCTCTGAAGCAGAGCAACCAGGTTCATTGTTGGATCCCGTCAAAACTTGGGCTTCATAAAATTCTGGTTCTTCCAGTGAACACCCCAATACCTTCTCTGTGATGAATTCTGGAAATACACAGTTTTATTTCTGAAAGACTCTGGAAATCTGGTGGCAGCAAGAGCAGGGGATGAGTGTGCGTGTCTCTGTGTTTGGGTGTGTCTGGATAAAGTTTCTGAGTGAATGTTCTGAATTTTGTGTGTGTGCTGTGATGGCTCAAGGCATGATAAAGAGACTGCCATAAAAATGCACTACCCTGCCTCCACAGGATCGATTGCTTAATGGTGGTTTCTCTTTTAGTTTGAAAACAGCTTGTTTAAAGCAACATTTAGCTACAGGATCCAAGTGATTTACTACAGTTTTCAGAAAGTTGAAAGAGTGAAAATGTACTATGTACCTTTATACAGACATTTTTACACATACTCACCAAATCTGTTGAATAAGTGAAATGCAAAAAAACCCCAAAAAACATGTTGGTAAGAGATAAATGAACATACTGGAAATTGGGAAAACACAGGTATTCTGAAGAGACAAAAGGAAAGATAATAAGTTAGGCAAATATGCTAAAATACTCTTCTATGGGGAACAATATAAAAAAGGCTTTCAAAACAGCTCTGTTGATCAAATTGGAGAGATAGACATAGGTATGTATTAACTGTGGAAGATGGATGAGAGGAGTCATGAAGACAAAAAGAGAAAGGAGAGAAAACATTTATTAGAAGGTTGTTTTGGAGGAAAGGCGGAAGGGATTTTAAGCAAAGATATGAGGGGTAAATTAATATAGAAATACAACATTATGGAAGTTTCTGGGTCTTGTCTCTACAAACAGGCTGGCATTTCAGAATAGTAAAGAGAGAATGCAAGCATTGAATTCCTTTAACTTTATGATGATGTCTCAGCTAAGAGTAGACTTTCATTTTTATATGAATGCTCTTAAAATATAAATTTCACTTCTACAATAATTTTTTCAAGTTAAGATTAGAGTGTCAGGAGACATTTCAGGTTAGTGGGAAAGTCACCACTCTGACCTAAAGCAACCTCAGCTACATGGTCAGACACGGTCTCAGAGCATTATCTTTTATGTACCAGGCTGGGAAACAGCACCACCCCTCTGACCACATCCCCATTGCCCAGCCCTGGGCAATAAGCTTTCCTTATCTCCAACCCCTCTGGCTCTGCTCAGCTCACCAGGACCCAGGGAGCTCTCCAGCCTGGAATTGCTGCTGGAGAGAAGCAGAGACGATCCCGTGTGTGATGTGACCAGGTGGATGATGTGCTGAGCCTGGTGGAAGAGCTTGAAGAGGAAGAGGAGAAGCTGAGAAGCATCAGTGACTGTGAGAGAAATCAGTGGAGACTCTTCCATCCCTGAAAGAAATAAAGAAGATGGAGGCTCAGCAACAGTCAGAGGAGCTGTGACCCTCTTGAAGAGGACATAAAAGATGGGGGGGAATGGAAAAAGGTCCTTACATTAACAACAAAATGAAGGCCAAGGAAAATACCCATTCTTTATTGGATGTAGAGGGGAACATTGTCACCAAGATTGAGGATAATGAGGTACTTAATGCCTTGTTTGCCTCAGTCTTTAAAAATAAGAATAGTTATCCTCAGGTCAAGCAGACCCTGAGCTGACAGACATGAGTGAGGACCAGAACAGACCCCCTGCAATCCAGGAGGAAGTAGGTAGTGGCTTGCTGTGCCACTTAGACACTCACAAGTCTGGGACTGGTTGGGACTCACCTGAGAGTACTAAGGGAGCTGCTGGAAGAGCTCAGCAAGCTACTTTCCATCATTTATCACCAGTCCTGGCTAACTAGGAGGCCCCAGATGACTGGAGGTTGATCAGTGTGATGCCCAGTGTGATGCCCATCCACAAGAAAGGATGAAAAGAGGATGCAAGGAACTTCAGGCCTGTCAGTCTGACCTCAGTGCACACAAAATGTATTGAGCAGATGATCTTGAGAGTCATTATATGGCACATGCAGAACAATGAAGAGATCAGCCCCAGCTAGCATGGGTTCAGAAAAGCCTGATCCTACTTGACCAACCTGATCCCCTTCTATGACAAGGGTGACACTTTTCGTGTATGAGGGAAAGACTGTGCATGTTGTCTATCTGGGCATTGGTAAAGCTATTGACAGCATTTCCCATGGCATTCTCCTGGAAAAGCTAGTAGCCCTTGGCTTGGAGAGGTGCACTTTTCACTGGGTTAAGAACTGGCTGGATGGCCAGGCCCAGAGAATTGTGGTGGTTGAATTTGTGGTTGAAATTTACTTTTCATTTATGATGTTGTGGTGCATTAGTTTTCAGTTTATTTTGTCAGCAGGAGCCCAGCACCCTGGGAATAAGAATTTTATCTTCATGTTCCTTCTAGTTTGGAGATAGGGAATGATCTAGTGCTCCAAAGAGTTAAAAGTGAGACTTCTTGCCTTTTCTGGTTTGAGAATGGCTTTTAAAACAATCACACATATTGCTAGGCCATTTTTTTTGTCAGATTGCAGGGTTTGTTCATTGTTATCAGGGTTGAAAAAATTGCTTCTGAGAGAGAAATTTGTTCTTTACAGATGAAAATGTACAGAGAATGAATTTACCTAGGATAGGGCAGGTTCTCATATTCAAAAATTCTTGAGATTTAATTAATTTTTGTTTGATTTTTATTATTTAACTCCTATTTGTGGTAGCTACTGTATGAACAAGCGGTATAAGCTGTGTGGAAAAAGAGGCCTTGTTTTGTCTGAGGGAAAGAAAATAAGCAATCATATAAAAACAATTTTCCCCATTCTTCCCTCTTTGCTCAAACCTTCTTTTTTTTTTCCTGAGGGCACCCTTACTCTTACCAAGAGCCAAGTATTTTAACTGAAAAGCCCTGAGCTATGAGATAGCAAGGATTAGGTTGGAGAACTACCTGGAGTTTAGCACTACTAATAAAATTTCAAAAACATTTCAAGAGAGAAGGGGGTCCACAAATTATAATCTTCTCCAGACAGATAAATGACTGCTCCTACTTGTTCCCATGTTAAGGGTTTAAGATTAGCAGGAATTACAGATTTTTTTTTTCTTAATTTAGTAGTAGTTTGTATAGGGAATAAACAATTTTTCTGTGTTTTCCTTTGTATTCAAGTCCCTTACTGCTATTATTCTCATGATAAATAATAAAAAATACTTCGATGCAAAATACTTAGCATTTACAGAGAACGCTTCTAATCTAAGCATTGCCTTTTTTCTCCCCACACTTGTTCTTTCTTTCTGATCTTTCTACCTGCCTAATACATCACAAAAAAATACACTATCAACATGTCAAGGCCAGATTTTAAAAGGAAATATTTATTTGCAAAAGCTGTGGTATTAATTCCTTTTGTGAATTACCTCTGTCTAATAGTGTACATCTTACTTCTATGGATAATAAAATCTCAAAGGATGATACCCTGAATAAAAATTACTGTATTCTTAATTTTGCTTCCACAGCTGAGAGCTGGAAATGCTTTATTTGCTCAGAGTGATAATGAAATAATTGGAGATTAATATGCAATATGGGTGTCATTCAGCAGAGTGGTGTTTTGACTCAGAAACCTGTGAATCACAATAGATTTATTATCCAACTGTCTCAGGTCATTATTTAAGAGTTCTTTCTGAATTGTTGTGACACCAGTAGATATACTTGTGCAGCATATTAGAAATGGTGGTCAAGAAAGATATAATCTGGCTCTCCAGTTATTACTTACCCTCTCTTATGCATTGTAACCATCCTGAAAAGATAATAGGAAAAATTGTTAGTGGACTGTTTTTTGATTTTGAACTATTTCTAGTAAGATTTTTAGTGATTAAAATTAGGTTATTTGAGCCTAATTTTATTAAAAATTAAAAGGAGAGATTCAGGTTATTAAATAGACTACTCACACTAAAATATTCACCGATCAGAATAAATGCAGTTTTTTCCTCATTTTTAAGGAAGTCATCAGAAAGCAGCACCTACAGAGATTTCTATCTATCCTCAGGAAAACATACCTTTGGTCACTTTAGATCTATTAACATTCAGAGTAAATACAGGGTCATTAAATTTTAGATCTGCTTTTCTGTTGGAGTCCAGGATATCACTCTGGCTGCCCTGGAGGGTTTGGAGACTGTACAGGGGGGTCTGGGACCTGTACAGGGGGGTCAGCCAGACTCACACACAGCCCAGGAGGACACTGATTCTGACTCCTGTCCATGGGAGTGAATACTCACATGTAAGAGGAATCACAAATCCTAAGAATTTAAAAATAAATAGTAGTTAGTTTGTTATAGAATATAAATATAGAAATTAGGATTCTTAGTATATGGGACTGAAGGGACAAGATGGAGGAATTGGGGAGTGGCCCCTGGCCTCCTTGTCCTTGCTCTCATCCCCCATCTTTTCCTGACTTGGACTTTAGAGATTGAGTAGAATTGACATGTTAGTATAGGAAGTAGGTATTGGCAAAATTTTGTAAATAAAAAATACATCTTGGACAGTGGTTGGGTCGGAGATACCGTACTTAAGGTGCGGGGATCTCTGTTCCGCCCAGTCCAGCTGCGTGTCTTGCTCTGCTGGGGATGCCTTGCAAAGCTGAACAAGAACTGTTAGATAATATAGAATAAACAACTCTGATAACACGAACTGCTGGACTCAACTTGTCGTCTCTGCCTTCGGTGTGAAACACCTAGGGCAAAAGAGAAGACTGCAAACCTTATTACTTTGGGGAGAAACCCCAGGGAACTGCCCAGGAAACAACAACCCTAGGGGAAGACCCCACTGCCTCGGGGAACGGCCTCCCCGAGGAGAATCTCAGAGAAAAATGACCGCCTCTTGGTATACACTGTGTCTCAAATTTGATGGCATATTAAAAAGGCAGTAATATTATCTTATATTATTATTCATCTCAGTAAATTCCAAGCACATTAAGATTTATTCTTTTCTCATGTTCCTTGAACATTATTAGGTGATGAATGCTTTTTGAGAGGTTGTTGCCATGTTCCACATTTAACACAACTGGACCATTTAGGAATTACCTTAATTTGTATGTACATATAATGCAATGGGAATAATCTATCTGAACTTTTAAAACTATATAAAATTCTCTAGATTTCCTTGAGAATACCAAGTTCTACTTTGTAAATACTGTGAGTTTCACTGAAGCATGTACACATCACTTTGTAATAATCTAGAGAAGAGGTGATGAGAAATCATCTTGGCCAGCAAGGTAATTCTGTGTTGGTTCTTCCAAGCAGATGCACCCTTCATTGTGCATTGTAGTCAGCAGCTGGGGTCAGGCCTGCTCAGGGAAACCAAGGTTGGGTCCTAAAATTTTTTTCAAATTTATTCACACTTCCCTTGTGTTTTGCCTTTCTCTATGCTTTTGGTGTTAGAATTTGTTAATTGCAATAGCCTCCTTTTATTTTTCTGAAACTGAGTACGGTGTCAGAACCATGTACATTTAAAGACTACAAAGTATATTAGTTATATATATTTTCTTAACCATAAATCCAGTCATTTAGCTAAAACACACTTGCTGTGTCTGAAGTGCAGCTGCTGACTTGGCATTCTCTTTTACCCTGTGGTGCAGTATCTCTGTTGTGTGAGTACTGACCTTTTTCTTTTCTACATCATCCTTGACACTCTTGTTGAAGTCTTTCACAGTAAATGGTGATAAAACCTTGCGTGAACCATGTTTATCTATCTACTGCTGCACTTAGTATTAGCTGATCACTTGAGACATCAAAGCATTTGCCCTCTTTTTGCAAGTGAGATACTATGTAGTGTTATTTGTATTCACCTTGGGTAGATGCTGAGCCTCTGTTCATTTCATCAAAGAACTATTTATGAGGCTGTAAAAAAGATTAGTTTCTCCAAATAGTCTCCAAATTAAACTTTTAAAACTTTAATGTTGGCACACGAGAATAATTACAGTTATAAACCATTAAACATTTAGAGGAAATTTATAGTATTGGAGGAGAAAATTTGCAGCTGTGGTTAAATGCAATAAATTTCCTCTGAAAAGCATTTCCACAGAAACATTTTTTCCTGAGAATTAAAAAATATAGCACTTTATTAACAACACCAAAATTCACAGATGATGTCTTTAGACATTAACAAGATAAAAAGATTAATATTTTTATAAAATGCTGTCAAAACCATATAATAAATAGTCACATATTTGTTTGTTTTCGTGTTTGTTTGTTTGTTTGTTTTTATATCAGCAAGTACAGCTCTCTGAATTCACTTGTTATATTAGACCACATATACAGTGAGATCCCAGAAAGGCAGGCAATAGTTCATAATTTTCTTCTACAAATTACCCCATGCCTTCAGAGCTGTTAACATCTATGAGGCTTGGTCCGTCCTTCAAACAATCCTAAGAGAGTTCTTTTCTCTGTTACCATACCTGTGATTTAACATTATGCAGAATAATCTCACTTTGATCCTCCAAATTTTTCCAGTCATAGAGAATATTTTATGAAACTCCACCTCTGCTCAGCCTCTTGATAACCCTCTGTTTTCAAGAAATTCCTCAAATTAAATCAATTTATTTGAGACAAAGCGCAATGCCTATGGAAGGAAGTAAAAGGATTCACATTAGTATTCTGGGCTTTGATTCGTGCTTATTCTGACTTTAAAAATTGCTTGCATGACCCTCTTGGAAATACTGGAACTTTTGTCTTTTTAAACTAATAGGATGAAACATACTTCCTTTCATCACTTTATGCCCCAAATGAAGCAGTAGTATTTCAGATTCCTTAGCTAATTTTCAGTTTGTCTGAGTTACATAATTAATTATTCACTGCAGTGGTGGGTTTTTGTCAAGCTGTTTTGAGTTCTGTATCTCAGTGGTTCTTCCCTGTTTCCCTCAGCTCGATGCGCCAGGTGCTGCCCAGGCACGTCCCCCTTTTTGTCTCTTTGTCTACCTTTCCTACCCCTGCCCTGTCCCTAGAAGCTTTGGTCAGCTGTCCATTTTCCCCCTGACCTGCCCTATGCTATAGAAGAACCCCTGTCCATCTGTCCTGTCCAATCACCTGCTTGTTCCACACCCCCCACCCCTCAGTTTTAAAAGCGGGCGTGGGCTTTGTTCCTGGGGCCTTTTCATACCCCCCTCTTGGGTAATAAAGGTCTCTGAGAAACTGTACGAAAAGGAGTCTTCTCCAGTCCTTGTTCTGAAGTTTAGACACTGCAACACCTGTTTGCTGTAAAGGAACAGCCTTGTTCTGCACCTTTACCTGAACCTGCTGGCAGATTTGGGAACAGCCCTTGGCACAGCCAGGATTCAGAGCTAGCTGGGGTTCTTCCAGCCGAATCAATTTACAGCAATCAATCATATAATTACAATCATTTAAAGAGTACAGTAAAACATCTCACTGAAATAGAATAAATTAGAAATATTTAACTAAACAGGTAAATTAGACTGTAAATATTTTGGTGAGAGACTATAGGTTTTATGATTATATGTTTGCACATCACAATAGAATGTGGCCTTGATCTCACAGTATAAGAAATGATGTGTTGGACTTTGCAGTAAATAATCACATAAATAAATATACTTACAAAATTTATTGTGCAGACTTTGTGACAAACTCTGTTGCATGTTTACATGATAGGCAACACTATTTATTTTTTTTAATTTCTTTCTATCTCTGTCTACCTTACATTTACTGTTAAATAAAATCCATACTATTGACTTCAGTATATGATCTTATTATACCTTAATTCTGTGAGGGAAATCTCTCTCTGGTAATCAAATCTTAACAACTATGCTTTTTGTCAGCAAAATGGAGTGAACCAAATGCATGTTTACATACATGAGACCACAGCTCAAAGAGTAAGTGAAGAACACAACAGACTATTGTATCATCTCATTTTTTCTTCTGTCCTGCTTTCTCTTATCACTTTTATTTATTTCACATCTTTTCTAACTTTTACAATAGTTTTTTAACTAAAATTAGTCTTTTCATTTAAAAAGCAGTGAAAAATGATTTGTAATTACTTTTCTACTCAGATGTGGGAATTTTTCTGAGCAAGGATATAAGAGAAGGTGACTTGTCCCACACAATTTATTAATTTACAGCAGTCGACAGAGCAAACGAATCTGAAATTGTTGCCTGGCAGCGTGAATAAGTTTTCAGATTGATCAAAAGGTCTGGAAAGATGAAATCAAGTCATTCTAGCAACATATTGATAGTTATTGACTATAGTGAGGACTCCATTTGTATTATCTGTTTATGATTCTGGCTGTACATCACATGCACAGTCAAAACCAGACCAGCTAAACACTGGTCTATCTAAATAAATAGAATACAAATATTTAATGTAATAGGAATTTGTAGCTCACTACCTTAGATTTCCCCACACAGATAACCAAAAATGCAATATTGTGATAGTTTCTACTAGTCATCAGGAAGAAATCTTGGGTGTATGCTTCCAGATCTAAAGGAATATGCATTAAGAATACTGCTGATGGATGTATCCTTTGTAGAGGATGGAGAAAAAAAAAATAGAAAGAATAAAAAAA
>VXBR01002564.1:450804-498701 GCA_013400215.1 Cisticola juncidis | reverse complement strand
TCCCGCACCTTCCCTTCCCGCACCTTCCCTTCCCGCACCTTCCCTTCCCGCACCTTCCCGCACCTTCCCGCACCTTCCCGCACCTTCCCGCACCTTCCCTTCCCTTCCCGCACCTTCTCTTCCCTTCCCTTCCCTCACCTTCCCTTCCCTTTTTTTTTTATTCTCAGACAGTACAGTTCTGATTAAACAATTTCAGCATGTGTGAATATTTAGGAAGGGGAGAAAACATGTTAATAGCTTTCCTTTAATCTTCCTGATTTTTTCCCCAGAGTAAATTACAGTTCTTTCTTAAAGGAGAAACTTTGAACAGTAATGGGAAGGAAATAATTTGAAATGCACTGTGTCTCACTNCCTTCCCTCACCTTCCCTTCCCTTTTTTTTTTATTCTCAGACAGTACAGTTCTGATTAAACAATTTCAGCATGTGTGAATATTTAGGAAGGGGAGAAAACATGTTAATAGCTTTCCTTTAATCTTCCTGATTTTTTCCCCAGAGTAAATTACAGTTCTTTCTTAAAGGAGAAACTTTGAACAGTAATGGGAAGGAAATAATTTGAAATGCACTGTGTCTCACTTATTCCAAAAGAGCACAACTATTTTACAAGCCTTGGATGTATGAATGGATCTCTAAACCAAAATCAGATGGAGGTTTTAGGTCCAGAGATTTTCACATTGGATGTTACATACATATAGTCCACAGAAAGAGGAAAATGTTGGGATTAGTGATTGATGCAAAATAGAAAACTTGATTTTTTCCAACCTATAGAGACTTAGAGATTTGACAGTGACTCTTGCTTATTCTTCATTGATGAAATGCCTCCGAACATTTTATCCTGTGGAGAAACTGGAATAGGAGGGAACACAGTGTTTCCTTCCAAGAGAACAATCTTGATCTTTTCAGTCAAGCTATGACTCTCCAATCCATGCTGACTCTCCTTGTTTGACTTCCTTATGCTTAATGCTCAATCTGACTGCAAAAAAGACACCTTCCTCCAATGTTTCTGACTTAGGAAGAGCAGAACTGGATATCTCTTCCTCCCACTTGGGACCTACTAGTTCAGTAAAAGTATTTGAGAGGCACTGTAATGAGAATGCAAAATATGTCATTTTTGCTGATGAAAAGAAAAAACTGTACTAAAGATCCTTTCCCAAACTTAGCAAACATTTGAAATGAACCTTGAAAAGTAATGATACTGAGTTTTCACATAGCTGATCTGCTGCCATGAGGGACCAGGTGTTCACAGTAAATTTAGATTATACTCAGAAAATTTTCAGCTGATCTGGGTGTCCTAGCAGAAGATTCAAAGCTACTATTGCACTTTCCAGGAGAAAGTAAGTTGAAATAACATATTTCTGTTATGATTGTAACTTCTGTGATTTATGATTGCAGGTTCTAGCATTCTACTAAATCAATTTCTCTCAGAACAAGAGGACACAAATCCATCAGATCCAAACCTTGGCCGGGACTCTGCATTTTTTTGACCTTTGCTGAAATTAGATTGATGCTATTCTGAAGCACACCATGAACCTTTAGAAGTTAAGAAGTTCAAAGGCTTCTTTGAACCTATTTATGTTTCAGTTTAATGACTCATATGTCATTTCTTTGTTCCAACTTCTGTACTCTGATGCCAAGCATCATGTAATAAATCATGCTCGTGCACTGTAGAAGTAGTTCACATAGTGCTTAAAACCATTATAATACCTGATAGATATCTCTGGTATTAAAGCCATTCAGGAGAATGAATCTCAGATGCAAACTATAAAGTATGGGTTTAGTCCTTGTGAGTTAAAAAAATATATACTCTTGCATCCTGAGCACTATATGACATAGCAGTAGTGTTTGTAATCATCTCTAGCTTTACAGGATTACATGTGTATCTTAAATTGTTGTCTTTTCAGAAATAAGACTTAATGAAATGTTAGCCACACAGTAAAGAAAAAATAGAGATTAGCCTAAAAATAAAATCAGTTTATTCATACTTTCAGTGTACTGAACAATTGCTGTTGAAAGCTAGAGGAAAGGCTGGAGTTCATTTTAATAGTAATCTTTTCTGTAAACTCATTAAAATTGCACCAAACATTGCTATTTTTACAATTTCCTGTTCTATAATGCTGACTCAATGACTTTAGTTCATTTATTTATTTGTGATGGGAAAAAAAATCATGCTTAGCTAAAGAAGTATAAAATGGAAAATAATGCCCTCAGGTAGCCTAAGTGCCACTTACCATTGCTTGTGCTCTAATTTCAGGTCTTTTGCATTTATGTAACATCAGTTTTTAAATAGCGTAAATTGGTACAGTTCTATTAAAATTAGTGGACCTACACTGGATAAAATAGTTTTCAACAAAGCTTATTTGGTTTGTTTGTTCTGAGCATGGAGTGCAGCACAGGACAGTGATTTCTGGACCTCCCCGACATCTCTCAGAGGAGGATTTTCTTTGTAAGGGCTTTCTACCTACACACTTTTCTTGGGCTGATTGGTTGAATTTGACAGTCAGGCACCTAAATGGCTCTCTCAGAGATCTTTTGGGAGCATCTATTGTTAGCAGAAGGGTTGCATCACCCCTTCTTTTAGGAATTAGGAAAGTGTGTTTGTCTTCTATATATTTTTTGTACTTTTTAATAATACTCTTTTTTCTTCCTCTGTTGTGTTTTTTTTTGTTTTTTTTTTAATAATTGTAAAGGTTACTTGTACTTTCAGTGCTCTTTTCCAACTGTAAATGGAAAGTATGGCCCATACAAAGGAACAGGCTTGAGGTGGAGTCTGCTCACTGTATTTGTCTGCCATGGCTTACATAGGTGCACACAGCCTGCATGATATGTGATGAAAACTCCTAATGGGGAACAATAGTAAAATCAAATAGAGCAATGCTTCTCCCATGCTTTGGCACAAATCAGGACTAATCTGCTGGGGTAAATGAAAGCTGGTATATCACAGGTAGTGACACTAACAAGGCTTTTTTCCCCTTTAATGTAAGAGTATTATAATACTGTTCCTGTTTAAACACATGGCTGTAGAAGGAGACAGAATTATCTGGACTGTTACTTTAAAAAGCCCCTCACAATTCAGACATTTACCAGTTACATTGAAATTATCTCTAACATCTGATCCTGTTTTCTTTCCAGCCTAACAGTTTCCTGGAAACAAAACACTCAACTCATTTCTAGTGGATCTTCTATGCTTCATACAGATAAGATCTGAAATTAAAAGTTGATCTGTGCCATTTATTTCTTCCTCTGTCATTAAAACTTTTGCCAAGCAGTCACTAAAGTATAAAAAACTTCTTTCTAACATTCCATATCAATATTTTAGACACAGCAAGAATAGTCAGTTAAGGTAAGTTTTCACACACTATTTTAACTCTTTTAACTCATTTTTAGTTATATATGTGTTTATTTGGTACCTCCACAAAGAATTCTTTGATTAAAGAAATCTGAGAACTCCCAAATAATCTAGCTCTCTTTTCTCTCTTCTTTTTTAATTAGCTTGGGTTTAGAGCCATTTGACATTTGACATATAAGCCACTGCAGGTGCTGATTGTTACTTTACAGATTCCTAGCTCAATTACAAGGTAGTTCTTAAAAAGTCTTGCGAGTTTTTCAATAAATTTGCCATTGAAAACTAAGGGCAACTGTGTTAAATCACTCCTGAAATGATTTATTATTCCTTAATACTCCTTCTCATATATTGAAGACTATGGATTAAATATATTTGCTGCTTCCAAATGAAATGGGCTCCAGTGATTAATACATGAAGGCATATAGTCAAGAGAGATTGATGCAGTTTTGGCAGCGGTGCAGGCAAAACAAGTAACTTAGGAGTGATGACAATTCCACCTTTTTCCTCAAAGAAAGAGATATAGTTTTAAATGGTTCAAAAGGCTGCATTTGGAGTAACACATTAAAGCTGTTTACAGCTTGGTCATGTAAATGTGAATATTGCATTTCCTTTCTTTACCTGTGTGACTGACTGTCATTCTAAAAGGGGCCAAAGTATGAGTGGAAGACTGTCTCATTGTAGCAATAAATGAAGAACAAACAAGATATGGTGAGATGCTCAATTCAAAGACTTTGTTTTGGATGTTAAACTCACCTGCCATAGCAGAGACATTTCCCCTTGATTACATCCCAGTGAATGAATGAGTAGTTGTGCTCTAAACACTCCTTTGATTTGTTCATTCCAAGATTCTCTCAGCATTTTATTCTGTTTTTACTAGCAAACACCAAAGGTTGAAAAAAATTATATTACTAATTAATCACTTCTTTTCAAATACTGCTCTAAAGAAAACTCCTTTTTGATCTTCTTTGAAAATTATTTAGTGAACGGCTTTTTTGAGCGGTATCTATTTCCTTATTCATTTCCTTATTCATAACACTGCTATAAAATGAATGTGTTTTTTAATTGAGGCACGGCTAAAAGATTTAAATCTCAATACAGTTTTCTTTAAAACTCATAGGAAAATCTATTATTATAGTGTTATAATATATAGTATTATAGTGTTTTCGTGCTATAAAGCCGTTGTGTTGCTTATGATAGATTTAACTGGTCATAAGTATTATACTGCTATTACTTTGCAAAAACAGATTGTGAACTTCTTCAGTGAATTCGCATCTGATGTGGTATTTTTCACAGAATAATTTTTATCCTGCAAAACAGAGGCTTCAGTGAAAATAGAATTCACTCTCCATGACACAAGTTCATAGTACCAACCTAAGACAGCTAACTGGAGACATCAAGATTGGAGACAGCCTGAGATGCACTGGTTGTGATCGGTAGAGTTTGCAGCCCAGAGGGATATGGATCAGGTCAGGAGTGAGGCTAGGCCCCTAAGAGCCTTGCCTGAAGAGGCTTCCTACTCTTCAGGGAGAGAGTCAGTGGAATTCCCTGGAAGGCTGCTCTCAGGAACAAAATAGTAGAACACAGATGGCAGATCTTAAGGAAGTCTTCCACAGAGTGCAACAGCAATCCCCAAGAGTGAGAAATCAGTCAAGGAATGCAAAATTCTATTGCATATTTCAATTTTAGTAAATTTTGCTGAATTATTTTGTTATAGTCACCTAATAAAAGAAAAAAAAGTCATGTAATATTTTATAATGTGATTAAACACTAAAGTATTTAAGAGCATTTTCATTAGGCAAGTGTAAGTATGTTTTGAAAAGTTGATTGTCTTCATCTGTATTTTCAAATAAGTTATTTCAAACAGTAAGTTTTTAAAAGCCAAGAAGAAACCACTGCTATAGCAATGATATATCTGTGTACCTGACACTACATGATCGTTTGCACATTATTTCTAACCTTTTTTTCATTATATTCTACATTTTTCATCTAACTCATGTTGAGAATTTTTTTTTTCATTTGAGAAATTTTTGAGAAATACTTCTATGACCAGCTGAGAGTAATAGACAATCCATTTAATGTGGGACAAGGGGAGAAAAAATATGGTTGATTTAACTTTAATCAAGTTAAACATGAATCACTGACCAGTTCAAATCTGATGTGCCCTATAGATAACCAGGGCCAGTTTCATCTGTATCAATTTTCCAGTTCAGTACACTATTTAACCAGGGCAGGGGAACCAGAACACATTTTCATGCATCACTTCACCCAGACTGTTCTGTTGTCAAGCACTGTTGAAAATTACAAGGAAAAGTAATAAAATGAAAGAAATTTGAAGTGTAGTGGATGCTTATTTGCCTTTTACTTGGGGTTCATCTGCTCAGTATCAATGCAGAAAGAGCAAATGCTTCAAAGCAGACAAAATCTATTTTACATTGTATTGTGCCACATCGTGAGGAGCAGTAAAACTTCCTTTATGTAGTCTTATGTGAGGCACAGCAAAAGAAGGATTCCATCAATTTTGAAGGAGTAAATTATCTTTGTGAAAAACTACTTTTAACAACAAAAAAAATTAATTCACTTCAGGTTCTCTGTCTCTTATTGTGACTGGAATTTCTACCACTTGCAACAATTCACTAGTCTTCAGTAGCTGCTGCTAGTCAAGGTTTAAAAATCCTAGGTAAATTCAGTGTCTTCATATGTATTTGGTTTAGTAGGAGAAAATTTTAGTGTCATTTCCACTACTGTTGAGCAAACCTTGGCAGCCAAGTTTATGTGAGAAGCACTGCTGAAATGGTTCTTATCAAAATAAGTGCTAGAGAATGACTAGGATCTAGCATGGATATCCATGTAGAATTCATTAAGTCATCAGTTTTAAAAAAGATCCTTAAACTGCTACAATTACTGTAATAGACTATTATCAAATTTCCTGCATATCTATTTTATGCACTGGTTCCTAGACTGGTAAAAGACAAGGTCAGTGTCTTTTTAAACCTGAGGCTCACTTGGTATGTAAACTGAAATGTTTAATAGTGAGTTGCTTACTAAGTAATAGTTCCTGTTAAGACAGTAATCAGTTGTTTACTTTCCTGTTCTCAAACGGCTTCATTGAAACTGATAACTACTCACACTTTAGCCTATAAAACTACACACATGCCCCATCTTGAGAGTAGCCTTAACCTCCCTGAAATGCAGCCTTGTGCATGGGGCGGGGGGCAGTGATGGAGGGTTTATTGCAGTGTTCTCCTCTGAAGCTTGGCCATTCCAGATTAGTGCTGTTAAAGCTTCTAACACAAAAGAAAAAGCTGGAAGTGTGCTCTGGTTAATGTCCTGTTTCAGCACCAGCAGGTCCCTTTCAGTTTTCATTTTTCATCTGCAGGACTAATACAATGTCACTTAAAGATATTGTTTCAGTTTCCCTCCCTGACAGGGAGGTGTGATGCAATTCAAACACTGCCTGAATAAAGGTGAGAATTCAAATGTGTAAACCTGTTGTTCAAAATTATGGAGTGATAATAAATTCCTGAAGGCATATCCATTCCAAAAAGAACCACCAATGAGCAGCAAGTGGGAGTAAAATAATATTATCCAGTACTATTTAAAAAGAAGTATTAATGAGCTGGGTATTTGTTTTAGTTTTTGTTTGCTTCTTGAAATGCCATTAGCCATAAGAAAATGAATGTTAACAGGAGGAGGAACCTTCAGTCCCCTTGGCCAGATATGAGCTAGATTTTGATGCTTAGTGTCAGATATTTGGGGCAATCCAATTTAACACAGGAAGAAGAACTAAACAGCATAGCAGTTTTTATATAGCAGTAGTTTTTGTTGTTAGGCCTATATCCAATATTTAGACCTAGGAAGTAGTCAGTGACATTTGTGTTATCTAGAGGTAGCATAGCATTATTTGATAAAGTTTAATGTTGTAGCCTTATCACCATGCAGGCAGACAAACTGCACAAGCTCAAGGGCTGCATGGGACTATGAAGCACTTGTTTTGCTCCATGTGATTTGTAAATCCACCAAAACAAAACTACATGAACAGGTAACACCAAAGTAAGCAAATAAGGTAACATATATGCAAATGAAATGCCTTGGCTCTTCTTGTAAAGCAGTCCAAACCACAGTCAGTGAAGAAAAAAGATCACTTCAGCTGTAATATGGGCTATTAAGATTCTCTGCTATGTACTGCTTTGATGTAGTCATGTCAGATGCAGAACAAACCCTCTTAATAAGCTGTTCAGTTATTTTTTTCATAGTTTTAAATTTAATTTCCGACTAGATCTGAAACCTTTCATCATTTACATCTAATCCACAACAATTTTGTACAGAAGAAAAGAAAAAAAAATTCCCTAATCAAACAAAATAAAAACCAAACAACAAACCTACCAACCACAAAAACAAACAAACAAACAAACAAAAACAAAACCAAAACAAAACAAAAAAACCCAAAAAACAACCATACAGGCCTAATTGTACTAATTGTACTATACACCACTGACCTCTTATAGATGCTGGTGTACAACTGTGTGACCAGGTGGGTGACAATCATATTGTAGGTCCAGCCCAAAAAACATATAGACAGAGCAGTGTCATTCTGTAGCTGCTACTTCACCTAAAACTGCACACTGCTATCATACACTACCAGCTCAAGACAGAGTCAGAGAAGATACACCAAACAGTGATCTGACTTTGTAATTGTACCTACCTAGTGTAAAAAATGTATGAGTGTGAATGGCTGTTTAATTACTCTCTTCCTTGCTGTTCTGTCTCTGCATGACCGTGTCACCAGTTACTGTAAATTACTGTGGTGTTTTTAGGTTTGGCAGCACTGGAATGAAAAAAAAAAAAAAAAAACCTCAAAATTTAACACATTACTGGATTTTGAGGGTGTCCCTTATGCTTATGAGGCACTGACTGAGACTCAATTTCTTCATAGTTGCTCATATGACCCAGGGCTTTGAGTTGTGATCAAAAAAACTCTGGTAATCTTAATTACTACTGAGCAGCCTTTGCACAGCATCAAGGCATCCACGCTGACCCTCCAGCAAGATGCTGAGAAGGGGCACATCCAGGACAGCTGGCCCGAACTATTCAAAGGGACATGCCATACTTTATGGCCTCATCCTCACCAGTGGAAGGAGGATTTTAGGCTGGGTAGGTATTGGAGACTGGCAGTGCATCAGCTAGCTTGTGAAATGTGGTGAGTAATCACCTTGTTACTTGTTTGTTTGGGATTGTTTTTGTTTTTCTTCTTCTTTCCTTTGCATGTTGAAATTTCTTCATCTTGACCACTGAGCTTTCTCTCTTTTCCTCTGTTATCTCCTTTGTCTTGCGAAGTGTGGGTGGGAATCACCAGCTGTATGGTGCTGAGTTCTTGACTGGTGTCCAGTTACCACACATGATGAGTACAAATTGTTTGCTCTGGAATTAGGAAAGGTAAAAAAAATTTTGCACAACATTTTAAAACTTTTTTTTCCAGCCTTAGAGAACATGAGAGGGAAAATGAGCACTGTAACCTCCCTAAACACTTAAAAGTCCCCAAAAGACTTAACAGTAGAAATTTGAAAATGATAAAGAATTTCCCTTGAAAATGGATTGTTTTCTCCCTCTATGATCACTAGCCATAGGCAGTAGTAGTTATAAGCAAAACTGCATTAAAATTCAAGATTTTTACTAATACACTATTTTTGAGAGAAGTTGCTAGTTTTGTATTATATGAGGCTATCTAGAAAGTTTTAAATAATCTTTAGAACTCTCTATAAACTGAGCAGATCATTCAGACCTTTATTTCTTACAATGTCCATAATTATGGTAATTTTAGCATTTCTCACTTCTTTCTCTCTCAGAAAGGATCCTCTCAGTGGGCCTACCACTTCTAACATTTCCCTTCATTTAACAGAGATAAGTAGCAGCCTGGATGTGCCTTCCCCAAGCCCCTTGTGACAAGAATTCATAATACTAATTGCCAAATTTACCAGCAGCAATTTTGCCTAACAAAGCTGGTCTGTGGCTTTCTCAAAACAATATAGTGCCCTTTATGTAGCAACAAAGCACTTAAGCATATAAACAGGAAGAAGCCCAAAGTATAATTAATATTTAAAAAGCAAAATATCAGCCTCTGCTAAAGAGTTTTTAGCACTCATTTTTTGTCTTAAATCACTTTTTCCTCAGAAGAAAGTATTTTGGGGCCTAACTGAGCAACTTTGAATTCATCAGAGCCTTTGTGTTTTACTGCAAAGTGGTGAGAGATATGTAAGCTTCAGGTTTAAAATGAGAAAGAATGCCATTAATTCTTAAATATCTGATCACATAGATTGATGTGTGGTTTCTTGCCTTTTTAAAGAACTCAGAAGCAGAGGAAAAAAAAAACCTTAAACAAATAAATAAAGAAAATACAATTGGAGGAAAATCTGTTTACTAGATATGGAAAATAAAGAGAGCTGCTTAATAAGCATATGTGAATGAAAATCTGTATTTTACAACCTTCTGAAATCTATGGTAAAATTAAAGGCTCTTTTTGCACATACATATCAACAATGACAGCCTCTGTACTCACAAGTTACTGAAATTCTAACTTTGTGTTATAGAACAGGAAATTATAGAGCAGAGATCTTGAATGAGGTATTCTGTACAAGGTCAGAAGTTACATAATAGCATTTGAAGATAAAGAAAATCTGGTGTTCAGTCTGTCTTGGGTTGAAAAATGTAATCAAAAATGTGTATTCGATTTTCATCTGTTGAAAGTGGTTGGGAGATATTGTTCTTTATCTCTTGTAACTCCAGGGGGGGAGAGGGCAGATACCTTCTGTTAATGGACACTTGATAACACCAGATAAGGCAGTGCCTCCTTATCTCTTCCCCCACCCATCCTCCTCCTAGGGACATCACCTGTGAATGGGCCATTTAAGGCCTCTCACATGACTGATAACATCACCTCATTCCATTGTGAGATGCTCCACCCAGTGGGAGGAGCCAAAGCTTTTCCACTGAGATAAAACCAGCAATCCCAAACACCAAGGTAACCTGTTTTTCCACTGGATTCCAGAGGATAACTGGATCCTTTCTTGAGGATCATCTCTAATTCAATGGAGCCACAACTGTCACTCCAGGAGGACTTACTTCAGGCTGCTCCCAACATCCTGATCAACAGGGTGTCGGGTTTACATTTTGACTCTGTCAATAGTCCTTTGTACTATTGCATTTGTCATTTTTATTTTATTTTTATCTTTCTTGTTGTTTGTTCTCTCTCTATTAAATTGCATTTCTGACTTGGAGTCTCAATGGTTTTGCTTTCAAACCAGCACACAGTCCTAGGCTTCCGAGACAAACTTAACTCTCTTACTAAGACGTGAGAGAAAAAGTATCTATTTCTTAAAAAGAATTTAGCCCCTCAAATACCCCTTGTGAGGATGTTGAAGAGGTCTCATCTCTCTGTGTCAGGTCTCCCTGGACTCGGTTGGCCATGAGGACTGCCAAATGCTCCCAAAGGAGCATTTCAATCAGACGCCTAAATAGGCAAAAGTCTGATCTCTGGAGGTCAAGGGCAGCTGTTCAGCTGCCATCTCTTCTTACTTCAACAAGAATTTCAAACCTACATAATTTCATAACTACCTATGACTAAGAGAATTTCTAGCAGTCACATCACCCACCAGCCCTCCTCTATTCACAGAGAACAGGTCCATCAGGTACCTTCCCTAGGTGGATCTCTCATCAATTGTGGCAGGAGCTTATCTTCCACACACTCAAGGAACCTTACTCTCCATTGTGTTTGCTTTCCAGCAGATATCTGATAAGCTGACATCTCCCCTGAGAACAAGGCTAAGAATCATGAGACTCATCCCAGCTGCTTATAAAATAGATCTGCTCTTTCACCTTGACTGGGTCATCTATACCAGGCTCCTCCCTTCCTACGTTAATGATCTTTCATCTGGTTCCTGTCTGTAAATGCTCAAACCTTTCCTTACCATTGTAAAGCTCTAGATAATCAAAGTACTCCCTAACAAGTAGGACTACCCCACTTTTTTTGAGCTATTGCTTCTGATGAGTTAATAGCCATTCATTTCAGCACTCCAGTCATGTGAGTAATCCTACCATATGTCTACGATTCTGACAATATCATAATATCATAATTGTCTTAGCAATGATTTCCACCATCTCCTGTTCATGTTGGTGTAGAGACACTTCAGGTGGACTATTGACCATGAAAGTCTTTTTGGGGGTGAGACTCTACTTTCAGAGTGAATGTTCTGAAGTTCTTCTGTGGTTTCCAACACATCAACAACCCTTGTGTCTTTGCTGCCATGGACGTCAATCCCCTATTCTCACTGAGGTGGCTAAGGTATGCATGCATTAGTACAGGGACATTACAGATGTGCTCCAGTGTGCTCAGGATATTGTAGAGCATGCTGAAGGACCTCACTAGCATGCCCTTTCTAAAACACTGCCATGCCATCCCCACGCTCATCTTTAACAAGCTTGGTTTTATTCCTTTCCCCTTTGGACCCAGCTTAAAGCTCTTTTAAGGAGTCCTGCTAATGCTCCTGCAATGATTCTTTCCCCTTTAGGAAAGGTGAGCACCCCATCTCTTTTCAGCCAGTTTAGTGTCTTATAGACTAAGCCATGATCAAGACCCCCAAAATTCTGCAAATAACACAGGTCTCAGAGCCAGTGTTGGTCAGCTAGGTCTTTCTGTTTCTTCCAATATTCCCTGCAGTTGGAAGGATAGAGGAAAACAGTGTTTATATTCCTGATCCCTCAACCAATCAACATTCATTCAACACCTTTGCAAGGCTGGCAAAATAAGCTTGAAATGAACATGCACAATCCTTCTCTCTTTTAAAAACTGGTATTGTTATGTATATTAAATTTTCATTATGATAGTTATGACATTCTCCCAGATGAAACTGGATTAATTTCTTAAATTTTATTTTTGAGAGCATAAAACTACTCATGTTTTTGCATTCTTCAAAAGCAGAGGAGTCATTGCATACTGTAGTGATAAAATAATGTAGGTAGTCCAGTAGGTAGAAATAAAGAATCCAAAACAAAAACAATGGCCAGAAGTATTCTCTCAGAAAGTGGATGAATTTTTATTTAGCTGTTTCTAAACTGTTTGCTTTCAAGCACAGATGCAATATGGACGTCATTAGAAAGGTGAATACTTTGAGCGACTTGGAAATAACAATTGACAGTGGAAATCATTTTGCATAGCAGCCACTCTCTATGGCAGTTTTAACCTTAAAAATATTTCCTTGATGTAAAAGTAAAATGACTAAAAGTGAGTTGCAACTTTCAAACTGTGCATACCTGAAATAAAAGATACACCATATAGTACCCATCATAAGTTTTATTATCACACTCATAGAAAAGGTCATTCCATTAAGAGAAGCTTATTATAGTTGCAAAATATGATTCATAGCTGTAAAAACGCAATAGAATTGCCAAATGTCATGATAGAAATGTTAGTGATTTATTACTATAGAGTTATTGTCCATTTGAAACACTTTGGTAAATGGTACAGAGAATTTGTGGTTAAGTGCTAGACTAAAAAGAGGTAACATGGGATGAGCCATATATGACCTTGAAAAAGGCTTAGCCACTTTTCATTGATTGCTCTTCCCTAGATTACATGAATTGATTATGTGCAGAATCGCCACAGATTTTGTAACCAGATGCTATAATAGTAGACCTGGTTAATACAGTTACTATATCCACTACAAGATTAAACCATTGGGAAAAAAGAAATTAACCAGACTTTCTGGTCTATTCCTAGCAGAAATCCCCCAAAAGTGCCCTAGCCATTTTTCCTCCTAGAATACTTGCCATTATAGTGACATAGCTACTATAACAAATGTCTTAGTATTGAGGGTGTGCACTATTCTCCCAAGGTAACAAAATAGTAATAAATACAATAGTTTTTCTTCTGTTTGTCATATTCTGAGTAAGTGTTCGATAACTTGGGAACATTTCTCTAATGTGATGGAGGCAGTTAGTGCTGATAAATGGTTTTTTCAGAGTGTTTTACTGTTTTCTTTTATTAGATAAAGCTACTTATTTCCTGGATATTTAGAAACCGTAGACCATTAGCAGAGGTGGGGTCTCATCATCCATATGATCATCTATGAGTCAAGTCCTTCGCTCATGTTAATTGCCTGATTTTTCGTTCTGAAGAGTCTGGCCCTTCCTCTTAAGTTATAAAGTTATTTCTGTCTGGATTACAGTGAATGTGCTGAGTAGATCTTTTATACCAATCACTATTGCAAAATAGGAACTATGGTTGATGACACTTGATGATATACAGAGCTCCATGAGAAATATGAGTAGACCTTTCTTGTAACCTAAGAAGGTACTACATGAAATTCTAATAAGAAATAAAAAAATATTTAAATCACAATACCAAACAATCTTCTTGGAGTCTGGCTATGACAGTTTCATATTCACACAATTAGCAAAGTTTGAAAAAAGGTAGCAAACTATTAAGAAACAATCATATGCAGACTGAGCACATTTTAGCTGGATATCAATGGCGGTGCTTATTTCTTCCTAAAGTTCAGTTCTCATCATACAGAAGTTGAGGTGTACACATATATATAAAACTTGCTGATGCAAGATCCTGTTTTCTGGTTTTGAAAAAAGTTTATGTCATCTCCCCTGTTTTTTGAACCAAGCTGATGGGTTTTAATTTACAATTGAAGCCCAAGGACCTCTCTTCTGTAATATTAGTCAAGGTATACTGAAGTGTAGTTTCTGGGCATGACTTTGTTTTGTACACTAATTCAAACTTGCTGGATCAGACAGAAAAATAATACAGCACAAAGTAATTGCCCTGCAACGGCACAGGCCTGTGCTTTCCCTAGTGCATCTAGAGAGCAATAATGGACTAGGATGTTCTTCAGAGAGAGCGAGTATGTGTGTTTGACCCATGTGTTTTGGGGTAGACCTCGTGCTCTCTGCTGAGAATGATGGGGAGAATCCAAGAGAGATAAGGTACTGTGTTAGGAGCAGGAGAAGCCTGTAGAGAGATCCAGGAGTAGTTTTGTCACATGTGAGAACTGTCTAGGTGTGAGGACACATCTCTTGGGGATGCAGGCAGCAGCAGAGATGCCTGCTGCTGTGCAGTTATTTCTAACAAACCCTTTTTTAGACATGCCCTTCTAGGCTGCTACTATGAAATATGTATTTGATCTCTTAAGGAGCCTGTGAGGCCTGACAGTGGGAGGTGCAGCCATGTAGACTTCAGGGGTCTAAATACCCTACTGGGGCTGCTCATGGTTTCTATTTCACCAAGCACTGTGATGTTAGTGAGAAAATGCTGAGAAAATCGGCATTTTCTGACCATGGGGAGGTGAGTTCATATCTTTTGTTCACTCTAACACAAGTCTTTATCCTGCTCAATACAGAAAAGTATTTTTCCTCCCTCCCAGAAATTGCTGCAGGTGGTTAGTGGCAGGTGTTACTTCCAAGATCATCTCCATTTCTGCAATATCATTCTTTGCTTCTGTCACAAGGTTCTCTTGTGAGAAACCCCAAAGGGACTGGGAGGTTTTTGCATGGTGCCAAATTCAGAAACTCAGTGGGAATGAGTTTATGAATTTGTCAGTTTCAAAAGAGATGCAGCTGCACCAGTTATCATCTATTCTGTCTATAAAGCAAGATTTTTTTTTTTTCCAGTCAGTGGTCTGATATAATACTGCAGCAATGGCAAAACCATTAACAAACCAAAACAATCACATGTTGGTTTCCATTCCTGCTCCAGATTTACTGTATAATTTAGTTTTGCTGATCCTGTCTCTGACCTGTATGCTTTGCCTAGTTTGGTTTCTTTACGTTTTTTTTAATAACTTTAAGTTACTATTATCATGTGAAATAAAATTTACAGGGTTTTCTCTTTCCAAAGCCAAGCCTAGTTATAAAGTTTTGCTTGATCTTCATAAAATCCCAATTAAAAGTTTCTTTTCTGCCCTGGAGCTTGAGCACTTTGTCAGACCTAGGAACAATACCTTAATATCCTTTTTTGCATACATGTAAGAAATTAAGTAGCTACATTTGGTGCTTCATAGGAAAACAGGAGGATAAAATATTTGTTTGCTTAGCTGGTCATCTTGCCATGTAAAGACATGAGAAACTTGTTATAAAATCCATAATATATCTTCCAAAAGAAAAGGAAAAGACATAGTAAATGCTGAACAGTTATTGTGTCTTTCAGTTATTTCACTTTGTAGAATATTTTATCTGACAAGCCAATTACATTATTGAGCCTTATTTTTTTTTTTAATTACTTAATCAGTTCCCAATAAGATAAGTAGTTTATTATCTATATAGCTGATCTAAATAGTAGACTTTCTGTTTGCAGTTGTAAGATTAAACCTTATTAAAATACTTTTGCTTATTATAATATTTTTTAAATCTCTATGAAATTCAAGCCAGAAAAGCTTAGCTAAATCTTCTAAGACCTATCACCTTATTTTCAACTAATGTATACAGCAGGAGCAGGTCGATGCCATAGAAAGCTGTGGTGTAGTGAGAGACCCAAATACAGAGAGAGAGAGAGCCCCTGCTTCCAGAGATAGAGAGCCCTTGCTCCCAAACTAGAGCAGCCCATCCTTGAAAGACTGCACTCCATGGACGAGTGACCCTCGCACAACAGCTTTGGGAAGCCTGTTTGCCTGTGGGAAGGACCCCTTGGCATAGCAGAAAAAAGGCTCCTCTCCCTGAGGGAACAGAAAAAGACCTCAAGTAACGAATTGACCAAAACCCCCATGCCCTGTCTTCCTGCACTGTCAGTGGGAAGGAGGGAGGGTCTGGACAGAAAAGGTGGTTTAAAGGCTTATTTTACTTCTCATTATCCTCCTCTGACTCTGTTAAGAATAAATTTACCTTATTCCTTTGAACTTGAACCTGTTTTACCCTTAAGAGTGTTTTCTCCCAATCCTCACCTCAGTTCATGAGCCCTTCATTAATTTTTTTTTGCCACTCCTCTGGACAGGCTTTCATGGGTGCCTGGCAATTGGCCAGCATCAAAGCACAACAGATTTATATCATCTAATGAGGACTATAAGTTTGTGAATTCAGGATCTCACAGGGTTCATCATACCAATACAGACCTGTTTAAGTTTCACTCTTTTAAAAACCTGAGGAAAGTATATAAAAATATCTCATAGATAATAAAACATGAAAAAATCAACAAAATCCATGAAAACAGACCTATTCCACTTTTATTAGTGCCTCAAGAATATTTACTTTCATTTCTTTGTTCTAGTGAAACATTTGAGTGAATTAAATTGTCGTATCATCAGACATAAGGAGAGAAGATATTTTCATGGTGGGATATGGGATAAGCTAGTATAAATTCTTGGAAACAACCTCTTTTGTTGCCTTCTCAACAGGCAGTGATGATGCACATTTCATGCCTTCCTCTATCAGGTAATTTGCAGTTGGTCATCTCCAGAGAGAGACTGTGCAGGCAGAGTCATATATAATTTATGTTACCAATTACCTAATGTTTAATAGACATAAAAGGTAGCTAGAGGAAACATTGGTACATTCATTATTCCTACTGAGGGAGCCTAATGTGTTTCTACTTCCCAGGCAGACATCAGCTATGCTGGCATTCATCAGATCAGTTTCAGGAAGTCCTTGGAAATCTGATCTTTGAATTTTCTCTATTGGTTTTTTGACTTTGTTTGTTTTCTTGGAGCTCCATATACAATTTTGTTTTAGTATTAAAAAATCTTGTCAATACTGTTAGTCAGGAGCATCATGAGTTTTTTTGGTCTTCTATGATAAATATCTCAGCTCTAAATAACATGCTGCTGAGTAAAGTAGCAAGTCAAGCTGAGCCAAGCTCAGGCCAGTACACTAAAGAATGGATAACAGTGCTAAAGATTGCTAATACCCCAGACCAGATGTCAAGAAAAAGGAAGAGTACCAAATCACTGGGGTTTAAGCACTGTGCCATACTTAGCCTACAGAAAAGATGGCTGAAATTAAGAATATGAAATCAAAACAATTGTATCCTTTGCATGAAGCAGAATGGACATCTCAGGCTTAGCTTAGGTGCTGGATCCTCCTTTTCCATCACACAGTGCAGCAGGACTGGTAATGGCAGGTAAATGCCATGTTCTGACTCTCATTACAGTCACCAGTAAAGTCAGTCTCAAAGGGAATTGGTTCCTGTCCTCTCTCACACTCAATTCTTCCACAGTGCATATGGTGGTCATCACAGAGGGGCTATTACAAAGGAATTTCAACTGTTCACCTTGGAAGGGAGAGTCATGCCCTGAGGTTTGGATAGATAAAAATCTAAGGTATCCCTGTTATAAGTAATTCATGCATAACGATAAAAAAATTGAAACAGTGTTGATCAGGTAATTTTTCTTTTGGAAAATCTCCTAAAGAGGGCGGGATCAAGATACAACAAACTCAGGGTTTCCTCCTCACCATGCTTTGCAACCACAGCCAGGACTGACATCAACTTCCTGGTAATAGATCCCCACTTTCCTCCTGTCTTGGATCTCCTGTTTTGCACGTACTTGTGATGTCAGAATTGATTCCCTTTGAGAAATTTCCAGTATCAGATCATCTGAATTGTCAGGACATCACCAACTTCAGACTCCATAGGAGTTACATGCATTCTGGCTTGGAAGACTTATGCAATGGATATAGATATAATCTACAATACGTTTGGGCTTCTTAAACCCTGCCATGAGTCTCCACAAACAACATGATACAGACTGCATGAATACAGAAATATTACCAATTGGCTAATCCACATAGCATGCAGCAGACAGACAAAATAAACATGCAAGCAGGACACTGCTGCAGTGTGCTTACCTCTCCTGGTATAGGCTCCCAGGGAGTCTCTGCTCTCCCCACACAAGGCAGCTGGAAGTGGGCATGTGCTCTTTGTACCAGGCTTAACCTCAGTGCTGTTGACAGGCTCTCTTTGTGCCAACTGGTGTTTTTTCTTGGGTGTTTTTTACTCTTTATATCCTTTCCTGTTGGATATTTTTTCAGACCTACCATCACATTTCACCTCTAAGCTGCAATTTCTTTTAAGAAGCCTGCAACCCACTTACAGCTCAGGAGAATATTTTTGATTATAAAACATAGGATTTGGTCTCAAGTCACATATCTTGCCTAAGATGCTTTTTCACACACCCATGAGCTGTGGGATGAAGTTTCCATCATTGATGGCTCAAGGACACTGACCTCATGATTTCCCTCATACTGTAGGTTTAGAGCCAAGGGCCAGTGTCCTACTGCCTGTGAGCTGTGGTTGCAAGTCATCTTCAATGTCTCGATGTGATGGTGATGATTCTTACCACATCTCCATCCAGACTTGCTCCTCTTCCCATGGTTTCTTAAGGGTGTGGTGCACTTACTTATGGGTCTCATACATGAACACCCTCTGGTTTTGTTAGCAAGTAAGTCATATCAACAATTTAACTAATAGCACTTCTAACATTAAACCTCAAAAATGGAGCATTGTCTCCAACTGTAGCATGGTTTCCAAAATTTTATGAAAAATAGCATCTTGATTAGTTAGGAATTCCAGTAGATTAAAATTCATTTAAAGCTGTCACTCTTATTTCAGTGATAATTTTGTAGGATTATGGAATAATTCATCTTGGAAAAGATCTCCAAGATCACATTCAACCTTTGGCTGAACACCATCATACCAAGTGAACCCAGCACTATGTATCACATTAAGTTATTTCTTGAACATCTCCAGGGATGCTGAATCCCATCCTGCCCCACAGATCTTTGAGTATCTAAGTGGCACATCACATCACATCACATCACAAACTGCTCCCTCCTGGTTTAGAGGAGGTCTGTGCTGCTCCCTGTCCCCGTGTACTGGCTCAGGGGACTGTGCGTAACTGGTTGTTCTCTTAAAGACTGAGACAAAGAAGGCATTAAGTACCTCAGCCTTTTCCTCATCCTTGGTGTAAGGGTTTCTGCCCTGTGAATACTTATGCAGATTCTCATTACCCTCATTTTTTTTCTCTAAGATTCCAGACCCTTGATTATAGAAAATTCCCAGCAATGTCTCATGCAGAGTGTCACAACAGCTGACAAAAGTATCACCTATTTGTCACAAGTCCCAATATTCCCAGTGCTCACAAAGCAGCCATTTCATATGGCACATTTTAAAACTTCAATACAATTATAAGAGTGAATCTTATCTGGTACCCTGAGGAAGAACTGGGTTTTAACTGCTGACAAGATATCTTCAAGAAAATCTTATAATAGTACCTAGGTCTTGAGAATAATCTTCATAAATCATTAAGATGTTATCATTAGCACAACTCTGGGAAACCACTCAGAATGACTCTGTTTGGTATTTATTATGCATCATAATTAACTATTTAGTTAAAGAGTTTTTTTCCCAATCAGGAAGAGAAATATCATAATGGTTGTCACCGAAGTCTGGGAAATGAACTTTCCAACCCATTTACTATGTTAAATAGCTGATATTACTTTATTACTTGCACTGGAAATATGGGCCTTTCCCCTAAAGCATGCATGCCCTGTAATCTAACAGACTGGTTATATTTCTCACATTAATAAAAATCTATCACATTTCCTGAGAACATGCATATATGTTAATGATTGCTGTTTGGATATGGTTCAGGTCTTCTGATAAATCTTTTTCTCCTTGAGAGTATCTCAAATATGTGGTCAGGTCATAATGTACTTCTCTCATCATTCTTTGCTCTGACATGCAATCCTTGTTTTCAAAACTAAGCCATCAGCAAGTACTCATTAATCACTGATGTAAGTAAACAAGGAAGCATTAGCTGACACAAGGCTTATTAGTCACAGATGTAGGGAGTTAACACAAGGCCACATTAATCTCTGACATTTGTGCCAAGTACCGAACGGTACAAGACTAAGAATTAACCGTGAATATAGGGATCATACACCATGTGTTAAAAGAATTCTCTATCTTCTCCCACTGCTGCATAGACTTTTTCTTAAAGGAGTCTAGCTAGTTTTATAACAGAAGTGTTCCATTTTAATCTTTATATGCTTGAAAGATTTTCCTCCTTATTTTTCCCAGTTCTAATTTGTACAATAAATTAGGAATTGTGTATAAAATTTTATTTTATTTTCCAGATATTTGTATTATATTTGTGATCCTGTGGTTATATATTATGCATGGGACCAATAAACAGCCATACTGGAGCATTAGCTACTTATTTGAAAAAGCGGGTGTTTCATTTCTTATGAATTTACATCCCTAAATGATATATATGCAAAATAATGGAAGTAATTTATAATTCAGGTACAGTATAGGGTAAAAACAGATTATTTTCAAGAGGACTGTAATACTGTGGAGGTGCCCTCTGTGTCTTCTGTTTTAATAAAACAGCTTGAAGTTTGCAAAATTTTCTCTCAGTTTATAAAAATACAGCAATTGGTAATCTCTGTCTTTTAGTATTGTCTAGTATTACTGTGTTGTGCTAAGAAGCAGTCACCCTGCACTGCACCTCAGAAATATCTACTTCTTCTTAATCTACTTCTAAAGAAGGACAAGTTCTATCCTCATCAAGACATTTAATGCCTTCACTTTCAGGGGAGATGTACATCTTTTTACATCTTCATAATACAGACATGGCTGTAAAATTCTTCATGACCAGTTCTTTGTAATCTTCAAAATAGCAATGTTATTTTTTTTTTTACTTTTGTGCATACTAAAGGACCTAATTTTTTTTTCTATTTGTATCTTGCCAAAAAAAAAAAAAACCAAACAAACAAAAAAAAAAACAAACAACAAAAAAAACACCCAAACAAACAAACAAAAAAACCCCACTAGAAACAAAACCTAAAACCCTACTCAAGAAAGAATACAGAAAAATGAAGGATTTCAGAATAGAAGTGATCCTTTTTTTATAAAGGGACTTGTATTTTCACTGACAGAGAGCAAGTAACTACCAACTCTAAAACGGGGAAAACGAGACCACAAGAGAAAATAAAGGATGTGTGTTTCTCTCCTCATGTAACAGAAATATGGTTTTAAAGACAACCAAATACTAAATCTTGCCCAAATACTGAAAAACCCAATATAAAAAAAAAAAAAAAAAAAAAATCCAAATACTAAGAAAACTAGATATTTAATTCTCTTTACGTGTTCTTCTCACTATTTGAGTATTCTCTAATTCACAAACTATCGTATTTACTATTGGTTTGTGCCCAGATCTTCCAAGGCATTCAAGAGTCCAAGCTATGTTTCAGATTTCAAGGTAAATCCTTCACAAGAACCAAAACACCTTATAAAACATAAGACCTGAGGAACAATTTTGATACTGTCCTTTTTTTCAGTTGTATTACAATTTTCCCAATAAAAGCTTAATTTTGCAAGATGTATTTTTCACTTAATGCAGTTTACAGTACTAGTGATGGATAGCAGGTTACTTGAAGTGCATGGATTCCCATGGTTCCAAACATGTACAAATTTTGGGTTTATATAACTCAAACGTGAATTGTTTTCTCTTGAAATAATGCTTTCCTCAAAGATGACCTCATTCTCTTTGTATGTATTACAGAATATCTTTACCTTCCAGAAATTCCAGGAGTACAGATGAAAATATGACTATCTAAGTTGGTCTTTAATGACTGGAATTAGAAAAGCAGTATTAAATGGAAGTCACTTTGAGCAATTACTCTTTCTGGTTTCCACGGCACTAATGTAGGTGAGTCAAAGTACTTCTAAGTACAGAAGATAATTAGTGTATTGCAAGTCTAATTCTAATTCATGTTGCCATTTGTAATGCATTTGATTTAGGTTCAAGTTGAAATGATACAGTCACAACACCTGACCAAAGATCACCTGACATGTTCAGGACAAACTCCTATGGCCAGGAATTCAGGAGTAATGTCACCCTGGATGGAGATGTGGCTTTTCTCACTACAGTGCAGAATATTCTAGCTGTTGAATGAGGTGCAGGATGCTTAGTGAAAATAAACAGCTCAAACACTACCTTCAGAATACTGACACAGGAACAGTGGCAGTGGGAGGAGACCAGCCATGGACAGGATACCTCATAAGCATTAAGACTAAAATTAGATGTGCATGTTGATTTCATAAATACACATTTAACTTTGAGACATAGAGCTGTGTTGCTCCATACAATCTGCACAGGTCTGCAGAAAAGTGATTGCTTGAAAAAGATACTGGCTTAAAACCTATAGAATGTGTCCTATCATATGAAAGACTGAAGGAAGTGCATGATGAAAAACAAAACAAAACAAAAATTTCCCACTTTCTGTAAAATTTTAAAAGTATCATTTATTTTTTTGTCCAGCCTTGTAGAAAAACCTAGTCCCAGTTTCTACCTTTCTGTTGCATTTCTTTCCATGCTTCTGGGGGAAAAAAAAACAAACGGGCATTTTCATTAAATGGCTTTTAAATTTATTTTTATTTTTAATATTTAGGAAAATATTGATTAAATACTTCAACTGCTTAAGAGAATAAAAAATTATATTTAAATCAGTGAATTGCCAAAGTATGTCCTAACTAAAATTTTTTGTCATGTGTGAAAAGCATGGAGTGCCTCTGCCCCAAGAGGTGGAGATGTGGGGTGTGCACCAGCAAGCCCAAAAAAAAAGCACTCCGGCCCCAAGTTACAAATATGTTATCAATCTAGAATGTTCTCCCCCTCTTTTGTTATCATTGGCTAAATTATACTGCATTATCCCCACCTCAGTTATTCCTATTGATTACCCTCCTTCTGCCCACCCCTTTGCAGTCCCTGCTCCTCTTGCTATTGCTCCTCTTGCTCCTGACTCTAAATGCCACCCTTGTTCTACCCAATAAAAACCCACCACCCTGTCTTTGTTCTGATTCTTGTCCTGGTCACCACTGGAATCATGTTGTAATAAAGGATACCCAGATTCCCAGACAAGAACCTGTCTCATCTCTGTTGACACTGATTATCGGTGGCTGTCTGGGACACCAGGGCCCCAGGGCAGTTGTTGTGGCCCTGAAAAGCAGTATGCAACAGAAAACCTCCTTCCTGAAAGACAGTTAAATCTCTGAGAAGTGTCATCTGAGAACAAGAACTGTGACAACAACAAAAGGCTCGGATCATACAAGCACTGATATGGCAAGAAAAATAAGATAATATCCATTTTGCTAATGTAACTGTATCCTGTGTCACAATAACTTCTTTATGCAGTGAACATAATGTTAGTTTTACACACATGAAATATACAGATTGTGATAGAAAAAAAGAAAAAAAATATTGTACCAATTTTTTTTTCTCAAGTTCTGTGTGTGTTCAGACAAATAACTTACAAAAGAAAACCACAGCTGCCTTTGTGAAGTAATGTTAGGATTACCACTACATTACTAACTTTCAAATTTTACAGATTTCTGAAACTTAAGATAACTAGTAATTATTTTTTTCATCCAGTCCCAACCAGAATACTTTCCATTAAACTGGAAGATAAGACTTAAGATGTTCTCTCCTTCAGAAACTATGATATCATAACAAATAGAGAAGTAAGTTTTTGATTTACGTAGTTTACATTTTGAATAAGCCACATGCATCAGAGTTGTACACTTTCTGTTGTCTGCCCATATTTCCTTCTCAAGTTTAGCATGAAAACTGTGATTAGGGGAGGTTAAGAAGGGAGTTCTGAGGATCCACGAGTAAGAGTCACAGAACAGATGAAAAGGGCAGGTATTTCTTCTTTCATCCTAGTCTCAGTGGTGCTGCTTATTGGGTATGGCTGACTCTACCGAACTAAGCTTAACTCTTCTCTGATGCGAGAACATCTGCAAGAGAAAAGAAAATGCTTAAAATGCGCTCATAGAACAGTTGGGACACTACACTCTCTTTTTCTCATTTATTTTTAATAAATGTGCGTGCTTAGACACATAAATTAGAAAAGAAATTATCACCACTCTTCACTAGACATATTCCAAATAGATTATCCCTCTTCAGACCCATTTTTAGCAATGAAGAAACCCAGGAAAATCTAGCTGTTACAGGTTCAAGATACTTTATCTAGTGTCTAATGGTGTCATCTTTAGAGCTGCACAACCAAACAGCAATATCAAGCAGCTTTTTTCTTGCAGACTACTACTTATGTGCAGCAGCCTTTTATGCAGTAGGTTTTAAAGGTTATTATAGGCATCAAATACCATGACTTTGGCTTGGCAGATGAGCAAACCACATGCATTCAACAAACTCCTAAATGCTGTTAGAGACTAACAAATCTGCTTAAAATTGCTTTGGACTATAATGAACTATGATCAATTATTCATTACTGGGCATTTTGGTCTATTATTCAGCACGGTGTAAGTGCAATTATCTTAATGCAAGGATGCATGTAGCAGTTCACTGGTGTAAACAGATTTATGTGTCTCTCAAAGACAGCTATATCCTATTGTACATCAGTAGAAATGAAGTAAATTCAGTTTTAATTACTGACAGCCTTAAACTGTTACATGAGAGGGTAAGAGGAGAAGAGAGATGATGTTCTGATGTCCAAGCACTCTTTGGCTGGTTTTCAGTACCGAAGGGACTTGTAATTTCAGCCTTGCAAAACATCCTCTTTCTCTTATCCAAAAATCAATATGTATTACTGGTAATAAATATGGTTTGGTTTTTTCCCGTCTGGACTGGAGACTGGCTACTTTCTAAATAAATTTTCTTCACCATCTCCTAGTTATTAGTGGCAGGAATCAAATTTAGATTTTGCATGAATCTACTGTTATTGGTTTAAAATACACTTTTCTGTCTTTCAAATACCATTCCCAAACAGATACACCCAGTAAGAAAATTTATTACATATCTGGAATAATTTGTGGGGATTTAGAAGTCTAAATTTTGTTGTATATTTTACTATCTCACCACTTACTGTGTTTATATATGGTAACATTTTGGGAACAGATGTACAGGTAAACCCATGACCCTCAGAAAAATCCATAAACCCTGCAGATCACATATAAGCCCAATACTAGCAGTGTATCAGTAACCCATATTTAAGACAGTAAGATGTAGTTTTTTATTCAAAGCAAATGCTTGTGTCTAAAATAACTCCATTGTGAGATTTTTCTCCAGTAAATTGTACTCATTCTCTGGAAAAATATGCCTCTAGCTTAATAAAATCTTCTGTGGAGCTGAGCTGAATGTAACCCATTCTAATGCAATTAATTATCCATGTTTCACTTAGAAGAGTGATCATCCTGATGGATCAGAGTATTTCTCCTTTAATGTGTGAGAACATTTACATATCATTTTCATGCAAAGGATTTCTTAAGAGTATTTTGTGATGACTAAAAATCCCCCAATGACCATACCAAGGAATCCAGACTCAACTCTTTCTTTGTGTAATCTCAGCAGAGGTAATAATACTATAAGTAAAACTGTTATACTAGATTTTTTTTTTTTTTTTTTAGCATAAACACTGTTATTTTTTTATGTACATACAAAATTATAAAGATATTGTTGGGTTAAAGATTTCCAGCGTTTTTACTGAAAAGACTATGGGAACTTTTATTAGATGTAACATATATATTGTTACCTTAAAATTAATTGTTATTGTTACTGTTAAAGTAATATATATATTGTTACCGTTTGATGCAGAATTCAGGTGTGTGTACTTTGAAAAAGTCACTGTTGGCAATGACGTGACTCATCCATGACAGCATGTATGTGCAGTATGTATCTTCATGTATCTTCAATTCCTTGCCCAGAAAGAACAAACACTTTCATTCTGTAGAAAGTTAAAAGGAATGCAAGATACAAGTCAAATTTTTTTTTCTAAAGTACTTGTTTTAAATCTGTTCAGGTACCTGGAGTCAATTTGAGTATCAGGTCTAAAAATAACAGTATTCAAATTCCTTTTTCTCTGAAGCCAAAGAGTTCCTATGTGTAATGCAGATGCTTGACTATTTGCAAGTCATCTAAAAGCAGGTCCTGTGTTCTCCTGTTAGAAGAGGGTAAAAGTTTTGCTCCTATAGAAATATAGAAATAGGGTTTTCAAATGTGCCTCAGTGTGTTTTGGTGGATAGAAAATATTTTATGTGTATTTTACAGAAAATTTAAAATGGGGAGTGAAATGTAATGGACTCCTTTGTGATATCTTGTGAGGGTCACTTTGCACCCTGCAATCACAGTCCTTTGTGTTCTTTCTGGAACATCTTGTTTGCTGTCTAGTAACACTATGTGATTTTTACACTGCATGAAATACTTGCCTCTGGTAGTGAAATATTTTATTTTTAAATGAATGTTTCAATGTTTTCAATTCCAAAGCATTTTCCTTCTAACACTGACTAAAAGAGCAGTAAAGAAAAATAGAACCAGAGTTTATCAAGATAAACGGTAATATTTACTTTTTTGATTATCTGACATGTAATCGTTCTTATGCTTCTTCTGCTCTTGCTGCATTTCAGCTTTTGCTATTGCAAGTAGCATTTAGATTTGGACACAATGTGTCAGCAAGGCATATAAAAATGGATACTGAGCAACAGCATTTCTTAGAAATTTTTCCCTCCTCTTGATGAGGCTTAAAAGGAACCCACACTGAAACAGAGCAAATTAATTTTACTCCTAAGCTCCTGTCTGATGAAAATTTATGCTTATAGTGTACTTCAAACCTCTTGCAGCCACTCCAGAATCCTTAGGAAATGGCACCTGCGTGGTCAAAGTTCCTCAGGAGGAGGAAGTTTTCTGAGGACAGTTTCTGTCAATATTTTTCTGATTCCCTTGTGATTCTTGAGATTTTCTTGGGTGGGAGAGGTGCTGATACCCAGTTATGGATATATGGGCATTTCCTATTAATATAATCAACAGTAATTTCAAGTAAAACAAATTTTTGTGTTTGCCTAATATTAACCATTTGCGACCACTACTGGTAAGTGCAAATTCAGATACCTGGGGAAGCTGTGCTAGTTTTCCAAATTGGATAATTCAGATCTAAGAGAAGCAGTGAAGAGCCTTTTTTTTTTCCTGCAATAAAATCGGCCCTAAAAGTTTAAAATCTAATTTGCACAGAATCAAGCTTCAAAAATTCTATTTTGTCAATATATATAAATTGATAGAAGCTACATATTGGACAAAAAGGAAACAGAGAAGGAGGCGAGATCTAAAATTCTACAAATTCTATTTGCTGCAGAAAGCTTTAAAGATTTGCCTGTTGATCAGCCAAAGGTTGAAAGAATTCACAGAAAGCATAAATAATCTGACAGCTGATGAAAATTTTGAATTTACTCTTTAGTTGGGAAGAAGCTGTGTATGAACAAGAGTAACAATACTATGCCAGCTGGAAAACCTACTGTCTGTGACTCTAGCTTAATGGAACACCAAATCCTGTGACCATGTCATTCCTAAACTGTTAGACCTGACAGATTCCAGAGCAATTTCTGCCAACTCAGTAAGATCAAATCTTGTTTGATTAGGTAAAATTAAGTGGGGATCATGGCTTACCATGAATACTGATATTTTCCTGAATTTTGAGATATACAGATATAGCAACTTTTTATGGTTTTCAAGAAAAATGACTTTATGTATTGTAGATTAATTAGCTAATGCAGCCCTTCAGAGCATGATACATGTAAGATTTAACATGTTTACTTAACATATACCAACAGCTTCCTTTAAATAACATTAGAGGTGGAATAAAATTAAGCCTCCAAGCAAAGGCTGATAATTTATTCTCCCTTTGTGCTGAGGGGTCAACAAAAGCTACTTGATAGTAAGGGCATCTTGACTCTTGAAGCTTTGTTATATTCCTGCTTACATCTTTGTTGCTGTTCAAGAATTGTCTTCTATGTTGCTCTCAAAAAACCATAATACTATGTAGATTTAATAGCTATACATATCTAGTTCTCTCTTCTTAAAATGTCAGTGCTGACTTCTTACAGTCAAAGTTTTAACCTGCATAAAACTGTAGAATAAAGCTACCCCAAATTAACTGTAATTTAATAATCTAATGGAATTGAGTCTTAAACATTATGTTGAGCTCTTACACCTTTGATTGTTTTCAAAAGGTGAAAGCTGTCATGTAGGTCTGTGGTTATCACACAAAAGAACACACTGAAATACACAGGTTAAATTTAAAGCAGGAGTAGACATTAAGAGAATCTCTTGCCTGCAGATAGGAAATCCCTATTTTGAAAGTATGGCTACAGTGGTGCAAGCTTTGCCAAAGTAATTACTGTGATGCTGATAATCACTACTTGCTTCAACACTCAGTCTGTTGTCACACAGTCTGAGTTATGCTACAAGGCTGTACAATACATTCTGCAAAGAAAAGGTCTTGCATATTTTTACACTTCATAAGAGCCCTAGTCCTGTAATAATTTGAAAAGAATCCAAGTGCTATACTGATCTGACTTCTTTTGTTGTAGTTTTCTTAACAGATCAAGAGAAACAAATATAAGATATATTTCTGCCTCATATTGTTCAAAATCAGGGGTAACACAGTGCTGTTTATGATAGATTTTTCAAGTTGTTCTACCTTTGGAGAAAATGCATACATTTGTCTGAATTTTATTTTTGTCAAAATCCAGAGACATTTCACAGTAAATAATAACTGAAGAATGGTGTTAAGATGGTGACAGTCACATGAATTGTAGAGGTTTAGGAAAGAAATTGAAGTTAAAACTTTGACCTCAACATTTTTTTATGGAAATATTTATGTGATGAGGGAGCCATTTCTCACTCCTTGTAAAATCTTGACTTTGGCCAGGGATGTCATTAATTTGTTAAGTATCTATTGCTATATATGCTATATGTATAGTATGCTATATTGCTATATATTGCTATATGTATTGCTATATAGCCATGTCTGTGGTTCACTTCTGAAAATATTTCCAGGCTACTGCTTTCTCCCGTGGCTTTGATGGTTAATGCTCATTAAAAACTCTCTCCAATGCTGCTGCTAAATCCAATATCAGTTTTCTTCTTCAACCTCAGGGCTTTTTGTTTTCCTTTTTGTTATTTTATTTCTTCTGTTCTGCTTGAAAATGCATCTTTAGAGTCCACCACTACATAATAAATAATGTAAGCAGTGGCAGGATTATCATATATTCATTGGTATAATAAAAATAATGTTTCCTGAAGGTATTAGGAATTTACTTTAGCCTTAGACCTGTGCAAGTATCTTTGTCAATATTTAATCTCTATTGACTCATAGCTTGATTACAATGCATAATGCTGACCACATCAATCTTCCCATAAAGCCTGGCTTCTACTTCTGACAAAAGTCTATTGATACATTTGATTCACCCTCATGTTGCGTCACTAAAAACCTGCTGAGATTTTCACTCTCCATAAATTTGTGCATATTTTTACCCTGTTGCACATAGCAACATCTTTCTAGATTAACTGCTGTATCCTTTTGTCCTTTTTTGCTTCAAATGTAAAAATGAAACAAAGAAATAACAAACGTAAAAAAAAAAAAAAAAAGACTAAATTGTATCTTCTCTTTTGGGCAACTTCTCCTTCCTCATAGAAACTCAAGGAAAACCAAAGCCTTTTATTCTTTTTTCAGCATTAAAAAATTGTTTCCAGCAAAATGTCTTGTGCCTAGCTTTGTGAGACTGTGAAGTCTCCTTCTGAAGAGGTGTATATTTAGGTGTTGAAAGATTTTGTTATCTTTTCCAGCTTTACCTACTGGTTTGTAGTCTGACATATTATAAAGTTATACATTAGTTTGCTGTCTTATTTTTAAGATGAAAATATATATTCCACTTAACATAAATGCATTTTTCAATTTTATTCATATATTGTTTTCCTTTTGGGAGTTTGATCCCTAAAGTCAGTGCATTTGTACAAAAAAACCCACATGTTCACATGAACATAGAGTTCATCAGAATATTTCTATTCTAAGGTTTGGATCAGATAGTTAGTAGACGCAGGTGTAGATGGGGATTGTCTGAAAAATCTAAAATATATTGCTTGCAAGTATTAATATATGCCGAACTGATTTGTTGGATGAAAAATTCAAAAGACAACAAATTAAAACAAATAGAAGATAAATATCTTCCTGCCACAAGACATACTTAAACAAATAACTCAGGCTTAAAAAAAAGAATATTTAAATGTGTCTTATGTATTTACCTTTACAGAGACAACACTCAAATTTATGTCAACCTCTGCTGTAAACAGGATTCACACCCACAGGTGTCTGCATGCAAGATTTTGGTGTAGCAGATGCATGCAGAAATCTGGCAGAATAAAGAAAAGCTGGTATATCTAACACAGTTAGGTAGTCATAAATGGATAAATATCTGCTCTGCTATTTTCTACGCATCTTTGCTTAGAAAATATAAGAATAGGTTAGAGTCTCAAGTATGCTTTCTATTCATGACAACATAATTTTGTTGCAGGGTTGAGAAATTTACTGCAGTATACAAGATGAAATAGTTATAAATAAACCTTGAGGATCAAATTATGGATCTTTGAAACTGAACGTGGAGTAAAATTGTTGTTTATTAATTGTGTATTGCTTGGTATTTGTGTTTAGGTAGTCTGTTTCTAGAAGTCAGTTCTCCTTTGACATCCCCTAGCAGTTCATCAAGTCAGATGTAATTGTATATATGTCAACTGAAAATTGAACACTGTATTTGGGCCAAAATAGTAATAGAACAATTTGTCTGCATCAGCTTGGGCTGACCAGCTTTGAGTTGAATAAGCTCAGAGACTGCTTTTTATTTTTGCATTTAAGTTGCATTTTTGCAAATTAATTTTTGATTCATCTGGGAATGGTAATTAAATTTACATCAGATTTCTAGTCAGCTTTGCATATTTGATTTAGAGTCTGAAGTTAATAATATGTAACAATGATTTTTCATTTTTGCATTGTCTGCAGTGCTTCTTTTTCTCCAGTAAATAGAGACAATATTAAAAAGTCATGCTTTTACAGTCAGTCTTATGATTATAATGATGCTTTCTTGTTTACTGGCTCAGTTTCTAGTTTAGCCATTACAGTTTGTAATTTGACAGAAAACAATGACTGTGAGGTTTTCTGACACATTAATAATTTTATGGCCATGTTTTACTATAGGAATCCTCAGGGATTTTGCCAATACAAAAATTCAAGGTGCAGCCTGTACATACCTACCTGATGAATTTATAGAATTAAGAATACCGATTTCTTTACAATATCCACAATTCATTGTTTTTTGAATTATGACTAGTTGTGCCTAAGTCTACACAACCCTGAAGATTCAGGAATCTGCAGAACAAGCCCAAAGAAATAAAAAGGAGAGTACTGAAGATCTATGGCTATAGTAGCAAACAAAAGTTTAGATGTAAAGATGACAGTAAATTCTTGCCAGCTGTTAATACAAATAAATAAATAATTGCATAATCTTACTCTCTTTCAGAAGCACATCTTGGGATCTCAAGTGCAAACCAAAGCTCTTCTCCATCAGCAGTATGAAGTGTGGGCCCACTTCTGCATTCTGTAAATCTCCACTCATCATGACAACCAATGATCTCAAGATGTGTGTGAAGCTATGCTGAAATACACAAACACCAAAATGTGTGAAGTCCTCACCTGCGTTCTTTAGAATCTAAGACACATTGTCACCTCAGGATCTCTGACTACAAAAGATTTTGTGCCTCACAAATAGATCCTCCAATTCATGGTGAAGCTACCTTATCAAATACACAGCAGCATACCTGTGACCTTGGTTGGGTACAGGGATACAGTTTGGGATGGAATTGGAAAAGCCAAGACACAGATAAAATAGGACAAGACGAGGAATGCAAAGAATAACAAGAAGGGATTTTTTAAGTAAATAGGTCGGAAAATGTGAAATTGCATTTTATGGAAATGGTATGCTCTGGCTCACGCCTGGAAAGTGTATAGTTTATCCTATGTCTGTAACCTCCCTGCAGTATCGTGTATCTGTAACCTCAGTGGCTGGAGAATCTTACCGTGCCCACTTCAAAACTCCCTGTTAAGAGCGCAGGGGGAAGTGAGTTCCTGCTCTTCTGCCCTGGCGGTCTCTGGAGACTGTTCTCTCCCCTTCCCTCTCTCCCTCAGTGACCATGCTGCCTTCCCGGGGTAAGACTCCAATTAAACCCTCATCTCATCAGCACCTCACCAGCGTCTAGAGTCTCCTTGCTTACCAGCACGCGAACACACACGACCTTAGAGCCCGGGGGCTCCTGGGGAACCCTCTCCGGGGACCCCCCCACAATTCTAAACTGCAACAGGAAAAGAAAGGCCAAGGACAATATGTTCCCACGGATGAGAAGGGAGGATTATTGACAAGACATATGGAGAAGCCTGAGGTATTCAATGAGGTAATCTCACTCTGCTGGCAGTCAGGCTTTGCCCATCTCTCAGCTTCCCAAATCTCCAAGGAAAGGTTTGGGGAGCAAAATCTCTCCCTATGTAAGTGAAGAGCAGGCTCGAGGCCACTGGATGACGTGGTATATCCACAAGTCTATGTGGACGGATGAGAGACATCCCAGGGTCCTGAGACAACTGGTTGATGTTGCTAGCAATCCATTCTATCACACTCAAAATGTTATGGCAATCAGGGGAAATCCCAGATAAATGGAACAAAGGAAAGAGCACTTCTCTTTTTAAAAAGGGTGTAAAGGAATATTCACAGAATCACACACAATCACAGAATTAATTTGGTTTAAAAAGACTTCTGAGAGTATCAAGTCCAAACACCACCAGGTCAACCACACCACATTGCTGTTATAGTAAGAAGCTAATTATTCCCACAGTATGACAAGAAATATGTAGATGAATATAAGTAGTTTACATATTGAATAGGCTCTTGTATCATCACTTCTGGGTAAAGAGTCAACCAGTGTAATAAAACTTTCCTCTTACTGAGGGGCTTCCAAAAAGCCTCAAACAGGGTAGACTACATCTGGGGCAAACTTATGGCTGGTCATTATCAAAATTTCCATTAGCACTTGTTCTTGTGAGTGAAAATATCTTTTATTTTTTACTAAAATATATCAATCCAGGTGTAAAGTAGAAGAAATCTCCAAGAGAAACAAGAAGCATAGCTTAAAAATGGTAAAGACAGGCATGATTTTTTTTATGTAGAATTTAATATCTTTTGTAAAAACAAGTGGTTTTTTACCATGTGAAATAGAGTGAAAATCTGTTCCTGTTCGAGTTAATGGTAAATTTACCTGTTGTCCAGAGTTACATTTTCCCTTAAAATTTATTTCACATTTCCCAAAGGTATTGTGAGATATATATACACATAAAACTATGAAGATGGATATGGAATTCTCTGGATTTTTTTAATATAACATGCAAATGAAAGCCAACTAAAATACTTATTTTAAAGAGTATCTGCGAGGTTAAGGCTGAAAATTCACTGCAGTTCTCATAAAGGTATTTATAGATTTTCCTCAGGCTCAATTTTTTGTGTCAGCAACATGGTGAAAAGTAGCAGTGAAAAAGGAGGGAAAATTTATGGTGGATTTTCCCACCTTTTTCATATAACATTGCTGTTCTCTGACCTTCAGAAGCTCAGCCATTTGGCACCGTTGTTTGATGAAGTAACAAAATGCCTCATACTCCAGGCCGGAAAGATAAATTTTAAAATCTTAACCATTTGGGAGTATACTGAAAGAAAGTGAAAATTGTTATTTACCTTAATTCCATTACTTGTTTTATAAATAAACTAATTCAACAGGTACATATTTGCCATATTTTAATTTATACAATTAACATTGTAACAATGAAATACTATTTTTAAAAGAAAGCATGATCTCTAAATTAAGATTTTTCTACTTATCAGCACACTGCAGTGTCCAGCCTGCATGTAAGGAGCAATTTACGCTAATATCATCCCAATTGCAGATGAGTTTCTTTTTTCTTGCAGATTATCAATTTAAAAATTTTGGATATACATTGGTTTACTGTAATGTTCTAAACTTGTCTTTCAGTGTCATAAGCACACTTAGCAAAGAGTTCTCTGAGGAATGAACATTTATTTTTAGCCAGAAGGAACAGCTGCGTATACAGAGTGGGCTACTGCAATATATAGGTGTCTGGGAAAGTCCATGTTTTGGTGGCAGATGATCTGGTGAGAATATAATCTGGTCCTCAAAAAGTGTGAGAAGTTATGGAGAGGATATTGTTTTTACTGGTAACTGCTGAAGTAGGGGAGGGAAAGCCACAGATATCCAGTTTCAATTTAGAATATGCTGAATGATCGACTTGAAGCACAGGCTAAGATTGAGGGTCATGTAGGATATGGGTGAATGCTCAAGAACCAGAAGCACAGCACACTCTTGAACTTATAGACAGTGGCTTGGTTTTAGGAGCTTCTGACACTTTAAAAAATTAAGGGGTTATCCAAGGCCTACAGATCCCAAAATTGTTCCTTTCCAAGGAAAAGTAGAAGGAATTCATTATATTGTTTCTATACATGGAAAGAGTGTGATGTTACTCCAGTGAAAGAATAGAATAGAATAGAATAGAATAGAATAGAATAGAATAGAATAGAATAGAATAGAATAGAATAGAATAGAATAGAATAGAATAGAATAGAATAGAATAGAATAGAATAGAATAGAATAGAATAGAATAGAATAGAATAGAATAGAATAGAATAGTTGGAATCTACAACAATCAGGCAGTCCAATGGCCTGTCTGCTTCACAGGACTGACCTAAATTTAAAGAAGTTTTTTTCCAAATGCTTTGGACACTGACAGGCTTGGGATACCAAACACCTTTCAAAGAAACCTTTTCCAGTGTTTGACCACTGTCATGGTAAAGTGTTTTTTAAATTTCCAGTCTGAACTTAAGCTGGTGTAAATTTTAACCATTCCCATGTCTTATCACTGGATCCCAGAGAGCTCGGCACCTCCCTCTCCAGATCCTTCCCTCAGGAAGCTGCAGAAAACAATGAGGTCAGTCTCTTTTCTTCCTAATGAAGCAAAAGCTGTGTCCTCAGCTGCTCCTCACGGAACATGACATAGATTTTGGTGTGGACAGAAAGCAGCTCAAGCAAAAATGCTCTTGGAAGAGGAACTGAATACTGTAGAGAAAGAAGCAGTTTTCATTTTTCAGATCTAAGTACTAATTGAATAGAAAAAGCAAATACCTGAGGTGAGAGTTCTATGCTGAGGGAAGATTCTTGCAGATTTCATTCTCTGTTCTGCAGAGAAAAGAAGGTGGAAGTAGCTTGTGTATGGATAGATATGATCAGATTTGCTTGTTTGAGACCAGCAGACTTATAATTGTACCCATCAAATCAGCTGAGCCAGGCTTGAAAATTCCCTGAAAGCAGGAAAAATACATGAAATTATTAGTTTCATTCTGCATCATAAAAATCGGAACAAGGTAAAGAGGATTAAGATGGAAACCTCACAAACCTAATACAGTAGGATACCGATTCAAACTTCCTCATTTTTACTGGAAAAAGTCAGTTACTGGAGTAAAAGTGGAAGGCTATAAAGTCAAAACATCAGACTAGTGGGACATTTTTTTTAAAAGTATGCAGTAGTCATGCTTAGTCTGGCAATAGCTATGTGAAGTGCAATAGAAATTTCCATGCTGTAGCTGTAAGGTGCCTTCATTTTGAGGGAAATGTACAGTGTAGATTCTCAGAAAATATGTGATCTCTTTAAACAGATCAAGTACAAAATATTATGTTCTATCATATTCCTAATTACAGGGTTCCTATTTACTTTGAAATAAAAGAGAAATATAAGTAATTTGAATTTTTTAATATGTATATAAATGAAGACACATTAAAACACTGAGATAATACATAAAAGCAAATATGTTTTCTGGCAATTAAAATATTTAAAGGAATATTTTTCAACAGCTTTGTACCTTTAGGAAACATGTTTTTTTATGTTGAACTCTAGAAACATTGGTGTTAGTTTTATTAAACCCTTGCTTTTGAGCATTGAATTTTAAAAAATAAAAATCTAAAAATGTCACAGAAATACACTGCCTACTTATGGCTTTAGCTGCTATACTTAGATCACAAAAAATATTGATCTCAGCAGCAAGAAACTGCTGCTGTTTTGCTGAAGTTTTCATAAGTTTCTTATGCAAATTAATACACCAAGAAAACTGCAGCAAAAATTCAAATGAACCTTCAGCACTTTGGTTTGCTTATTGGCTTTTTAAAAATGAATTTCATACCTAAACATTTTGTTTTCAATGGTCAATATTTTCTACTATTGTTAATGACTAAACTGGTTTGCTGCTTCTATTATGTGAAAATCTGATTTCAGAAATATCTTTTTATTTACCAGACAGTTGAACACTTTAGCTTATTTATCCAGGTCTTGGGAAACATAATTTGAAGGATGAAACAATTTTGTTGTCCTTTGGAGACAAAGAAGACCTCATTTGGAGAAGTTTTAGCTGTTGTCAAAAAAAATTGTGAAACTCGAGCTTTTTCTCCAATCGCTCTAGTTTCTGTTCAAATTGTACCAAGATTGCCAGCTTTAAGGACTTTCCCTAGAATCTTAAGATGTGGAGAACAGGTTCCAGCTCCTTCAGGCCCCAGTCATCTAAACTGTATGAGAAGATATTGCAAGAAACTATATCTCAAACTAAAGCCTACTAAGGCTGTTAAAAGAACACTTATTGCGTATGGACCCAGAACAAAGTGTCAGTGCTGCTGGCAGCTGAGCATGCCTGGCACTGGGATATGTTTGCAGCAGTGGTGCTTCGAGGAGTCAAAGGAGAGCAAGATTGTACCACAGAGGAGTGAGGCTTGTGTTTAAAGAGAGCAGTCACAGGAGCCAGCCGAGGTGCTAATGACCAGAGGGTAACAGCTCCCGGACTTAAGAGCGGAGCCAACATTTAGGAGTTAAATATTATTTTGAAATAGATGTCTGACGTCTGAGACCTCAATATGTTGGTCATTCCACTTCTTTGGCTGAAAAAAGCAATAGTCATCAACATCAGAGAATGAACATTCATTTGAATGAACATTAATGCACCTGATCCACCTCAACAACTAATACTGTCAGAATCTCTGACTTCAGAGTTTTGCTCTGTTTAATTCTGAGACTCCACATTGGGTCTTTTCATTTACTGCGGGATTTTTTAAATTCCTCGGGCCAGTTATTTTCTTTCCAGATTCACTCTCTCACATAATTTCATATGGTTTTGTTAGTGATAAATTCTATTTTTACTTTTCCAGTCAGCTGAAAATAAAGTACCTCTGTGTCTAAACCTGCAGCTCACTTCTGTTTATAGTTTATTAATCCAAAATTGTATGTCATTCTTGCACACCCTGTTTACTGATCCCCAGTTGTTTTCCACGTCATTGCTGATTAATTCTAGATTTAGTACCTTGCTACTTTTAAAACTTCCCAGTTATCACATTTTCCAGGAAAGTGTAAGCATAAAGAAAATGATTCAAATGTTTAAAACACATTTGTTCCAGACAGTAGAAATCCACCCACAAGGTGCAATTATGCCTTCCTCAACTAAGTGACATAATGAGAAAAGGGTACTTGAGATTCTTGTGCATCTTGTCTGACGGTATGGATTTTTAAATTAATTTTTTTTAAAGAAATCTAAAAGGAAAAAGTAACAACAGAGTCAGTCACCCATATTCCTGCTCCATTCCAGAGCATTTTAGTCACCTACTGCACCTCAAGTGGATATATCAGTAAAAGAACATTATCTCATTGTATCAAGGATACCAGGATACTTGGCATTTAATATCCTTGCTTTGCCTCACATTTAAAGCTGGACTGAACAACTGCTGCAGCAGATGCTGTTTCTGTTGCTATGGAAAATAAAAGTACTGTGTTGAATTTAAAGTGAGTAACACTATAAAGTAATGAGATTGTGCTTCAATTGCATTAAGAATACAAAGAATTATTCTACTTCTGGATATTTATATCTTCTTGTTAAAAGGTAGCATACAGTATTAATCCAGAAGACCTGAGTCAGTTCAGGCTTCACAGTATTAGAAAGGAAAGACATTGTTCAGGAAGAAAAATATTTTTAAAAATTCCTATCCTATACTTCATACTTCTGATGGAAAGAGAAGAGATGCATCAACAGCTAGAAAATACAACATTTTTAATGAGCAAGAGCAAGAAAGGAAGAGAAATATAAAGAGAACTACTCCAGTCACGTAATATTAATAGTTTCTTTTGAAAAAATGAAAAACAAACATACACTCACAGGTTAAAAAAAAAAAAGCAAAAAAAAAGAAAAAGAAAAAGAAAAAAGAAAAAGAAAAAGAAAAAGAAAAAGAAAAAGAAAAAGAAAAAGAAAAAGAAAAAGAAAAAGGAAAAAAAATGGGCCTAGAATTTTATAGATGGAAATCTATCTCTACAGACACACTGGACACAGAAAAATCTATATCAAATATGTATCTTGTCTTTGAACAGAACTTGAATTACTTGTGCACTGAGAAGTTTGATTACATGGAATCACATGGAATTTTCTGTTAAAAGGAGGTATGGAAGCAAGATTAATTTAGTTACAAGATATATTGATAGTGTGAACTTTAGTCAGCTCTGATTTCTGTGAATTGTATAAAGAAAAGCAACTAAGATTACAATATCTTTTTATAAAGGGGAAAAAAAGTTTTAGGGATATTTGGTTATATTTCTGTTTGACTTGTCGTAGGTCAAGTAAAGGCACTAATCAATCTAAAAGGGGTTGCAAAGTATCATAGAAGTAGCATTATACATACATTCCTTCTCTTGCACATATCTTACATCCTCGTTGATGCAAAAAACATGAAAAGGAAAATCTGGTAATTCAAAAGAGGAATAACCTCTCTGAAAGACTTCTTGGTTCCATCAAAATTGATTTTATTTCTCTGTCAAATAAAGAAGAAAGATCACAATAAATCTGTGGAAGTAAAACTTACTTCTGAAACTGTAATACATAGCTGGTTTGGAACAGCTCAGCTGTCTGTGGAAAATGGATCTGTTGACACTTAGAAAAAGTGTGTTGAGGGAAATTTCACTGCAGCTGTTACAAGCTGGAGTAGAACTCAAGATAGACACAGTTTTCACCACCAGACAACGAATCTGGCTGCAGGAGGGCTGATGTGCCCCAGTCTAAATATTTTTGCCTAATGGGTTCATATCATACAGATGTATGTAGAAGAATGGATATTAGCTATCATTAATCAGAATCAGAACTATAGTAATCGGTAGCCACAAAAGTATAGATAACTTGAAAAATATTTACTCATTTACGCTTCCTTAGAATGAGTTACAAATACCCTAACTTTGGAGTGGTCTCACCCACCATTTTTATCCTCCAGAAGGAAAATGTCATCAACAAGCTGACACAATACTATCTTGTTTCCACTGTGATACTGAAGACTCTACATTTCTTTGAAGCTAGGAGAATTATTTCAGTATTGGATAACGGTAATTCCAGTCCAGCAACATTATTAAACTTCTTAATGTGCAGCTAATACATATTTCTCTTGAGTCAATGGAAAGTCTCACAGATTCATGTTAATGCTGTACTTCAAATAATATATATGCCTGAAAAAGTGGATATAAACAAGCAAGTACATCAATATATATATTCCCAATATTTGAAAAGTAGAGATTCAATTTCTCACATTTTTCTGTAATGTTGATGCATTTTACAGACATTGACAAATCATCTTTCCTTCACAAAATTAAAGTCATTAAAATTCTACAACAGAACACTTGCTTAAAAAGTATTTTAATTCATCCTGTCTGATACCCTCATTTTATTTATTGGTAGTTCAGGCTCCTGTATTAGCCAAAAAAATATTCACTATATATTTGGGTCTCTTAATATGGTTGTATTTGTGTACAATTATTGCAAAAATGAAAAGAGAAATCTACATATCCTAATATTTATAAGAATCCACTATAAGGAAGGATCTTTGAAGGCTTGAAAGACAAGTAACAATAATTTTCTATTATTATCCCATTCTGATAATCTAGGGCTTTTTTTGTCAGAATTCCCCCACTGTTTTCTGGTTTTGTTTTGGATTTGGGTTGTGTTTGTTTGTTTTTGTGTGGGGTTTTTGTTGTTGCTGTATTGTTTTGGTTTTCCATATTCAAATAGCATTTCCTGGAATCTTCTTTTAACTTTTAATATGACAAGGAAAAAAATAACCTTTCTTAACTAATCAACCTTGGTGAAATGTGGCAGCACAGAGTTGGCATAAGAAGTGTATAAATAATTCATAGAATTGAAATATATTTGAGTCTGAACAGACACTAAGAGAACAGGAAGAGAAACTAATTTCAGGGAATATATTATTCAGAATTATATATTCTAGGTATTTGTAACATTTTCATCTTTCATTGTGCTTTAACTATATTATGTTTCTGATAATTTTGGGGAGAACTGTGAAAGGGATGACTAGTCCAGTCTTTTGCTCAAGGTGGAAATTCTGCTAATACTAACATTTTCAGTCTCATTAAACAAATTCTTCACGATCATAGTGACAGGAGGATAAATAGTAAGCTGTCATTTTATATGTGCACCAAATCCCTATTTGATACTCAGATGAAAAGTGTGACTTAATGGAGACACATTGACAAAGCAACCACTAAATATGCACTGTGAGTCATTATTTAGCAGAGGTCTTTCCTTAGATATGCACTGGGACACTTCAGTCTTTAGGGAGCCTCAAATTAACACTTTAATTGTGTGTAGAAATAGTGAGATGTCAGTATTTTGCACTGAGTTGTCACATAAAACACTTTATTTTACCATTTTTCAAAGTCAAAATAATTCTTGCAACCAATGGAGTATTGGATAAGAAAACAGGAAATTGGAGAGAGCATAATTTTTCTCTTTTGTAATTGACATCTTTTCTTTTAGCATATCTAACAACTTAGCTAGAGAATACATTTTAGTTCTTTTCACATAGAAACATTATTTTTGTGGATTAAATAACTTTGTTATATTCAGATACACGCTTGCAAACACAAATATTCATATTCACTTTCTTACATCTCTCTGCTTAACCGTTTATTCACATTGTTCATGGTCACCTGACATTTTAACCTCAATTATCACACATTGGAAAAGTTTTGGTACTGATGAGACACATCACAAACAGAAAATTTAAAAATGGATTTTGGGGAATTTTCCACTCTTTGTTGGAACTGCATCCATAGCCATGTAAATCTTCATTAAATTCCACTGTATTTACAAAATTTTCTCCAAGACAGGATTTCAAGATTTATGGACAAAATCCAGATATCTAAATTCCCAAGATCTTTTGATAATAAAACATTGATTATATTAGGTAGACATTATTACATAGCTGGAAACTGATAGTATTCTCTATATCTCATGTTTATCACTTTCTCAAAGAAAAGGGAGGAACATGAAGTATTGTGTCTTCAGAACTGTAAGTTTGAGGATTTCCCACATGAACTGTAGCTACTAATTTTTTTTAAATAAGGTATTCTAGTTACCTAGCTTCTTTCTTGTAGTCTGTCTATTAATAGGCTATGTGCCTTTTAAGTACCTCTCAGCCACCTTTGGTTATAGACACTGAACCCATTTGAAACTGGAGCATGACTTATAACTGTTTTAGAAATCATCACCTTGTTAATTGATAACTGAAAATTGCAAATATGTTCTCTAAGATTTATCTTCTAAAGATACCAATGGAAATGATAAATCTCATGTAGAAATGACGGGGTTTTATCCTGTAATATTATTTCTATCATGTCAGATGATACAAGAATTATGCATGTAACAAATTAGCAAAATTATTGCGTTTTATTTTTAGGTGACGTCAGGATGATTTTGCACAACTGTTTCTGACATGTCTAAAATATTTATATAATCAATCCTCTAGAGGCATATAAGAAAGCAGTTTACTGGGATGCAATGATATGAAGCTTGTTTTATAAAACATAAAGCAGTTTTTATATTGCAACATATTTAACTCTAGCATAAGAGGTACACACCTTGGCAACATTTAGGACAAGTTGACTCTAAGAAATACTGTTTAAATTCAGATCAAAAATGATTTAGAGGGTATAGAGACCCCGTTAGAGATTGTTCAATAGTAAAACTGTATAAGAATATTTTATTCTCTCTTCATCGAATCAAAATGCAGATACCCAGGAAATGGCTAAATGGGTTAAGTGATCACAAAGAATTTTAAATGCTGATAATATTATAACTATTGATTTTGCATATGATAACTATTCATTTTTACAAGATTTCCTCATGAAAATAGTAATATTTTGATTACAGGATTTTAAGAATTTCTTCTCTTTCTGCATGCTGTTACACCTGTGAAACTATTCTTATCTCCACCTACCCACATAATTTTTCTCTTTGACTGTTGGATGATATCACAAAAATACTGATTTCCTTTAAGTTTAAATGGGTTATTTTATTCTGTGGGAGACACTTTAAGGACATTTTCCACGTCAGTTGCAGACATGATAACATAATTCAGTCTTAGCAATACAGAAGGAATAGCAGGTTTTGATAGAAAGTAAACAAAGAACACTTTCCATGTTCATGTGCACAGAGAAGTGGCAGCAGTAGTGACTGCAGCTAGTTACTGTGGACTGAGTCCAGATTTTGGCACTGGTGAGACAGAACTGCATTGTTCTGTTGAACTACTTGAAAGTAAACCACATTACTAAGAGCATTGTTCAGACATTCCTTGAACTCTGACGGGCTTGGTGTTATGACCACCTGCCTGGGAAGCCTGTTCTTGTGTCTGACCATGCTCTCAGTGAGGAACCTTTTCCTAATCCCCAATCTGAATTTACCCTGATGTAGATTCATTGTATTCCTTGTCTCCCATTACTGGTCACCAGACAGAGGAGACCAGTGCCTCCCACTACAAGCAATTTGTGCAAAGCTTTCCCTCTTCCTCCTTCTCAGCCCCATGTCACTTGAAATCTTTTTTCCTTGATAGAGACAGAATTAACAGAAGTTGTAACATCACTGACAGTTAACAAATGTCACCTGAGACGTCATCAATTATTTCAAGAGGAAAAACTCAATTTTATTTTTTTTTTCTGTATCATAGGACAATACAGTTCCGATTTTCAGAAACATCATCAGCTCAGCTTGGTTGTTCCAGGAAAGATATTGGGGTGAACTGAGTGGTTTCCACTGACATATAGCACCTGAAGCTATAGCACATGGAAATTTAACATTTATTTACACCCCCATTCATCAAATAATACTGTGCATATGCACTCATCTACATAGATGAGGACCATTCTCTCCTTTCTATCCTTTCATGGCATCTTTTCACTGCTCCACCAAACCAGAATGATGTTTATAAACAACTACTCTTTTCTTTTTAAAGGCAATTCCCTAAAATTATTACTGTCATATGCATCCATGTTTTCTTCATGGACCCCATGCTCATTGGCTTTCTCCTATTTCCTCCCCTCTGACCTGCCTGATAGAAATGAAAAGTGGTTATTATGCATCCCATAGCTACTATTAGAGGGGACACAGGGAGTATAAGAGATATGTAATAGCTTTCTTAACACTTTTATTTTAGCCTCTATAAAAGGAATGTTTAGTCAGTCAGTCAAATCTCTTTGCAGCCTCAAATTACCTGCTGGCTGTCCCAAAATATTACCAGTATTTTAACAATGTTACTTTGCCTTTTTTCAGGAATGCTTTTGATAAGATTCTAATTGACATATTTATGGAAGCAGGAGAAGTAAATAAAAATTAATTTAATGATTATATTTACCAGTACATTATCAGACAGGTTGAAGTGTTCTGTTTTACAAGGCATCTCATTCTAGAAAAACTCAGTTTCCTTGTCTGCTGAATTGTGTAACAGCTCACACACTCTCATTGTGCAGTTATTGTTATGAGAGAGAATTTGCTGAAGCAGATATCTAAAAAGCACTGCCAGCCAACAAACCTTTAAAAAGTCACATTTTCCTCCAGAGAAATTCTCTGAGTCATCATAATATGACAACAGTGTGATTTTTTCCTAAACTCAGTAGGTATTGTAAAACACTAAAAGTTACAAACCTCATTTCAATGAGACTGAATGAGACTGAGGTGTTTGAGAACAAAAAAAGTTTAGAAAGCAAGATGAAGAATTAGCAGAAAGTGGGAGGAAAATTGTGAAACAAGAGCAGAAGAAAGTAAAAATATCTCAAACACAGAAACTGAAAAATCTGCCTAATCTGAAAGCAAAATCTCAAGTGGGACTGAAATTATATGTTTTTCAATCTTCTGAAGCGAAAGAAGTATGAATTTTGATATAGCTTAGAAATAATTCTGTGTCACTTCTGAAAATACATAAAATTACAACCTCTTCAAAATTGCAAGCAAAATCTTAGGAGGAAAATACCTGGAAACTGGTATGTTTAATCTGTATCTCAGTTAAATGTGGATATTATATTATGGAATTTCTCTCTTATGATGACACAGTAGCAAAAATTTGTAAGATGTTGCAATCTACTGCACATTTTAAAGTAAATTTGTTTCTTCTCATGGGTACTTTTAATTTCTGTTCCAGATATTACTAATGGAGAAATCAAGTAGTATTACACACACTTAGCAAATGAGAACATTTCTCTTTCATTCTAGCTTTTTTCTTTCGACCAACTTTCTCAGCCAGGAATCTGCTGGCCTGTAAAATTCAGACCTCTTCTTCATGACTATGCAGTTTTGCAGTCCTCTCATTTATTCTAAAGGCAAAAAAAGACAAATTTCTTTGTTCAGAAGGTCACACAAAACTTATTTAAAGGACTGGAGCTTTCCTCTTGAATATGGAATAAGAAATGGTACTTTCCCCATTTTATTTAGCTATGCAAAGGCTATCTCTCCCAGGTGACCTGACACAGACCTAGTCAACACCATCCATAATGAAAATCAATGGCACCAAGTCACTAAACAATTACTCCATCTTCTTTAAAAATGCACAAGTCTTCAAAAAAAACCAAGGATTCAGTGACTGATTAATTTGCCATTTCCTTTGGAGATTGCACAAGTTGCATTATTTACGATGTTGCCTTTACTTTGTGTTCTCAAAGGACAGACCAAGATCAAAGTCTTACAGAATGTTGTGTCTCCTAAACAAAAAAAGTGGTGGCTAGATGATGAGATGATAGGAAATACAGATCTGAGTCATGGTTGTGGAAATTTCGTAAATACCTCTTTGATAAACTTTTTCCTTCTCTATGCAAAATGCCCAGTTATCTAGCTTTTCAAACTTCCAAATCTGAGTTAATTTTAAAGAAGGCATTGTAGATAGAATAATTTGAATGTAAAACCAGAAAAATACCAGCAAAAATAATTAGAAATTGCAACCAATTTTGCCTAGAATCAAGTACTAAAAAAATCCTTTTAAAGATTATATATTCAAAAGTGTTTTAAATAGTGAGAATTTATGTAAAAAAAAAAAAAAAAATTATAAGCCCTATCTAAAATAGACAGGGCTAGAAGCACAGATAGAAGTGTAGATAGGAGTGTAATAAATAGTTTCCTTGGAAAAAGAATGTGCTGCTTCCTTCTGCAAGCAGCAATACAATGATTGTGAGAATGTTAATGACCAAGGTTTGCCCTAGCTGGAAGGAAGGGTCCCTCCCATTCCATGCAGGGAATGGAGAAGGCTTTCAATCTCCTATAAAGTCTTGGCTGTTCACTTCCTCCCCACCTAATTTCTCCCCTATTTCTTTAATGTATCATAATAATCACTGTGGATCTCCTCTTCACAATGAGTGTTTTAACAGAGGACCACACAATTTACATAGGAGTTTTCTTTCCTGCATGCTTGATTTTTATTATATCTATTCTCTACATTTGCACACAAAAAAGAGAGATACTAGCATAAATAGTAAATGGTTATATATATGTAGGTTGGATACTAGACCCTCTCAGCACAGAAATATGTATTTGGATGAACTTGTGCTTTTGTTCCTGACATTATTATTTCTGCCTTTCAACAGGTTTTCAGTTGAGTAGTTGGTGACCTTTTCTGTGAGAGCAATTTTGTAACTACCACAAAAGCATCCCTTATGTGACCTGAATTCTGTAATATCTGACAAATTTATTTGTGGGAACAAGGACTGATCCTAGAATACTGTTGGCTGCAGTCACTGAATTGGGCCACACATTGGTGTTCTATTACAATGAAATATCAGATAGACTGAGTAGTGACAAGTTAAGATAACCTGTCATAATGATATGGCATTACGAAAGCCACCAGGACTACCACAGACCTGATTCTGGGATATATTTAGAAATTTCAAACTGTTGAACATGCACCATGCAACCCTGTTATGAAATCAATGAGAACAGCTTGATTATCAAGGCTTTTGTAAAATCAAGTTGTCAGTTCAGAGACATAAATATAGATTTAGAAATCAAACTTCAGACACCATTTAAAAAATGACACTAGGAGACAAGCATGACAATATTAAAAGGACATACAAATCAAAGAAAATTGATAAGAACACTGCTGCTGACATAGATTTTAATGACTAACTCCAAATTTGTAGGAAAAGCCAAGAATGTCGTTTCTCTCCTAAATAAATTTGTCTGTGGCTCATATTATTAATACACATCCTTGATATGACACTGAATTCAGTTTTCAAAATAAGCGAATTTCTTATTTTCTTTCAGAAATCCATAGTATCAGATTTTTTGTTTATTTGTTTCTTTGGTGTCAGTTTGAGCAAATGCTCTTGACGCTTTCTTCGGTTAAAATTAACATTTTCAAAAATCAAGGACCTTTGAGTCTTTTAAACTCTTAAATAATTCATGCTGCAAAAGGAACTCTAAGTCCTTGCTCAGAGTAAAAAAATTGTCCTTAGATATCTGCATTTTGTCAAGTTGATGCTTCCAGACAGCTGTCTAAACTAAACAAGAGCTATGAAGGAACTGTGGTGACATAGCACTTTGTAGCTGTAGTGTAAAAGCCTCAAGTACAAAGATAGTGCAGGACTAATCCTGTAAAACTAATGGATTGCAGAACTGAAGGTATAAATCTTATGGGGAGTGGCTGAGGGAACTGGTGGTGTTTAGCCTGGAGAAAAGGAGGATCAGGAGGGGCAGCTTCATTTTCTACAACTACCTGAAAGGGGGTTGTTGAAAGCTGGGAATTGGTCTCTTCTCTCTGGTAAAAGCAAAAGGATAAGAGGAAATTAGTTACATGTGTGAAGATTTAGATTGTATATTAGGAAAATTTTCTACATTACAATGATTATCAAGCTTTGGAACAAGTTGCTCAGGGAAGTGGTTGTGACACTATCTTTAGAGGTATTTTAAAGTGCAGATGTGGCACTTAGAGACAGATTAGTGATGGACTTGGAACTGCTGGGTTAGTTGATTCGATACTCTTAAAGTTCTTGTCCAGCCTAAATGACTAAGAATCTATCTACTGTGTGCATAATCAAATGGGATTTCTCCTCTGTTTCTAGGTGCATACATATTTGATCCAGGGAAATGCCTGTAATTATATATATATATAATTATATATATTTAATAGCAAATATGCTCACTAGTTGGTTTTGCCCATAGGGTCAGTAAGAAGGAAATCAGGATTGATCCTGCTTAGGACTACACAAATACAACAATAAATTGCTGTATAGATTCTTCTAGATCTAAGAATAGATCCAGAATCTAAGGAAGAGAGGAAGAGAAATA
>VXBR01002564.1:354355-450780 GCA_013400215.1 Cisticola juncidis | reverse complement strand
TATGTATCTCAGCTAGCTGGACTGAAGAGAGAGAAAGCAGTTTTTCCTATAAGACACATGACTAGGATTTATGTAACAGGGACCTTGCTACTTCCTTTACCATTTTCTCCCTCAGTGTGGATCTCTGTTTGGTGCCCTAGCCTTCATTTGCACTGCCCCAGCTCTTCTACACAGGCCCTATGCTTGCAAGAAAAGAGGAAAAAAAAAAGCTGTATATTCAACCTTAAAAGCTGACTTGCCCCATATGATTGCTAGCAGATTTTGATGGAGAAATTATTAAAATATTTGTGTAGCTTTCTGAGAATTCCCATTGTGATCCCAGGCACGTAGGCCCTGCAGTCCCAGCGCTGCGCACCCAGGCACTTGCCCCGGACACGGGCGGCTGGTGGATAAGGGCACACCTGCGTGTGTCTCACAAAGTCTGTCACCAGCCCCACCTGGGGAAACCCTCCACAGGTGCACAGAGGGATTGGGCACACTGGATCCTGATGATGGCTGTGGAGACAACAAAGTGGGTGTGCCAGGAAACACGCACCACGCACTGCAGGTTTTCTGTTGTTTTTTCGTGCAGTACCCAACTCAATCTTAGCTGAACTGTATTACAGAATATTTGTACCTTTTGTATTCTGCCTTATACTGGCCAGTTTGTAGCATCTTAAGCTTTTTTGTTGTTCTGAAATGTGAACATGAGTCAATACTACTAAGGTTATTCAGAAATTTCAGTGTGTATTCATACTGTGGCTTTTGTTTGCAACTGAATCCAACAATTTACATTAAGATTAAAACTTTATTATGAAGTAAACCCCAACTCTTTGTAACTCTACATTACACAGAAAATCACTGTAAGAGTATATAGTCCCCTTATTTATAAATGGCTTTACTATCACCAGGAATTAAGAAATAACTAAAAATAAAGTTATTAATTAGAAGTTCCAAGCCTATAAAACCATTGTAAAAATTAGCAAAACAATGTGCCATAGATCCTCCAAAAGTTCTACTTTAATGGAAGACTGATTAAAATTTAGAAAGCACTACAATATGATGGACCTGTCATGAAAGCACAATAACATCGCAGTCGTGTGTTTCAGCATTAGAGGACAATTGGCAAGAGGTGCTTTTGAAATTACTTTTCTTCAGTAGAAACATCTGAAAAATAAATATCTCAATATGCTTTTTCTTTTTATTTATTTATTTTTTTAATCTGGGGGCATTATGGTTTTTTTAAGGAAAAAGACTGATCTTCCTTCTGGCATTCACTTTTTTTGGGTGGTGATCTGAAACCAGACTAATTGAGAGTATTCAAAATAGGATGGTCTCTGTGGAACAAAGGTGCTGTAAAACTGCTAGACAATTATTGCCATTATTTTCTCATAGTGGGTAAAACACATAGAAACACTTTTTTTTAATAACTGATACCTTGAGGAAGGAATAACTGATACTATTCAATGAAGATGTGTCAATGAAACTCAGGCTTAAACAAATATCATTATATTATTTCTGAGTGCCATGTAAATTTAGTAGTGTATGACAAAGGAGACTCCTAATATACCTAGGTAAAACTGAGGTGAAATTATAGACTCCAAGATGTACAGCTTTGCCCTTCTTCTTGACCTTGCTTCTTTATGAATCCTGTATTGATGATATTATTTCCCAGAAATACAATTTTTACGAGTATCCTGATGTCATTACAAAACATCTCTCAATGATTTTTGAGCCGTCTTGGGAATCTGGAGAGGTCCCACCTGACGGGTGGGAACATTGTCTCAGTTTTCAAGAAGGGCAAGAAGGAGGGCCCTGTAAACTAAAGACTGGTCAGTCCCATTTCAGTGCCTGGAATAATTATGGAGAAGATTATTCTGGGAAGTATTGGAAAATACCTGAGGGGAAAACAGCTACTGGTCACAGCCAGGCTTCATGAGGGGGAGGTCCTTCTTATCAAACCTTTTTTCCTTTCATGACAGGATAACCTACCTAGCTGATCAAGGGAAGCCAGCTGATGTAATCTTTTCAGATTTCAGTAAAGCTTTTGATAATGTGTCCCTCTGGACAAGATATCTCTTTTTCAGCTGGATAAACACATCCCACGATGGGTGAACAGCTGGCTCATGGGCTGGGCACAAAGGATTACCGGTGCCATCAGACTGGTGACCTGTCATTAGGGGGCTTCCACAGGGCTCCATCTTCAGCCCTCTGCTCTTCTACATCTTCATAAATGACCTGGAAAAAGGACTGCAATGGATACTTAACAAGTTCACAGGTGATATGAAACCATGAAGAGCTGTTTATGCCTTCAAAAGTGGGGAGGTCCTGCAGAAGATAAGAGGAATGGGCAATCACTATTCATATGAAGTTCAACAGGGAAGGTGCTAGATTCTGCACTTGAAATGCGGCAACACTGGATGTACAGACAGCCTGGTGAATTTGATGCTGGAAAGAAGCAATCTGAAAAGGGACCTGGGGGTCCTGGTTTACTGAAAGTTGAGTAAGAATTAGCAGGGAGGTCCATCTATGTCCTGGGGTGCATCAGGCACAGAATTGCCAGCTGGGCAAGGGAGGGGATTGTCCTGCTCTGCTCAGCACAGGGGCAGCCTCACCTCCAGTGCTGGGACAGTTTTGGGTGCCACAATACAAAGAAGACACTGAGTTGTTAGAGGGCCCAGGGGAGGGCCATGAGGATGGTGAAGGACCCTGAGGGGAAGCGAGTGAGGAGTGGTTGAGAGCATTGTTCATCCTGGAGTCTATTCAGCCTCAAGAAGAGGAGACTGACAGGAGATCTTGTTGCAGTCTGCAACTTCCTTGTCAAGGGAACAGGGAACGCAGGTACTGATCTCTCTGGTGACCATTGACAGGACCCAAGGGAATCTGAATCAGGAGAGGTTTAGGTTGGATACTAGGAAAAATGTTCTTCCCTCAGAAGTTGGTTGGGCACTGGAACAGGCTCCCCAGGGAAGTGGTTACAGCACCAAGCCTGACAGAGTTCAAGAAGTTTTGGACAAAGCTCTTGGGCACATGGTGTGGGCTGGTCTATGCAGGGCCAAAAGCTGGAATTTTTGATCCTTGTGTGAACCTTCCCACTCTGCTTATTCTGCAGTTCTGTGACAGAAGTTTTTGTATTTGTTCATTCCATGTCTCTTTGTTACTTCTCTGCTTAAAAGGGGTTTTCTTGCAACTGTAATGTTTATACCCACAAACATAGTCTCAGTTTACAAGGAGTGACTAGCAACAGAGGCTAGTCCATCATACAGTCCATCATACTATGAGCTAGTCAGTTTTCCATAACCAACCCTTAGCAAATATAAATATAGACAAGCAGACATCCCTTTAAGGAAACTTTATATTGCACTTTCTTTTTGTAAATCATGACAACATACTTCTTAACATAAGGCTGCATTGTTCTCTAAAATAAAAGTAGTAAATAATATTGTGACAGAAAGTACTAATATCATCAATTTTAATCTTCTGTAGCAAGTCATTACATTGCTAAATTTCTTTCTGGTGTTTAAAATAGAAGGATTGGTGGGGGTCAACAGTTATTACAACAGGCCTGAAGGAGTCTTTACACCCTTCAGGTGCAATTTATACTGTATTTAGTAGGTGGATCCTTTTCATACAGGGCTGTAAATCTGTCATTTATTTCATATTATTCTGTTGGAGTGTTGTCAATCATAGATGTGATAATCTAGGATTAGGAAGAGTGTTGGTTCATATTCCCTGGCTTTTTCTTTCTTTCTTCCGTGGAAGCTGCCACCCATGAGCCACAATGCAGGCTGACCTACACATCCCTCTGAGGGGAAAGGAGGTTGGTGACCTGCTGGCTTCTTTGTTTATGTAACCTGAGTGATCCAGCGATGTATGAAGAGGACTGTCTTTGTAGCAGCCCTTTTATCTTTCCCTAGAGTGAAGTGTTGCAGGAAAGAAGGAAAGCTGTCCCTCTGCTGATCCCTAACTGCTCAAAATGAAGTGAGTTAGAGACAGCAGCAGTGTGTGCAGTACATATAAGCTGTATTTCAGGAACCCACTGACAAAAAAAAAAAAAAAAAAAAAAAAAAAAAAAAAAAAAAAAAAAAAAAAAAAAAAAAAAAAAAAAAAAGAAGCAGCAGCAGAATTGCTCCTTATCTTGAGGAAACAATACCTCCCTCAGCTACTGAAGAGCTCAGTCAGTTTCTTCTCAGCCCTTTGTCCTAGGCTGAGCCAGAAATCTCAAGAGAGCTCACAAGGAATTCCTAATATATATTATGGCACATCATCACATTTAAATCTCCAGATAATTCTGCAAATAAATGAGGTGTTTTAGAGGTGTGACTCGGTATGACAAAGACTAGCTTTGATACAGTAGCAATAAATGTCTGACTACTTATGTGTAAAGTTTCCAAAAATGAGTTTAAGATCCAGCTTTTCATCTCCATTATATCAATCTCTAGCTGTGAAAAAAACCCAAATCCAAAATGTATCCTAAAATGACAACCTGCCTGCCCCTGTCTGTGAAGCTTCTGAAATCATGCTTAGCATCTCATTATAGGACTTTCAATTATGGTTGACTTTCTGCCTGAAATTTACTTGTGAAGGTTGACTGATAGATTCAAGGAACTGCTTTTCTCTTTTACGCTGATAAATGACAGCTGATAAATGACAAATGAAAGATTACTTTGCAAACTGTCTATGCTTAAAGTAGTCCGAAGTGTCTTCCTTGCTGTTCAGGTCTGTTATCCAGAGGAGTACTTATAGCCAGAGGATGAAGAAAGTGGAATGAATGTAGCAGAAAGTAGTTCCAGTGCCCATGAGGATGAAAATGGGTCTTTTCAACTTTTTTTTCTATTTTGGCCCCAAGCTTCATCAAAGGAAAGAGCAAAATTCACCAGACACATTCCAAAATTTAAAACAATCAACCAACCAACCAACAAAACAAACAACCAACCAAAGCCCACAAAAATCCAAAACCCACAACAAACCCCCAAACAACCCAACTCCCAAACCCCCAAAACCCATAATCTAATTTGCAGCAATATACATAAATTTTTTTGGCTCAGCACTCCCCAGCTGCACTCACCCTTCTCACAGGAAGCTGAAGGTGAGTGTTGAGCACCAAAGGGTATTTATCAACCCCTTTTGGCAAACACAAAAGTGATGCAGGGTATCTGCACTGCTCTGTCAGAGTGTCTGTTGATTTCACTGGTCCCCCTCGAAGGAAAAAGGCAAACATTGTATCAGATTGCGATTTTGCCCATACTTCTAACATTCCCCTTTTACAGAAGGACAAAACTTCTTCATTTCAAAATTGCTTCATCCTCTTATTTCAGATCATTACCTAAACACATTTTGATATGAACACTTTCTCATGTGCAGTGCTAAACTATAACTGACTACTGTTACTATCCTTCTTAATAAAAAAGAAATTGTTATAGAAATGGTTGTCTAGTAAAATGTTGCATGAATGCATCTGACAGGAGATTATGGGGAAAATATTAAGAGGTGGATTTTTTTCCTTTGCTCATGCACAGGAATAATATTGATTTCTTATAAAATGGATGAAAGAGCCTTGAAAATTAATAGAGATTTAATGTAAAAGCCGAGAGATATTATCTGATGTTAGTTCTATGTTACTATTTTATTGGTGCTAGACATTTTAAAGTTTATGTAACATCAGAGAAGAAGTAAGGAACTGAGTTTTTAAATTTGATTTTAATATCAGCATTCCCAGTGTACATATTACAACTTAAATCACATGCATGAAATCCAAAGAGAATTTAAACTTAGATTTGCAGATACTACTGCTGCAATGATCTTTGAAATGAAATTGGTTTGCTGTCAGTAAAATACTGAAAATAATGTAAATCTCAAGATTACTTGTACTTTAGAGATCAGTGAAGTAAAGCTGAGATACCTACATGAAAAGTGAATTTTATTCCACATAATTTTGACTTAAAATTGGGGGTTTTCGCAAAAATACGTATAAAAGACATCTAAACACTCTAAATATTTAGTAGATATAATATGATTTTGCCCATGTAAGCTGTACAATTTTGTCTCTGACAAGATACATTTTTTATTCTTTCCCTTCCACAAATAAAAATATCCCTTTTCAAGAAAATTAAACTGAGCCATTTTGATTGTAACTGAGCATTTTAAAGGATATACATTAAAGTTTACAGACAGTACAAACCCTGAACTGATTTAAGGACACAGATTTAATTTCAGGTATTTTCTCTCTATCCATCTTTTCAGTAATTTCAACAGAACTTTATGAGGAGGCTTTGGTATTACGTTTTGGTGGGTTTTTTAAAATTATCTTTTTACTGTAAAGTAGCATATTTGAATGTTAAAATGCTTTAATGGAAGATTAATGCAGAAAAAATGCTTCTTCCCTTGATTTTGGGAAAATTTATTCTATAAAATCTGATTGTTATTCTTTTGGAATGTCCTTGGTTTCTTTATTTTTTTTTTCTTTAAATAGCTTTTGATAATAATCTGTAAAACATTGCTTAGAAGAAAAACTCACTTCATCAGATATTCTGTGCAGAATGCAAACCCATCCTTCTGATAAATCAGCTCTATTCTCAAAGTGACAATTCTCACTTTGAGTCTCAGGTTGTACTGCAGCTCAATAAATTAGGGTAACAGAAGAAAAGGCAGAAAAATACCTCAGAATGCAAACTGTACAGGGAAAAAAGGAAGCTGTATATAAAGCTATATATTCTCTATGTGTAAGGATGAAGAGTTTTGTTCTAAAATTTAGCTTCTTCTACTTAATGTTGTGTCTGTGTTTTTGCTTCTGTAAGTCCTTAGCAACTATTGTTGGTGACTTAAATGAAACTGGTTTCTATTTTAAACTTAAGGCAGACAGAATTACAGGTAATTGTTTTAATTACTGCTTTGGGTGCAAACATCCCTACAAAACAGCGTAGAAGCATTGCCAGCTGATGTACCCAACAAATTACTAAATTTTGTGGTTATGTCACAATAGGAATTTTGGACAGCAAGCAACCAAACAGGTTTATAAAGGCTTGATGATTGACTGACTGAGTGTTTCAGGGGTCTCCACCTACCTAGCCCTGAGCTGCCACGTGCCTTCAGTCTGTGTAGCTCACCAAGAACAGGGGCACTCCCCACACACTTTGATTGAACAACTTCGACATTTAGAGGGACAGAGAATAGCACCGTGGTCTGGGATAATCTTTGGTTTTGCCCCTGCCTCTGCTGGTGACCAGTCAGGGTCAAAATAATCCCTGAACATTTTTGAATAGAAATAAATATGTTTGATCCTCATTGGTTTTGAAATCATTGAAGGCAAAGATGAATTTTCATTATTTTTTTCACTTAAGGAGGAGAGATTTGCCGCTAATTATTTTATTAGGAAGGTCAGAAGAACTAAGGTTTCTGTTTAAGAAAGAACTCATAGACTTATTTCAGTGGGATGCCTTTAAAAATGTTGATTTTTCTGGACTAGGTCTATATTTTAGTTTTCAGGAAGTGAGAGGAAGCACGATCTAATGGCCAGAGAATACAGCAAAAAAAAAAAAAAAATACTATGTTAAATGATAAGGATAATTTTTGGTCACCTATTTTTAATGTCTTAATATTGAGTTACAACCAGTAAGTATATCCTGAAAATGTCCCTTATTCTTTTCTTTTTTTCATTTGGTCTTCAGTAGATAACATCCTTTTGATTATCAGCAAATTCTTGGACATCAACAAGCAGATAGAAACAGAGGGATTCTTTTTACGAAAACTATCAGCATCTGAGTGATAGACAAAATGCAGAAAGTATGTATTAAATAAAGCTGGAATATTTCCTTAAAGGAAAGAAAGGATAAAAAAGCTCTCAGTGCATGATAAACATGATAAAAGCCAATTACATAATCATCACAACAGGCAAACTTTTGTACAGCGAAGGATCCATTATATGGCTTAAGATTTTATTCCATGCTTTGATGTCCTGTCTTTAACTAGGTATGTTTCTTTACTCCAGTCTTCTCCCACTGCCTTGCAATACAGTGAAAATCTTCATTAAGTTGTACTGCAGATGCAAAAGTACCTTTAAGGCATCTTGAAAGAGTAGTTCTTCTTAACAGCAGTTTTGTTCGCCACAAAGAAAAAGATGAATTGGTTTGAGAAAGAGACCAACTTGAAAGTACGATCTACAGTCTGTTTTCATTCTGTATTTCTTCATGATTGAAGAAACAACAAAACAACAACAGTTATTTTATCTTTCATAGAAGAGTACTATTTAGTAATTCTGTGATAACTATTTATCATTAATTTTTTTATTGTTATGTAAAAGCAAGTGGATTTTCCTGTTTTTTCTTTATCAGAAGATTGTTTAGTAAAGATGATCTGAGAACGGTACTAATGAGGCAAAGCTGTACATAATTTTTACAGAGCCAAGGAATTGGATGCATTTAAATGCAACTAAAAAATAATGTGACTTTAAGTAAGTTTAGGGGTGTGATAGTTCATACCCTTGGAGTTAGATACATGCTTGATATTTTTCTTAGTTAAGACATACATGTAAAAAAAAAAAATTATTATTATTTTTCAATACACTAACACTTTTTACTGGTTTATTCTGTTTATAGAGCTTGCTTGATATTTCCTTCACATCAGTGAATAATCCAAGCAGCTGCACACAAACAAAGCACTGTCTTGGCAATATTCTCTGTTGTTCATGGAAGAACTGCAAAAGTAGATATAGACTTTTGTATGTGACTCATACAAGGCAAATATTTCTTGCCAGAGTAGCCCAAGGGCTGAACAGGTAACGAGATACTTAGAACACTATATTTTGCTGATTATTTTAATGGTGTAAATTTGAATATTTATGCATGGCAACACATAGAACAAGACAATAATCTTTTATTTAGAGCTTTGACTGTAAAATGTAGTTACATCACTTGCATACCCAATTCCAAGCAGTTAAAAGGATCTGAAGTTTTATGAAGGACAGAACAGACTATGACAGGTAAGGCAATACTTATGTTTAAGCAACTGAAAAGAATACCAAACCAATTTCATAAAATACCTGATATCTTGGATTTAGTTCTCAAGTTTAGCAAGTTATCAGGGACTTAACTCATGTGTAACAATATTTATCAGTATATCTATGATTTCACTTATCTGTAAATTACAGATAAGAAAAATTCTTTTGCTCTTTCACCAGTACTGAAATTATGGATATTCTTTAAGAGAATTTTCAGGTTTCGTCTGGATATTATTCAGTATCACTGTTGGGTAATTCTGTTCCTTCCTTCTCTGCTGTCTTTTCATCTATGAAGAACTGAGAAAAAATTTCAGTTATTCCTTCAAAATATCTGAATAATAAGTATTTCTCCAGATAACTAAAAATTACATGGAAATAGAAACAAAACCAAAAATGTGAGAGAGTAAATGACAAAGGTATGACCCAAAGAAGGAACATAAGAACCTTCATACAATTTTTGAACCTTAATTTTTTCAATTGTTTTAGGACATAATCCCTGCAAATATTTTTTATATAGACACATCATACTTTAAATATTGAAAAAAATTCTTTAGTATCAACTTCATTCCAAGGAACTTGCAATGGTCTCCTAGTGGAACTAAACAGTACTGCTGAGCACAGATCTGTTTCTTTCTCGTGATTTTCTAATAACTGAAAGTTTTAAAATAAATGGTGACGTTGAAAAAATCTAAAATTTGTGGAAGAAGCATTCAGTGAGTGAACACACTATGGAATAACAGTCCATGATATTGGAATGATAGTATAATGCAGAATAGTATAGATAGTATGGAACGATAGTTCACAGGCACTTATTTACAGCCTGTCTTGCCCTATGTTTGAAAGTCACCAGTACTCCTCAGGACCTGAAGCTTCTGTAGTCTGAAATATTTATTAAAGGTCCTGTTGATTTTTAGTTGGTGGCACTGAATTGCCTCTCTCTTTTCACACTGGAGCCTTTGCAGCTATGTAGGCAAAATCTTAAAGGGGCACAGAAGGGCCTAAACTAAGGACAGTGTTTATCCCTGCTTCTGAAACCACACAGCATTTTCATTTCAGTTTCTTTCATTTTCTATCCTGTTGGTCAGCCCCTTTATAACTTAGGAAACTGCAACCCTTAGTTTTCTGTCTTGCTTTAATGCCTTGGCATGTTTATACAACTAAGTCCTTAAAGAAAGTCATCAATGCATCTGTAGTAGATATCTTAGAATCTCCTTTTTTTTTTTCCTGTAAAATACAACCAGTTTGCTTTGATGGCTCCACTTTCCAGATGAAGAAAAAAATTGCATTTTTATTATGGTTTGTTTGTTTGTTTGTTTGTTTGTTTGTTTGTTTGTTTGTTTTACCCAAGTAATGGACTTTCACTCCATTCTCAATTTTTATTGCCCAGAAAGGACATGGATTATTCAGCATACAGTTATCAGTATAATCAGATATATTCTAAACCCTGGGATACCCCTGAGACCTATCATGATAACAAAAGTTATTACAGAATTATTTCTAGAACTTTAGATTTACCTCTTTCACCAGTCAGTCGCAGCAGGACTTAGAATTCTGTGGGGTTCATTTATTTGTTTTGTTGGGGTTTTTTTAAGGACTAAGGAAATCTAATAATATTCCAACAGGTTAGTAATACCAGTGGAAAGATATTTCTTTTTCTATCTATTGCAACAAGCTAATTACTGTACCTGTTTGTTTAGTTTTGTTTCCATAGAATTGTGTCATTATAAAATCATAGAATAGTTTGGGTTGGAAAGGACCCTAAAGATCCTTAATGCCAATCTCCCAATGCTGTGCAGGCACACTTTCTACTAGAGCCCCATCCAGCCTGGTCTTTAACAGCTTGATCAAAGATTTAGATGCCCCATCCCTGGATGTGTTAAGAGTGTCTCTTTCAGTACAGTAAAAAATTTCTTGCTAATATATAATCTAAACCTACTGTTTTTCAGCTTAATTCCCCTTTGCCCCCTACTACCTAACCTTGTGAAAAGCCCTTCTTCAGTCTTCTTATGAGACTGCTTTAGGTACTGGAAGCTGGTGTAAATTCTCTCCAGAGTCTTCTCTTCTCCAGACTGAGCAACCCCAACTCTCTCAGAATAAGTGAGATATTCCAGCTCTGATATACTTAGTGGTTGTCCTGTGTTTTCCAACAGGAAAACATTCTTCTTCTATTGAGGACTTCAGACCTGTACTCATTACTCCAAGACAATAATTATCACTTATACTAAAACTGGACAATAATTATCCTTCATGCTGCACTAATCTTTGACTAAAACTCTAGTTCAATACTGGTGTAGCACCTGGAAATTGACTTTTTCTGCATGGCCCTCATCACATTTAAAACAATATCCTGAGTCTTACAGTCACTCCCTTCCTGTATCAGTTTGATACACTTTCATACTATCTCCATATTGTTTAAAAGGGATTCTTTCAAGTAACAGTCTTCTGGATGATCTGAGTTATGCAGAGCCATGTTTTGCAGCTCTCTTTCTAGGGAAAGCACATCAGACATCACCATTGGAATCCAGTTCCACAATCAAAAATCACTTCCACAGAAAGTGAAAATGCCTAGAAGAAAGTTGAATTATTTAAAATAGATATGAAAATAGTTTCTTACTTAATCACAAATAGGGAATTCTGTGGGTTGTACTTGGGGAAAGGAACCACAAGCAGCAACATACAAAACCACAAAAATGCTTGCAAACCCCCAAACCAAAAATCCAAACAACAAAATATATTTAAGAGTATTATGAAAGCTGGAAGATTTAATTGGTATCACTTAACCAAATTCAGCTACTAGTAATGTGCAACATTAGTTTCTTTAAATCTGTCTAAACTCTTTTAAAACACTTCTTTTTCTTCTTCCCTGATTTTTAAATAAAGTTGTTTATTAAATATCTTGCTACCTTTACTATAGCCAAGCCATTACCAGGCTTCTATCCTCTGTCTTCCTTTAGAATGATTTTTTTTACTTTTAGCTTCTACACTACTTTTTTTTTGTATCTAGTTCACAAATCACACAAAAGCCCTCTTTTAGCCAAGCTTCTGAGATGAAGCTGATATTCAAGCAAGGGATATTAACCTATTTTAGTTTCAAAGCCCTGCTCAGAGGTAAGCACAGATTTTGAAATCCTGCTTCTCTGCGAGGACCTTCTCTCAAATCCCATCTTGCAGCACTACTTATGGAGAAGATCCTGGTGTTCTGTATTTGTGGTATATAAATAAATATACATATATATGTACAAAAATATCATAAATATGAAACATCATATATAGAAGATGTTTATATTATAGATAATAGATACATCTCTTCCCTTTCCCCTTCCCTATTCCTTTCTTCCTCTTTCGTTTTTGTTCATCACCATGTTTTACTACAGCTTCTTCTGTGGTAGCTCTCAAGGCTTTCCTTTTTGTGTGTGTGTGTGTGTGTGCGTGTGTGTGTGTGTGTGATAATGTAACTCCTGCCAGCAGCCAAGCCCCACCAGCTGCTCACTCACTCTCCCACCCGTGGGATTAAGGAGAGAATCAAAAGAATAACAGCCAGAAAACTCGTGGGTTGAGAGAATGACAATTTAATAGGGACATCAAAACACAAGCAAACAAAAACAAAAAAAAAAGGACTTAATTTAGCACTTTGCATGCTCATACAGGAGTTTGCCCATCTCCAGAAGAGCAGGGGTCCATCAGGTGTAATGGTGACCTGGGAAGACAAAGCCCAAATATCCCTCCTTCTTCTTTCTTCCTTCCACTTTATATACTGAGCCAGATGTCTTATGATCTGGAATATCCCTTTGGTCAGTTGGGGTCAACTGCCCCAGCTGTGTCTCCTCCCAGCCTCCCAAGCACCCCAAACTTCCTCACTTGTGGAAGTACAAACAGCAGAAAAGGCCTTGGTTCTGTGTAAGCCCAGCTCAGCAATAACAAAAACATTTCTGTATTATTAACACTGTGTTCAGCACAAATCCAGAACACAGACCCACACCAGATGCTGTGAAGACAGCTAGCTCACCCCAGGCAAAACTAACACAGTGTGTCTTCTGCCTGTGCATTAGGACTTCTGCTTTTGAAGAGACACAATACCTTCCTGCTGTTAAAATATTGCCCAGTCACACTGTGAGTTCATGACATCCCTGATCCCTTAAAACCAGTGGAGAAGTTGAACACATCCTGCTGTCCCTCAGTGAAGGCCAGAGTCTCTCTCCTGGCAAGGGACAGTCCTCATTCAGCTTTCACCCCTAGTGAAACACCCTTTAAAATGAATTATGAAAAGTGTTTAATGAATTTTAAGACACTTGTTGAAAAGGACAAGAGAGAATTAGAGTAATGGATAAATCTGACTTTTATCTGACTTTTTTTTCCCCCTCAGTTTCTTTTGGCTTAATGAGAAGCAGGCAGAAGCAGGCACTGCAGGCAGAAGCAGGCACTGCAGAGATGGGTTTATGCAACTAGAGGTTTGATGTACTGAAAATTCTGCAGCAGCTCACACACATTGCTGTCAGAGTTAATATATACATAAAGAACCTTGTGTGTGATGAGACAGTATTATTTCATCTTAACAATTGAATATGTTGAGCCAAGTTAGTCCCACTGCCCTATCAACTCTCCTGTTTTTCATGCCACCCAAAATTCTAAAACACTCTGAGTACTTCAGCTGTTGTTCAAATTATTTTCTATGTCTCTGAGCAATTAGAACCCAACAAGTGGAGCCTAAGGCTTTGTGTGTTTTTTGGCTGGTAGCCTGGAGTTTTGCTTTGCTAGACCATGACTTATAGTACCTTAGGTCAGTGTGTTTGAGGTTATTTAGGATGCAGTCAGAGCTGCAGTTGGCAGTAGCCATAAAATCAGCAGCATTTATTTAGACAAGACAATTTAGGATTGTTTCTATTTTGAAAAACTGAAATGATTGTGATACCTGGTTTTAAGTAGTGATGTTTGTGACCAAAGCAACAATTCTGGTTTTGAAAACTGCAATTTCATTTTGAATGTGCAAAGGTGTTACAAAAGGGAAAGGCTGGATGGTAACCGCTAAGATTAAAAAAGTCAAGACTGAGTTCCTAGAATTAGAGGAAATCTTCTTTGGGGACTGCAAGTTAGTACATAGTGACTAATGTGTGGGTTGAGTCACATTTGAAGTAGAGTCTAGCTGTTGTGTAATCAAAAGCACATAGCAGATCTTCCTTGTACAGCAAAATTGCTCCTAGGACAGCTCATCTTGTGCCATACAGGCCTGTGCAGTAGGCATTATGAAAGCATAACTTTTCAGCGTACAAGCATATACAACATATAAGCATAAGGTACCACACACAGATGGTACAGACGACTTTCTAGATCACTGGGAAGGGTATTTACTGGTGACATTAATGCATTCAGAGGCCCTAGATCCCAAATTTCAGACATTTGAATATCACATCAGATCTAACTTAAGATCAGCCACTTCCATAGACTTATAGCAGAAATAGTATTGTTTTATTGTAACTTTACAGAATTAGAAAATAAACACATTTTTCTGGAGTAGATAAAGTCTATCTTCAACTGCTTTGACACAAGAACTTTAAGCACAGGACTAAGGGGTCTAACACTGTAATGCTCTATGAAAACACATATAGCACAAGGACAAAAAAATGCCCTTCAATAGCACACACACAATTTCAAGAGTATTTTGAGAGACACAAAACAGTAAATAAATTTCACATTTTATTAAGATTAGCATATCAAATTTCTTTTTTTTTGGGGGGGGGTAGGTGGGTTACAAGTAAGCATATATATATGCTTGCTTTTAGAGAAAGAATGCCTCATGCCATTGATTTAACACAACAACTCTATATGCACAAGGTAAAAGAGATGGTAATCTCTTTTAGACCTGTTATCACAAAAGTATACATCTTTGTAAGCAAGTACATACTGAATTTCCCTGAGGTTATTTAGGAAAATGCCACTAACTTACTGTATGAACACACTTTCTGATTAACAATCTAGATGGCAAAAGGTTTTCACAAAAGTATGGCCTGGCTGAAACAAGTTTCCCCATTCAGTTAAATTCACAATTGGCTTCTGATATTAAAAGCTGTTTTTAAAAAATTCAGCAATTATTCCCAGAAGGAGATGCCTTTTAAAATAACTAGAGTGTCTGTTGCTGACTCCAAAACTGCACCTTATCATGCCTGAGTAAGGGATAAAGTAACATCATCTTAACAAAGCAGTGGTACGATATAGAGAAATTGGGGTGGCAAACAGCAAAATTATAGAATACAACAGAAGAGCTTGGCACAGCTTGCCATGATCACAAGGCATTATTTCTTCCAATATGCACCTTCAATTAACTTTCTGTGTCTGATGACTCTTTCATTCCCTTTTATCTACATCCTTGTTCTTTCTTTTTGTTAAAAGGTGAAATGTTCTTTTGAAAAATCAGTCTTTTGTAGTGAGTCTGGAGCAATTGGTTTCCTTTATGCCAACCTTTTAACCAAAGGAAAAAAGGAATAGGGCACAGAGGAATTATCAAGACAATTGAACCTGAATGTTTCACACAGAGAATTAACATTGTTAGGTGAAGCTGTGAAGATAAAATCTCTAGCCCTGAGAAATTTTTATTGTGAAATGGTTTTCTTATCAGTGAGGTTAATGAAGATGTCAGCAAATGGGATGAGATTTTGCCAGATGGAATTGCTTTCACCTCCAACCAAACTTGGAAAAGGTGTTAATCAGTACATTAATCTTATCAACAGCTGAGGAAATGGCTTTGAAACTGGCCATTTATATTTTTCATTAGAAAAAGCTGAAAAGATAATTTTTCTCAAAATCCATATTACCAATGTAATTCTTCCTTCTCACTCTGCTTCAAGTGCATACTTTTCGCAAAGAAATGACAAGAATGAATGTGTGAGACGTGGAAGGGTAGATAAAAGGATTGCTTGCAAATGTAGATGAAATTTCTTTGCAGTTTTAAAGACATTCTTGAACAGTCTTTCTCATTTAAAGTTATGAAAATACTGGGGAAATCTTTGTATGTATAGCCATGCATAAACCAGAGATTTTTAAATAGATAGAAATATATAATATGACTTTATATTACAATGGCAGAGTGACTTGATCAAGATTTGCAGGATCGTGCATGTCAGCCAGTATATTGGTGGATATAGTGGTTCCACGTTCACTAATTTTGACATTTCTTGGCCAATGCACCATTCGTGTGAAGGTTTTAGTGTTTACTCTGCTGTGAGATAGAATTAGGAGAAAAATGCGAGCAGGCCCAGCTTAAAGAGTACAATGATAGATTTATTAACATACACCAAAAGAAGAAAAGAAGAATCAAAATGAAACTTTCAAAACACTCTTCCTTCCCCACAAACTGTTCACTTTCCCACAAACAGTATAAAGAGACAAAACCTGTAATTTTCAGTTTCACCATTTAAAAACAACCTTTCATCAGTTCTTTGGGAGAGGAGTCTCTCTTAGAGTCCCATGGAGACATTGTCACAAAAGACACAGTCCTCTGGTGGCTCCCATGTCACAAATCTGCAGCTGCCAGAAAGAAGTCTCTGCAAACTGTGAAATCCTACCCATTAGCAGCTTTCCAATACTGCATATGGGTTATGTCTGCTTATTTAGGGTACCATTTAAGGATGCCTCTTCTACTATAAAACAAAGATTCTTTTCCTCTGTCTCTAAAACCACCTTCATCTCAAGAACTAGAGATCTGCTTTTTTCCTTGAAGCAAAGGGTTTCATATCACTTTTCCTTCTTCTATTCAAAATTCTCCATTAAATCTCAGTTACATCTGTTCACAATCTTTTAACTAGAGCCATGTGTCCCACCCAAAGCATTTATATGTTACAGGAATTAGTCCTTTTTCCATGGTTTCATAAAGAGAAGCCCAGCCAAAAATGGCAAACCCCTTGTGGTAAATATAGTATGTTAATTCGTGTTTTGATGGAATGTAGTAAATATAGTATGTTAATTCATGTTTTGATGCATGCAAACTGTAAATACGTTCTGTAAAATGTAATGTTCCTCCCAGAAGCAGTGGAGCCATGAGCGCCCGACCCTCACGCTTATCATAGGAGGGGAATGCCTGCCCATTCAGAATTTTGTCTTCCATTCACCCACCGGAGGAGAGAAATTGACACTTCTCCCTCCCAGAAGAGACCCCATTCAGCAGACCAACCACAGCGACAGCCATGCATTTGAATAACCACCCCAAGAAAACAAAGAACTGTGGGGAAATCTTATGCCAGGGGCGAAATAAACTGTATAAAACCCGGACCCAGAAGGTGCCAATTTGTGATCTCTGGGGGATTGCAGTGTGATAGAAGCTGCTTCCCATTCACCCTCTGACAATCCCGGGAATCGTCTCTGTAACTCTGCTTGTTGGTTTTACCGAAATTCTGTAATCTTATTTTTTTAATAAAGAAGTTATATTTAATTGGCAAAGTGGATTGGCATTTATAACCCCCTCAATCCCTTCTCCCAAAAGTGTTTTAAATCCCTCTTCACCGACTGTCCATGCTGTGTCTCCTTATAGTTCAATGACTTTGTTCTCACTCAGGGAAGAGCAGTGCTTTTGTAAGTCTCATCCATCGAAGACAGAGTTAACATCCCCCAGGTTTGCGGGGGGCCTGATGCTTCTTCCGGCTGTGACCAAAGGTGGAAGGGTCAGGCCTCACTGGGCCACTTGCCCAGCTGCAGAGCCGCCTTTGATCTCAGCTGCATCATCTCTTGAGCAGCCTGGGCTTTCCTCCCCTGACACTTTCTTCCTCTGCCTGGGAGTCATCGGAAGGGAAGGGGGGTTTGACCCCCACAGCTCAGCGGCAGGGCGCCTTACAGCCGCTGGGAACCGGATCTCGGCCGGGAAGGCGGCATATGCGCCTCGCCTTGGCCCGGGAGCCACTGGTCCTGGCAGCTTCCCAGAAAGAAACTGGCTTGGGCAGGGGCTGGCCAGGCTGCATGCAGGCCCTGGGAGGGATCCATGGCAGAGCAGGGCCAGCTCAGCCATGCCCAGAGTTGCCATCAGGGCAGACATAAGTGGGAACCTCCTCTCCCCCTCTCTGGCTGCTGGAGCAAGGGGGGCACAGTGGCATGGCTGGGCCCAAGGGGCCACAGGGCACAGCGGGACCGGCCTGTTACCTGTTCCAAGGCAGGAAGGAAAAGAAACGTTGCCCAGCACCCTCCTGATTTTAAGCCTATGTGACCCAGAGGTGTGTCCCTACATTTAACTGGCTAATCTGGTGGTCAATTTTGAAGTCCATCTCTAATTGGTTTTTATCATCCATGCTAAACCAACACAGTTGATTAGCAAGAAAATGAAATTTTAGTTGACCGTGTGACTGAGTAATTATCTTATCTTTGTGAAAGACCATTGTCATGCAAAGTCTTTACTTTAAAGTGTTTAGGAATAATTTTGCATTCCAGAATACTGGTGTCCTGGTTTAGGGCAAATTTGGGAGGAAACGTCCAAATTGGGTCCCTCTGGAAAAACAAACCCAAATGGCCCCTCCCCCAACTGGTCTGGGAAAGAATCTCCTTAGAGAAAAGTGGAAAAAACTATTTATTTAACAACAAAGTACCCACAAGCACAAAAAATTAATAATATGAAACAATAAAACCTCTTATTGCTCTGAGGTGGGATGGCAAGCTCAGAAAGTCCTTGCAGTGGGTGTAACTGGACTTGCTTAGTCTCTCATCAGTTCCTCCAGCACTGGAAAAAAATGCCCCAGTGGGTCATAGGGGTGAGATCCTGGTGAAATCTCTCTGGGTTTTTCAGTTCAGGACAGGTTTAAAAAGTCCCAAGAAAAAGAGAAAAAAAAATAGTCCAGGGAGATTCTTTGGATCAGCTAGCTAAAACAGACTAAAAGCAAAGGGGATCTCTGTCCCGCTATCTGTCCATATTTTGGATGAACACAGTCCAGGAGCAGACTGTGGAGGAGTGAGAGCTGTTTCTGAAAACAAACTGTGAGCTTCTCTGTCTCCCTGCTTTGCTCTTGGAACCTTAAGTCTTAAAGGTACAGGATATAATATCCAACATAGAACAGACGACTGGGGTTATAAGCATCACAGAGTCACTCTAGGAAAACCTTTATTGAGTTTGTGTTGTATGATAATTTCAGATAACCTTACTACAGAAATTATAATGTCATTAACATCTGTCTATCTTTTGCATATTTTTGTTCTGTGAGTGTTCCTTCAAAGTAAGATGATATGAATTCATGAGTACTAATCAAATCCTGCTGCTGCTGAAAGAAGTATTACAATTGAGTCATAGATCAGAAGAAGTACAGTATTTATTTTGTTTATGTTAACAAGGTTCTCTCTTTTAAAACTAACAAACACATGAATAAAATATTTTTTAAATGTTCATTTGCTTTGGTCTAAATAAAATACAAGAAGCAAAAAATAGATAACTGTTTGAAAGTCTTAGTGTGAGGGCAAATAAATCAGGGTCAGAAGTCTAAATCTGCCTCTAATTTTGTGACTCTGAACAAGAGAGAAAACATTTTTGAAGTATTTGAAATGGTTGTGAGTGGAGTAGGAAGATGTTGTTCTAAGGCTTCTGCTTGAAAGAGCAGGTAAAGGAAGACTCAGTAGAAAATTTTGGGAGAGTTTCGGAGACATCTCCCAAATAATGCAGGTTGAACTTCTGATACTATTAGCCGCCTCCATTCCTTCTTTGAGTAATGAATATCATGAGAGATCTCATCCAGACAGGAATTTTTAACAAAAAAAATTCATTCATGACTGTCAATTAGCTAGATAGTTTGATCTAAATAAAAAGAGATTCATCTCAAAATTAAAAAATAAATAAATAAACAAACAAATAAAGAAGACTCCGAATTAAAAAAAAAACAATGGTCTTGGCAAGCAGTGAAGTCATGTTTTGCCCCATCTGAACTACCAAAATTTCCAGTTGTAAAGATTAGTCTGGAGATGGGATAGAAGAATAACAAGAGTCAGAGAAATGGAAGAGAATTGCTATTCATTACTAATGGCTCCTCAGAGGAAAAGATGGCAATGTAATCTCATTTCTTCTTGCAAGGCATGAGCATTACTTCTATGAGAGTATCTGTTTTTCCATCTTGTGCAGAATTGATTCTAAGTTGCAATGAAAGTGATGTTTGGATTTGGTAAATTGCACAGAAAGAAATCCCAATTTATTAAAGTAATGTTTATCTTAGGGGACATTGGGGCTTTGAAGCTCTAATCACAGTCTACATCTTCAGTGTGATGGGCTGACCTGGCTGAATGCCAGGTGTCTACCAATACTGCTCTATATCTTCTTCTCATCACAAGTGGACAAGGAAGGAATAATAGACCAAAAGGCTCATGGCTTGAAATAAGGACAGAGAGAAATCACTGAGCAATTGCCATCATGGGCAACACAGACTTGACTTGGGAAAATCAATTCATTTACTAACAATTAAATCAAAGTAGGATAATGAGAAGTAAAAACAAACCTTAAAACACCTTCCCCCCAGCCTACCTCCTTTTAGGCTTAACTTCACTGCTCATTTTCTCTACCTGCACCCCAGCAACACAGGGAGATGGGGGATGGGGACTGCAGTAATTTCTTCACATGTTATTTCCTCTCCTTCCTCCTCTCAGAGAGGTCTCCTCCCACTGTGCCAGCATGGGTTCCCTCCCATGGAAGACAATCCTCCACAAATTTCTCCAGTATCAGACACACTCATGGGCTCCATTTCTCCATAAACTGCTCTGGAGTGGGTCCCTTCTATGGGGTGCAGTCCCTCAGGAACAGGTCACTTTAGCCTGAATCCCCTGTTGGGTCACAAGCCTTGCCAACAAACCTGCTCCAGCATGGACTCCTCTGTCCACAGGTCCTGCCAGGAGCCTGCTCCAGCATGGGGTCTTCCCTGGGCTGCAGATGTATCTCTGCTCTGCCATGGACCTCCATGGGCTGCAGGGGCACAGCTGACTCACCCTGCTCTGCACCACAGAATGCAGCCAAACCTTGAAACCCACCTCCTCCTCCTGTTCCACTCACCTTGGTGTCCGCAGAGCTGTTCCTCTCACATTCCTTCTCACCCCTCTCTTTCCTGGATGCAGTTTTTTTCCTGTGCTATAACTTTTTCTCCTTTAATACATTGTACCAGAGGTCCTGCCAATGTTTTTGATGGGCATGGCCTTGGCCAGTGGTGTATCTGTTTTGGAGCCTGCTGTCATTGGCTCCCCTGGATATGGCAGAAGCTGCTAGTATCTTCTCACAGAAACCTCCACCCCTGTTGTAGCCTCTGCCAATACCAAAATGTTGTAAGGAAAATGAGTAAATCAATTACTATTATGGTCTTCTGCACTTTTTGGAAGACTGAAGTCAGCTCCTGAACAAAATTAATTATTAAATCTTGCTTATAACATGTCAGTTCATTCACTTGAGTAAAGGAATTCTTCAGTATAAGTTTGTGTTTATAGCTTTGAAATTTAGATCTTTGAATGAGCTTATTGGAAAAATATAATGCCATATTCTGTGTAACATTATGCTCTTAGGTGATTTATATTGCTCTGATACTGTTTCTACTATGCTTGGAAAATTTACTCTCATTCAGAATGGCATTCATAAATGTCAAGAAAATTTTTGGACACAAAGCAGAGTCCACAGAATATTTACATTAAAATTTCCTAATTATAAAATATTTCTCTTCATTTTCTTTCTTGCCTGTCTTCTGATATGGGTTCATTGAAAATGATGCATCACTATTTTTTCACTGTCCCCAAAGTAATATGTACTTGGTAGCTTCTTTGGTCAAACAAAAAAGCATCAAACCTGGTGTCTTCTGATGCAAATGCTTTTGTGACTAGAAGTATGAGACATATTTATTTAATTTTAGATTTATTTTATATCTTCATTATATAAAGGCAAAAGTATAAATTAGATTCCAAGGCCTTAAAGAAGACTCTGCACTACCTGAATTTTCAGTCCACTCTACTTTCCAAAGAGAAGAAGGAGTGACAGATTGAGAGTCAGAAAAAGATGCACAGGGAGAGGGGAATTTGCTTTATTTAACACACATGCACACTCACACACACACAAAAGATATATTTTGAAATATACAAGTAATAACGTACATTTAAAGTTATAGCAAATATAATGACTTTAGAATTAAGGGATAAGATTAGGAACATACAGTTTGACATGAATTAGTAGCTGACCCAGGAGGGGTCAAGACAAGCCTGACAGCCTCATGTTATTCTGGTTGTTACTATTCTGTTACTATAATACTAGGGTATTATTTCATAACTTTTATGGGAAATGAAATGAGCTTGCACTGAAATCATAACTGAACTGCACAACACGCTGGAAGAGAAGCTGTAGTACACAAAGCAGACTTTTCACAGTAGATATCATGTGGAAAATTGCCTACTGAGCTGTCAGCTCACCTTGAAAAATTTTGTAGACCATCTAGGCAACATTTTCATTATTTTCAGCTGTAACTAAGCTGTGATAGTCCCTGAAAGTTTTCAGAAAGGCTTTTGTGAATTTCTATACCTACACACTTCCTTAATTTCATGACCTCCACAATCTTATTGGTCCTGTAATACTCTGGAGACAAGAGAGGCATGAAGGACAAAAAAATGAAACAATGTAGTATTTAAAGGCAAAAATCACCACTCCTTGGTCCTGCAAATGGCTCTGAAGCACATAATTTAAGGCACACAAGAGTGTATTTATCTGAACCAGAATAGGACAAGAATATCCATAGTTGGATTCAGGATGTTGCTACTAATCTCATTCCTCTCTCCCCTGCCTAAATGCCACCTTGATTTCTTTGTTCCTATAATTGCACCGAATCCTTCCACCAAAAAATAAAAAGGTCAATACCTAGATACACTAAAATCAGAATTCTGTCTGATGATTACCACACAAGAATAGGGAGAAAAAAAACCCTCAGTCTCAGACGCAGTTTAGTCTCTGTGATTAGGATCTTGAGTCAGACGTGTATGGTTGTGTTGAGTAGGCCCTGAGGTATTTTTCTTCCTTGAATTTTTTCAGTGGCTTTAAGATCAACTGTAAAATTCTGGCAAGCATCAAATCTCACAGTGAACTTTTTACATCTTGTCTACTTCAAATGTGAGGTAATACCATCTTTTCTGGATTAATCTCCATTCTGATGGTTACCATTTATACCCAATATTTCTCACAATATAGGAGGAAGTAGATAATATGTCTCTGTTTATTCTTCACTGTATTCAAAATTTTAAAGGTGTTTAAAATAGCCTTCTTCCTGCACACATAACCAAAACTGAAATAACAAGGTCACATCATTCTGCTTCTGGAATCTGTTCCATTTTAAGGACTACTTTTCACTTTCTCTGTGTGCTTTGATCTCACCAGAACTGACCTTATCTTAGAGATGTAGGTACAGTATAGAGGTGAATGCTTTTGCTAAAATACTTAGTATTATGTTTTCTATAACTGCTACTAGAAGTTTTCAAAAAGCTGTATGTCATCTAGGACTCCAATCCTGTATACAAAAGTTAGTTGCTAACCCTTCCTTACCCATGAAAGGTGGGGCTGTTTTTTGCTTGCATGTAATTGACATCACTCATCTCTGCATTGAATGTCATCACCTGCTTGCTACCTAATTTTTTGGTGACAATCTTCCTGCAACTGTTCACAGTTAGCCCATGTGCTTACCTCCCCAAATAGCTAAGAAATTTTTTTGTGTTGTTTTTCCTCCCTTTATTCTTGATCTGAAGCTCTTGAGTGTATTTTAATTCTGAAAAATACCACTTAAATAACGCCTTTAAATGTATAGTGTTCACCACTTACTATGGGTAGCAAACTATTTAAAATGAGAACAACTTAAAAGAATTGAACTGCTTAGGCACCCAGGAACTACTCTGCCAATGATTTGGTTTTTTTAGCTGACTTAATTGACCTTTATCTTGCAAGACATGGATTCTTGATCTCTTTGAAAATCGGACCCTAACTAATACAATTTGAAATACTTAAAAATTAATATTAAAGCATGCAAAATTAAATTAATGTAGAAAATGTTGCATAATTATGTGCCTAAGATATCAAAGCAGATCAGTAACAGAGTCAAGAACAAAGCACTGGCCTCCTGAAGCCAGGAGCATCTCATGGTAGTTGTCAGTATTCCTGACTAGCCACTCACTGGGGCTAAGCAGGCGACAAAACAAGTCCTTCAATTAGGCAGGGAAATTCCTCTTATTTCAAAGCATGTCATCATGGCAACCCCACCTTGAAAAAGCTTCATGATTATCGCCATTATATAGAAGTCCATATCATGGAAAGGAATGGAAAGGCAGCACTTATCTTCCTGCCTGGCTCAGGAAGGGCAGAGGACATGTGACCTTTAGACCCAAACTCAGCTCCAAGACTGAAGAACAGAGGAAAAGCCATTATGACTAGCATGGGCTGTGAGGGCCTTTAGAATCTGCTTAAAATCTGACAAACATTCAGAGAAAAAGGGAACTTTTGCTGCCTAGGGTTAATCATTAAGTAGTTTGTGTAAATACAGAGGGATACAGGCAAAATTCTGATTCCATAAATGCATTACGAAAAAAAATACTGAAAGTATTTTTATGAAGTTTTTTTAAAAACTAATATAATGAAACCATTTTTACAAAAATTAAGGTGGCTTATCTTTTATTGGTATAATTTTAAATTGAGCAGAATGGAACAATGAAAACAAAATGCTGTAGGACCTGTCAGCTACACAATATTAAAATGTACACTATCCCCAAAAATTAGAGGGCTGTGACTGTTCTAGTAGCATAGTGATTTTATTCCTTAACACCATTAGAGTGCTATATAATCAGATTTTGGATACTCTTGCCTAAATTCTACCCTAATTTTTTGCACTGCTGAGGTCAAACAAATCCTTCTGGTGTAATCTGGAATAAAATCAGATTCAGTGCTTTACTACTCCATCTTCATTACAGCAATGGTTTGGCAGTCCATATTATTTTGTCTTCGGTGAATAATAACAGCTGAAAGGCTAACAACACTTAATATTAAAGCCTCTTGTTATGTTCAGCTTAGGTGGAGAAAGTGTTTGTGGAGGTTTTCTTTCTTAGTGTCATCAGGGACTGCAAAACATGAGACACTGTGTCCACAGAAGTGTAGAGTTTCCCACTAGTGGCCCATAAATAAAATTGGCATGATAGAGTGAAACTGCAACTTTTTCATATTTGTGCTTTGGCAAACTATTTAGAATACTGACATGAAAGGAATGGAAGGTCTTCACAATGTCTGACTCCTGGGGTCAACTCAGAATCTGTGTTGTACAGTTTCAAAGGCATCCTTTCAGGATCCCTGTACCAAGATAAATATCTGGGGTAAACCTCCTAGAAGATGTCTATATAGTGTAGTGAAGTAGAGGCTTTCTGAGGGCTTTGGCAATAGACAAGATCTGGCCAGGGCAGAAAAATACTTCAAGGAGAAGTTTTATTTTCATTGTCTGAAGCAGAGTAGGCAATTTCAATCCAAGTATGCATTAACAGTAATTATTATTATTTCTAAAGAAAATGCTTAATGCTTAAGACCTGCTCCTTCGATATTTAAAAAATGTCATCCTAAAAAAAACAATTTAGCAAAAAAGTTCATCTGCAATGTTCAGTGTAATTATTTTGGTCATTGTGCCAATTTTTGAGCAATTGAGTTATTTCATTCAGGAATAACCTTTCAAGCTGGTAATTACTTTTTGTTGCGTTGCATCAGAGAAGATGTGATATGTTAAAGCAATGATCTCCCAGGTGACAAAACTTGATAGCTCAACCTTGGTGTCACAGGCCATACTGTGCATTAGAAGGATCCTTACAGTTCACCATGCCAATGGAACTGATACTGATCTGCCCTATACCAGCAGCATCAGGTTCCTCTCAGTGCTTTCCTATGAACACATCCAGACCCTGTATATGAAGATTTCCTCTTGCACAGGTCAACAATTCATGCAGCTGGGATATCATCTGCTGACTTCAAGATGCCTGCTGTACCTCTTCCTCCAGACTATATATATATATATATATATAAACATGAAAAGTCCCATAATGGATGCTGAAAACCTCTAATTGTGACCATTCTTCGAGCAAAATATAAACAATTGACCACTATCCTTGAGCCTGATGATCTGGACAGGTATTTCAGCCCTCCAGAAGGTACAATAAGGATGATGTGTGAAATCAGTTTTTCCAAAGTCAAGGTAGGGAACATCTGCTGATCTCCTCACCTCAATGGATCTAGTAATCTTATTATGAAAGTATATCAGGTTGATCAGATTGCCATTCACAAACATTCCTTCTTCATATGCTCAGAAATAACTTCAGAGGGCATTTGTACCATGATTTTTGCAGGAGTATTACAGAGTTCTCTAATTGTTCACCTTTGCATTCTCAAATATGCATTACTATCGTCTATATTATGCACACTGTGCTGACTGGAGACTTTCTCCAGCCTCTATGATTCCTCATAAAAAATTTTGACATGATCTTCCAGAACTTTGCTTGCATCTTGTCTGTTCTCAAGGACCTGTAAACATAGACATTTCTCTAGACATACATTATTCAGATCTTCATAGCCGGAGTAATTTATTTTCTTCTTAATAGAGCTCTAGGCACAAAGGTTTGTGAGAAACTCTGAAAGACTCCAAGGGCCAAAGTTTTGGTTTTCTCCCTCTTATCTGCATTTACTGTCACTACATAACCTACATATTTAGCAATGAAGACACAATTTTCTTATCCTTTTACTGTTGTGTAAATAACTGAAGGTTGTCATGTTGCTCTTGATGTCTGTTACCAGTTCTGGCTCTAGTTGAACTTAACACCATTCATCCATGCCCAGAAAATGTGTTGAAATTCCTTTTAGTATGTCCTTGGTTCAGCATCCTGCTTTCTTTCTTCTTTTTTTTTTTTTTTTTCCTTCACTGCAGATGTGACAGAAGTTCTGTGTTTAGTCAAAAGGGTCTCCTGATATGTCACTCACTTTCATGAAGATAAGATGGGCTATTGTGCTTACAAGAGGCTGTCCTTCTCTTCCAAACAAACTGTGCGCTTCTTCATTCCCTTCCTTTGCTCTTAGAACTAGTCTTAGGGATACAGAATTTAAAATGTAGTAGGAACAGAAGAGACAATTGGGGATGCAAGCATTAAAAAGTCACGCCACAAGGGTCTGTGCCAGCTTGGCAGCTGATAGCCCTGGGACTGTGGTCTCCTCCTTGATGGTGTTAAGCTTGTGTTTTATGAATGTCCCCAGCCCTGAGTTACTTTATCTTATCTTCATCAGTGGACAGTGTAAGGCCTCTCTGAGCCTTACATTCAGGATGTGGTGGTCATCTCTGCAGGTTTTGTAACACTGTTCTACTATAATAGGCAAAAGTCTTTTATGAAAATGTTTCAGTCATAAATGATAATGTTTCAATCTCTGACAGCAGCTCTACCCAGCACCTTCCCTGAGATCCTGAACTGCTTGTCATCAGTGTTTTCAGGAGATTTCAGATATTTTCCTATGAGATACAGTCCTCATCAAATACCAAAAAGGAGATCTAGTCCAATGCTGCATGGTATTACTCTGTGATGCTTATCAGTGAAAATTTGCATAATTTTACCATAAAAATTAGCAAATTTAAGATTAGTGTTTCTTCAGTGCTCAGATTACCAAGTGGAGTTCGTTTTTCAAGGGAACCAGTTTTCTAGGGTGCCATGACACCCTTGCTGACACATTCATGAAGCAATTCAGTTTATAATTACATCAAATATATGAAATAAATAACAACCTATATTTGAACAGTGATACAACTCCTTTCAAAGAGACATATAATGGCCCCCTTGATACAGCTAAAGAATTCAGCATGACCAATTGTCATAAACATGTCAAGTAATAACACTGACTGGAAAACATGAATGTTTCCATCACTCTGAGGACAGATGGGCAGAATAGTTGCATTGTCATGCTGGTTTCCATGCTGTTTTTCAGGGAAGTTGGTAATATACTGTTCTGGTCCCATTGCAAAGACTACCTCCTCTTACACTGCACTACTCCGCACTACATCAGCAGTATGAATTCTTTCACTGTTCTAATGAAATACTTTAATGTCTTCTAAATATATGCTGCTACTAAGATCTTAACTCATGAAGAAGAAGTTTGCATTGTTGTTGTTTCAAAACATAAGTGTTTGACTGTTCAAGAGAATAACTAGTATAAACAGCTGTAAGATGTTTTTATTAATCTGTGTACTGCATGGTAGCAAAGACACTATGGGGCTCTATCTAAACTCATCTCATAAACTGGACATTAATGTTCTAAGGACCAGAATATCAGCAAAGGAATTGGTGCAGCACTGCAATTGTGCTGTCATCTTTTATTTTCTTCATGAAAAAGTTTGAAATTTAAAGAAAAAAAAAAAACAAAACAAAACAAAACAAAGTAAAGGCAAGTAAAAATTTTATTTGATCCTTCTTTCTGTTCACCTCTGTGTTCATATTTTAATTGCTCTTGTTTCAGATGTGCTTTAAAAGTAATTTTACTATTTACAATACTAAACAAAGATCAGTAAAAGTTCCCCTTTCAAGCTTCTTACTCTACTTGATTCATAATAATTGGCCTCAAAATATCATGAGAATTGTTAATAGTGCTGCATTCCTATGAATTGCATTTTGAACATTCTTCTTGCAAGGTTAGATGTTGAGATCAAGATTGTAGTTCTGTCATAGTCTTCCAGGAAATTTAAAATTCATTTCATTAGGGAAATGAGGTTTACACAGGTAGGAGTGATTGACAGTGGTGCATCTTGAATATCAGAAAAGAATTAGATAAAAATTTGGCCAGGTGGCCTACCAATAAAGCCCCATAGTAGAAAATGGTAAGTGTGGAACTGAGACACTAGGCTACGTATGTGTGTATATGCCAAATTCTCCTAGATATCTCAGATATGAGTTCCAACTTTCTTTGGGCAGGTCTACTCAGATGTCTCTCAATGTCAAAATTTTACTTTATTCTTTTTCTTAACAAGGTTTTGTCAACAAGGAAAAATAATGTTGCTAATGGAGGGGAAGTACTGTCTTGCTGAAAATCTATTTTGCTCTTCCTAGTTGTCAAGTACTATAATCTGGCTTTCTTCCTACAATGAAAGTGGAGGAGACCTCACTGCCAGTGTCACTGCTATGCAATCTGGTAGGGAGGGCTATTTTAGGTGGTTTTTCAGTCTGGTTATTTGCATCCAATGAAACAATAAATGTACTTCTGCTGGAAGGTATTGTGTATTTTTTTAAATCATTTTCTATATATAAGGTGGATTATCTTTCTTTTATTATGCATAGACACATAGATCCTTCATTTGCCAATAACATTTCCTGCAAGATATATGCAGCTCTCAAATATAAGTTCAACTGTCACTCATTACTATTATCAGGCAATGCAGTACAAGGAAAAACTTCACAGCTGTTAAATAAGCCTTCTACAGGGATTCTAAGTCCTCTCTATCCCTGTGGCCTGTACCCTGATCCTTAAGCTTCTTTTTCCCCCAAACTTGAATGCCTAATTTGGGACTCAGTATGGGAAGCTGCATATTACTGCTGAGAAAACTGTATTGTATTTACCTGTGAAAAAAAATTAGATGGCTTTAGATGGTTCTGGTTTAATATTTGGGCCATGAAGTTCAGAGTGGAAATTATATGGGTGTTTTCTTGGTAACTGACAGAGTCATTTTATGGCACAAACTTCTGACACCTCCACTGGCTTACGTCTGTATCTAAGGGTATGGCTCTATAAAGACATAAAGTGCAGATTTTTTTTTTTTTTTTTTTGACCAGGAACCAAATATATGTATTTTGCTACCGCTATTTCTTTGGAAATCAGCTGCAATTCCAAATGAAACTTAAATCCGGCCATTGCCAATACCAGTCCCTAAATAAATGGCTGAAACTTTTGCAAATTTAGTCTTTAATTTGGAGATGTACTTCACATTCTGAACTGCATACATTTGTAGCAGGATAAATTAGCCAATGCCAGAGCAGAGGTAAATTTAGTACTTACTGTAACTGAGTCAGAATTCCTGTTTTACTGAATCACATGATGGTCTACAGTCAGCAAACCCACGTAATCTCTACTGGAAAATTCAATTTACAGCCCTGCAATACAGCACTGCTATTGCCTGCAACAGACCATAACATTTGCAGTAAATTTGGAAGGCCTGAGCAAGGGCACTTCTGGGGCTTACACAGCCAGTAAGTTTCCTGACCTGCCTCTAGCTTTATTTTTGTTTGGTTTAGCTGTGATAGAAAACTTGTTAGTGAACCTGGTGTCTATGGCTGATTTCTTTATCTTCTGTCTGTCTCTGGGCAGTACAACCACATTTTTACACAGATAGAAGCAACAAAGGGTGGATCTGGGAAGAATTATATATTTATAACCCTAATTTAAACCATGTAGTGCGGAAAAAAATCTGATGACACTAGAATTAGACTGTTATGATTTCACTTACACTATGAATAATTTCTTGGCTACATTCATAAATATATACAAATATACATGGCCCTCTTCCACTCTGAACTTAACACAACAGTGGCAGCAAACACAGAAGGTGGACAAGGCATACTACATTTCATTCTGCTATTTTTTTTCAAAACCGTGTTTGTCATTGTTTAGCAAAAGGGATTCCAATTCAGATAATAAAGATACATTTGTTCAAAGCATTTTGAAAGAAAAAAAATGATGGAAAAAAATTCTCAAATAGATAATTGTAGATGATATTTTATTCTGGAGTGGTTCAAAGGTCAATTGCTGTACAATGGCACTACATTACATCTTTGTCTGAGTCTTTATGAAAATTACTCAAAGTAAATCTCTTCATGTCAAAACTTGAGCCACAGCCGGAAGCCAAATTAGGCTGAAGGACAGCTTGCCAGTGTCTCAAGTAATGTATTATTCTTAGCTTATTACCAAAATTACCTTTATCATTTTAATCTATATAACATTTTCTGCTATACTTCAAGCAAGTTATTATTCATGAATGTTGTATGCATAGTTTTATGTAATTTACTGAGATATTTTTTGCTTCTTTTCTTAATGGAGAACCCATATTTTTGAACAAACAGGAAAAATGTGTTAAGCCAAATATATTAAGATTTTTCTCAGGTTGCAAAAGCAAGACTTGAATATCTCCATGTAGAGTAAATATTTAGCTTATCTTACACTAGTTTGAAATTTCCAAAAATTGCCATGGATTGTAAAAATTTCTCCCTTTTTCTTAAAGCTGGAAACAAAGCCATGCTTTAATTTTTCAAGGAATCCTCCTACCGCATAGGCAAAAAAAAAAGGATCAGCCAAGTATAATGGACCACAAATTTCTCACAGTTGCCAAATAATTTAACTTTATAATGTTTGTACAGAGGTTTCCATTTCTTGAATACATAGTGGTGAGAACAACTTTTTAACAACCTATTCTTCTCCTCTGCCTCTTCCCTTCCCTTTGGAGAGTTAACTTTGAAACAAGTAATTGTGATAGGAGCTCTATATTCCAAAGGAAACAGCTGAAAAACTCTTTCTTTATTTTTGAAGACTCTTCTAAAGGTGATGTTAGGTTGATAATGTGTCCATTTTCAAAGATTATCCAATCCTGCACAAGAGCTGAGAACTGTATTCTGATATCAAGTAGCAACATTTTTCCCAACAACATTAGGATCTTCAGTGTTTGTATATGAACTGGAGGATAGTAATTACTGTAGTCCAGCAATTACAAAGTGTTGCTTTTAAAAAACTTTTGCCTGACAAATTTGATACAAAACTATTTAAATATCTGTAAAGAAAACAGTTTTTTACACATTTAATGCATTAAGATTTTCAGGAGGTTCTTACAAAATTGTCAATGGTCATTAGAGTTTATGTGGTATCATAATATAAATATATCTGTTTTTATGAGTATGCTTTTTCTTTAGCTGAAATTATTTGGTGCTATGCAAATATTTTGTGGGTGGAAAATTGCTAAACTAAGAGCTATGGAAAAAGAGATTAGAACAAATCTCAGTATAACACTCTTCTTCAGCAATTTCGAGAGTCACTGAGGGTAGATATTTATAATTTAGATATGTTCCAGCTATTTATGGTATTTCATGTTCCTTAAACCATCTGACAGGTTCTTGTCTGTTGTTATCTCTGAGAAAAAATGTGAGAAGCAACAGCTTCTTCTGTACCATATACAACATCTGATACCTGAACTGCAGCCTCAAACAGATTGAAGCTAACTTGAATAGCAATAGCAATTCTTAATTACAATGTGTTTTATTTAGCATTTTGCTGATGCTAAGAGAAGGAAGCTGCAGTGGACATACAAAATACATATCCACTGCATCTTGTCTGGAGATGTCAGAACTGCTGTAAGGAATTCAATGACTCCTACACTATTTAAAAATCCACTCAACTTGTGACAAAAAAAATCAAGGAAGTACAGTGCAAAACTTAGATGAGATTTAAGGAGACTTCTAGAAGTGAGAAATTATATTGGGTTTTAAAAGCTTTTCTTAGGCATATTTGTACAAAAATCACTACTTCTTGTTATTCAGATATTCTGCTTTATATGCTGTTTTGTTATGGCCGTTGCTTTAACAATTTTTGTTAAAATATAACTTCTTAAAGACATAATTGAAATGTTTATTAGTCTAGAACAGTAAGAGTTAATCTCTTGACATTAGCTTTATGTCACCAAATAAAATTTTTAATGAAAATAATTAAGTTTCATCCATTAGACAAATCAGTGCACAGGAAGAAGGTTTGTTTTTAAATCCAAGTCAAGGCTAACTTATCTAGCATAGAATATTCACCAAATATCTCTTCATTTTAGGCCTTTTCTAAAATATTTATAAAAAATAAACAAGCTGTAAAATTTTATGTACAACAAATGCAGCTTAATACTTGTTCTCAACCTGTATCACACTGCATCAAACAAAGTTGTTCACAAATTTCAGAAAGCAGAGGAAGTACAGAGAAGTGTCAGCAAGAACAGTGGCTTTTCTCCAAAAATGGTGTTGCTGTTTGAAAGCTATGTTTATTTATGAAAACATCCAAAAGCAGAAAGGCACTAAAAATGAAGAGGGCTTTTTAAATGGTTGAAAAATATAGGGGCTTATCACATTTCATTACTAGATTTCCTTTTTTTTCCTCTTTCTCAAATAGCTGTACAATCAAGATGAAAAGCTGGAAAGAATAGGTTGAAGACACAGATGAAGAAAATTAAATTAACAAGAACATCTGATACACACTTTACCAAACATTTGTCTACTTCTGCCATTTATTAAGCAAGGTCTTATAAGGTACTCAACTAGCTCTCCTGCACTGTAGTCCATAATGATAATATTGTACTTGTTTGGCTTAATATGTTTAATAAAATACAAAAATCATGGACATATATAATTTAATCTCTTATAGGCCTAAATATGACAACATCAAGAAAAACTGTGCAACTTCTGTTAATGCTGCTAAAGAAATATATTTTTTACTTCACTTCAGAACATAAGAAATCAAATATATACAATACATTTAACAAAATGTAATAAACTGAAAATATCCTACATAGTGCTATATTGAAAACTGGGTAGTTAGAGTAGGCTAAAAGTTTTGTGATATAGGAAGCTGAGCAAAATGTTACAGAATTCCAAGTTTGAACCTGAACTTCCATGCACGGTAAAGTTAACAATGACAATGCTAACTAATCATTCATTGCAGGGCCGCTTTTGTGAAGTTCATATTTTGTAACTGGTGGAGCCAAAGCTGTTTACTAAATTATTTATGTTTTAGTAATTTGACTGCTTGATGGCTTAGATATCAGAATAAAGTTTATCTCTATTTTTATATTGGAGGGGGTAAAATATCTCCATATGTTCACATACTAAATGTATCTAAATAAATTTATGATGTGATACTGAAATGAGCAGATTTATGGGCAAGGGTTTGTCTGTTGTTTAACATTCTTGAAAAAATTTTGACTGTACTGAGATGTCACAGTTTGACAAATTAAAAAAAAAAAAAAAAAGGATATATGCCAGGTTAAAACTAGTGACAGAGTAGGAGCATTTGATATCAGCTTGTAGGATAAATCAGTATACTGGTAATTCTTTAGATACAAACCCAGATCTGGAGCAAAGGCAAGGCCTGAAACAGATTATACTCAGTCACCAGTAAATAAACATCACTGATAAAATATAATTTCACATTATAGGTCTTCCACAATTTTTTTCAGTACTGTCTACATTTTAATCCATTGATATAAATGAAAACAGGTCTAAGGAATATTCAGCAGGAAAAGCTGATGAAAAACAGTTTCTAGATTCTGCCATCTTTCCAATTTATATCAGAATCTGAGACCTAAATGTGACAGAATAACTCATTAAAAGTACATGATAAAATCTTTCATTATGGTGAATATGAATGAGGAGATCCTGAGGGTTTATTTGGTTGAGGAACGGTAGTGGTTTATCAGTAAAATCAAAAGAGGTAAAGCTGATAATGGGAGATAGTTGTGATCTTTAAGAGCTAAGCTTAAAGAACAAATCTCAGTATAAGGTAGCCCTCCTCTTCACCAGCTTTGAGTGGTCAGTGAGGGTAGATATTAATAATTTAGATAAACTTCTGATAGTATTGAAATCCTCTTTCACCCTATGCCACTTTTCAGCTTTTAATTTTCTCTAAAGTTCTCCCTGAAAGAACCTCTGCAACGTTTTTGATTTCCCTGTAACGCAAACATTTAGTTTTACTGTTAACCACAGAATATAGTCTCAGATCTTTGAATGACCTTCTGTCAATTCTCATCATTCGTAGAACCGTAGAATATTCTGAGTTGAAAGAGATGCACAAGAGTTGTCAAGTCCAAATACTGGCCTTTATAATTTTCTGTTTTGAAGCACATATTCATCCCATCTATGCCCTTGGCACAGCACAACCTGTTTTCCAGGCATTTGTCTATCTAACAATAGTAGCTATTGTTTACCTTTGGACAATAACTGATTAGGTGATTACATGAATTTTCACTGCAAAGCTAGATCTGCTGGTCTGGTAGGCATTTGCTAGGTTATAATATTCCAATAGCAACATGAGATAATTTTTTTACGCTTTTATATATTAACATTCTATTTTAAAAATCCCCCATTTTCTGCTTTAGAAATTTAAAGTCAGAGAGGACTTATTTCTCTTTTTGAACAATAGAATGAGCAAACATTCTTTCATGCGGGTCATTGTTTTAGATCAGAGCTAATCTAAGTTGGACATGAACTAAAGGAAGTTGAATGTCAGGTGAGTACTCTTCAACATCTTGCTGTGTTCTGACAGGAAAAGAATCTATTTACTGTGACAGCCGAAGTACTCATCCTATCTAGCCAAAGTGTCACTGTCAGAGATGCATCACCATTTTTTTTGTGTTACTTAAGAGAAAGTGGATGGGTGTGAACTACAGTGGAGTGGATATTCCATGTTCATGTGTGGGGAACCATGCTCTGGCCTCCACGAGAGAGATGCAGCCACCAGAAATAATTTATGATCAAGAGTGTCCTCTATACATCCCCTAGCAAGGAGGTATCAGTTGTAAAGCAAGAAGCAAATGTAGCTTAGCCCATATACCATGTTCTGAGAGACAAGGACAAGGATTCTTCATCTTCCTCAATTCCCCAGGTGCCTCTGCACAATAGGTCTGAGGCTTTATGTGTAGAAGACCAGCCTAAGGATGAAGTGGATGAAGGTCCAGTCATCACCACCAGAGGCATCACCACAATCAGTGACATCAATCCACTATATTACCACTTACAAGAAGAAGAAAAGATGGGGCTTAGTTGTAGATTTCCTTCTAAAGGAAACAGAGGGCCTGGTGTGCCAACTGGGCCCAAACCATAGGAAGGTCTGCTAGCTCCCTGTGTTAAGGACCTCACCAGGAGACTTCCAACCCTGGTGTGGTCGATGGATTACTGATCTTCAGTGTAGGGTGCAAGGAACTGGCAACACAGTCTGAGGGCAATCAAAGGAATTTCAGGGCCTTTGGACATTTGGTATGGGAAGCTTGGGCACAAGTTATTTTCCCCTCTATATTTCCAGTTGAAAGCAGGAGTATTGAAAGAAACAGATGGGCTGAGTCTATTAATACTTACCTTCACAACTGGTGCCATCACCAAAATTTTGGTGTTTTGACAATGATATGGCCCATGTAGGGTAAGGCGTGCTGGCATCACACATCAGACATCATCTCAATGAGAAAGGAATTAGTAGATTTATCGGCAAAACTTTAAACTAAGTATGATAGGGGAGAGGGCCAATATCAGGCTTGTTCCTGGGAAACTGTGGGATAATATGAAAAAGTTAGATGGAGAAGGTACCTGTGATACCCTCTGCAGGCAACTCTGCAGGTGACGCTGAGGCACCACCACACTGGTGCACAGCTGCAGAGTACAGAGATGAGCCAAGACATCCTGATATAATAGAAACCGAAAGGGAAAACATTTTGGTAGTTATACAGTTTAAGCCTATATTACATTCACTCCCAAAATCCATTGCAAGTGAAAATAAAATAATTTTTGATGACAGCTTTTAAATAAGTGTACAATTAACTATAGGTTAAAATTTGTTCCAAATCTACTTGAAAATTGAATTTAGTAGTCAGTGTATCCATCTACCTCCTGTGTCATACAGAAGTTCTGCCCATGACAGATTTCTGTCTACTGTTTTATTATCAGGTCCAAAAGAATCTTGAGACACAATCCAGAAGTTTAGACAAGAGTTCCTTTTTATAAGCAAGTGAAAACAAAGAGCTGGAGTCTTGTTTATCAGACTGCTTAATTTTCTTCTGCAAGTTCCTACAAGAAATTTATTGATCAGAAGGTTCCACAGTGTAGGCCAGCAGGAGTGTATCAATCAGGATAATGGCACATCTCATGCTCTCTTTGCTAACTATGGAGCACACAGAGAAGTGGAAAAGTTACATCTGCAGAACAAATGAGCATTCTGAGACATCAGAGATACAGACACGGCTGTGAAAACCTTTTGTGAATCTTACTCTAACACCTGTAGATTTATTCATCTCACCTGCAAAAACTGAAGTTTTTAATTTCTCAGGCTAGTCTTGTCTATTTTGCCAAATGTATTTAAATGACAGAAGGAAGTAATAATGACAAAGCTTGCCTTCATAAGAGTAGTGAGTACAGCAAACTTGCAATCTTGTTTGTATTCAGCTATTTTCCCTCACTCTAGATGGTCAATGTTTTATTTGTCTTGGTCTTAAGCAGAAGTAGCATAGCAGGTGAAGAGATGAGAAGAACTTGTTCTAATTTTAATATAGTAATGATAGTAAAGGTCATAATGATAATTCTTTAGTTTTATGCAGAAGTTATAAATATCTGCTTTGTAACACCTACTGTTTAAAGCAAAAAATGAGTAGCAGTTTTATTATTAAATGAAAGTCATTTTCTTGTTCACTAAAACAAGTCACTGAAACAATTTTCAAACTATGGCTCCACGAAAAAACCCAAACCCCACCGCTCTTGGGTTGTGTAGCCAAAAAAAACCTTGTATTCTATTTCATCTGTTGAAAGCAGTTGGGGAGATGTTTTTCTCTCATGGAGAAAATGGAGAAATGGAAATGGAGGAGGGTGGATGCCCTCTGACAATAGGCCTGTTGTTAAAACCAGGTGGGTCAGTGTTTCTTATCTCTTCCACCACTGTCCATCCTTCAGGGAATATTTTCTGTTAATGGGCCATTAAGGCTCACCAGTGATATGACACATGACACCACCCCATTGTGAGATGCTTTACCCAGTGTTGGGGGAGCCAGCCATTCCTACCAAGATAAAAATTGAGATGTAGGAACACCAAGCAGCCTGTTTCTTCCACTGGATTTCCAGAGGAAAACTGGACCCATCTTGTCATCACTGGACCCTTTCTACAAGATCCTCTCTACTCCAACAGAACCACATCTCTTTCGCCTGGAGGATTTATTTGGACTGCTTCCAACACCCTGACCAACAGGGCGTTCATCACATTCTGACTCTGTCAGGGTTTCTAGGGTTTGTTTGTTTGTTTTTGTACTACTACATTTGTATTTTTAATATTCCTAGTAAAGAACTGTTATTCCGTTTCCCAAAACTTTGCCTGAAAACTTTTAACTGCAAAATTATAATAATTTGGTGGGAGGAGGGGTTACATTCTCCATTCCAAGGGAAACTCCAGTTTTCCCTGGCAGACACCTGTCCTCTCAAACCAAGACACGACCAAAAAATCTCTTAGATTTTGAATTACAAAGCATTACACAAGCCAGTTAAGAACATTGTATATCTTATTGCTTGTTGTACTGCAGAAGACACCTGAACAATCTGGATTGAACAACCTAAGGTAACCTAAAGTAAATCCATTATAAAAATTTATTTGGAAAACAATTTCCTTGATCATAGCTGCTTTTCCTACTTTTCCTTAACCATAAATCTTCTGTGAGTACATGAATCTGATTTTCAGAGGAGGCTGCCTGGACACACTGGTGTAGAGAATGCAAGCCAAAGCTAAAGAAAACAGCCCAGAAGGCAGCATAGAAGAGCTGGAGGATAAAAGGGCTCATTTTTTTTTCCTGAATAAGGGGTGGGACCAGATACAGAGGATACAGAGAATACTGGTCAGTAGTGAAATTAGAGGAGAAATGAATTGTGGAATGTACCTGGAAATGTTACAAAAAGTTAAATTGATGGACTTGATGTATTAAAAGGAAATTAATGTAAAACTATAGCAGGTGTACTCCACTGTGACCTCAAATCATATTTGTGTGATTCCTGTTGTGCAAGATATCACAAGACTGCTTGACATACTCATGAAAAATACTAATTTCACGTGTAATAAATGCCACATTAATTTTATTTATGAAGCTTATTTTAGTACTATTTAGTACTCAACTATTTTAGAACTCATCTCTTCCCGTACCCCCATCATTTTTTTCCTTTTCCTGTCTGAAAAAAAAATCGAACATGCGAAAAAAAAATCAAAATGAAAAATAGGAAAATAGTCACAATAGTCATAACTCAAATGTGTGCAAAGACTAATTATAACTTACTTCTGCAGTTAATTTTAAAAAATGTGTTAAAATAATAAATTTAGTTTCCTTCAGATAAGAATAAATAAATTGAAATAAATTTTAATTCCCGTTATTTTAAAAAAGAAGAAACCACTTCAAGAATTTTGATAAATTACCAAAAGATATTAATTTCTTTTGGGGCTGTCTTTTTCTATTACAGTATGCTCACTAGTTACAAAACTGACAAGAACTTTAGAATGACAAACTAAGCTTTTCCACTTAACTTTAAGTATTTTATAGTTCTGGTAAGAGATCTTAATATTATATATCTCATTTATCTTTCTTTATCATTAAAAGTTTATACCATAATATGACATATGTAGCCTATAAAAAGGTTATCTTTTCCTCAAAGTTTAAATTAGTAGCTGTAGCAAAGGAATATCCTGTGTCTGAATTTGATAGAGTGGCGAAAAGTTGAAATCAATGGAAAATTAAAAGTTCTATCTTTAATGTCATGTTTTATTAGTTCTTCATGCAGATCCCCATGTTCACCATTCTCTGCATTTGTTAATGGAACAGGCTTTATCAATTTCTCTTCTGCACAGTCTTTTGAATTGCTGTATTTTACAATATAACTTTTTAATGGTCTCTAATTGTTTTTATATTATTAATAGCAATTAGATCCATGATATAATGTCATTAGCAATTTATATAAAAGCTAGGCTCTCAAGGTCAGTTGAGTCTTCAAAATAATGATATTTCAATCTGTCGATTTTTAGCAGCTTTGGGGTTTTGTAGCCAAAAGTCACAGAAGGTGACATACAACATTGACAACACACAGAGGAACAGATTTTCATGTTGTGGGTTCATGTACCAGGAAAATGCCTTGAAGACTCTCTGACAGATCTGGATCCTGGAAGAGGAAAACTGCAAGCTGATTTTGGGCACAGCAGAATATTCACAGTGATAAAAAAAATGTAAGTCAGTTTTCTTACTTTTGTACAAAACTGTATTTACTATGACTTTTTCAGTTTTTCATCTGTGACAATATTGCAGATTATATTTAGAATCTTTTTGAGGCAAAGTTGTTCTGCTGATCTCTTGGTAACTCAATATAGAAGTTCTAAAATCTTTTGCAGGAAAAAAAAAAACAGATTTGACATTGGCTTGACTGAATTTTGACCCGTGAAGAAATTTATACTGCTAGTGTTAGCATACCTCAGAACCGATAGTATTTTCTCTAATAGGTTCAGTAGAGCTATTAGAGCAACGGAGTGCTCTATTACTCCAAGACTTTGGAGTTTCTACTAATATGAAAGCATATAATTGTCCAGAGGCTTGGCAACCAAAGTGGACTTTTAACTTTTCATCTCTCTTACAGTACTTTGCATAATGTACATTGAGTACTGACCTGCCTGAATACATTTTTAGCTTGTCTCTGAACAAGTCGCTGAAGTGTCCTAATTATAGAAGTGTGAGCTCTCGAATAAATAGTAGCCCCTGTGCATACATATCAATGTATGGGCAAAATATTTTAGTCTAGTGTATTGGAAAAGAAGTACATATGGGCATTGAGATTCTTATTCTAGATGTTTTTCCTATTCATTTTAGTAACTGGAAAAGCATAACTTCACAAATCTGTGACAGTCCTAAACAACGAGTCTGAGGAAAACATGTCAGCTACTCTCATGGCAATTAGGGCATATTTGTAGAATAAATAAGCCATGCTGATACTCTCAGATCTCAGCATGTTTGTGTCCAAGATGGGATTTTCAATTGGTTTTTGATGGTTGAAGAAGTAAATTTTCTTAGGGGAGAGGTAACAAAAGTCCAGTTTTCTAGGTAAAGCCCTCTGTAAGTCTGTGTACTTTTTCCTTGTGGAAATGTTGGGGTTTTTTCTCTATCTTCACAAAAGCCTATACATATATATATTATTACAGTATGTGTGGTGATCTGAAGTTTTCATTATGTTAACACATGAATTGAGAAAACCAAGGGAAAAAAGAATTATTGTCCATAAGAGTGAATTCTTTCAAAGCAAAGGATTCTCTTAAAATAACAGGTCTAACATTGTATTGATGAAAGATTGCAATCTTCCTGTGTGATTTCCCAAACCAGAATCATACTACACCATAAGTTACAGAAAGCTGTGTCATCACTGAAGAAAAACCACAGCACACAAATGGCATACCTAAACTTTGACAGTGTCTTCTGATGCAAACTCTCTGACCAGAACTGAACAATTCCACAAACTGATCTGTATCCAGATATGATGATTCTTCAAAATAGGTCTGCTGGGGAAAAGCAAAACAAAACAAACCTACCCAAACAAACCAAAACAAACACATAAAAAAGACAAAAAAAAAAAAAAAAAAAAAAAAAAAAGGTTTGATGCCTGGTTATCACCTCCATTTTGTCTCATGCATCCAGAGCTTCAGTAGTCTCCAGAAGTTTCCTATTTAAGATATTGGGCAATCAGAAATTTTGTTAGTCCATTTTCCCTGCAAATTATATTAATCAAATTAGGCCATTTAATTGATTGTCTGAAATTAACTCATCAAATTTTATGGAGAAATCTTTTAAGGGCACTAGATCATGTTGAGAGTCTTAGAAATTTTTAATTCATTTTAAAAGAAATATCAGAAGAGAACACATGACCATTAGAAGGGCAGTCTCAAGAAAGGAAACTAAATGCAAGAAGACAGTAAAAAATGTAGGGAATTAAGAAATTAAATGGGGAAATTAAAGCATTCGTATGATGTCCAGAACAAAAAGTTGTTTATCAATACCCATCACCTTCAACAGCCTGCTAGACATTAACTACTGAAGCTCATCTTTCAGAAGGGAGTTCTACAGGAAATTGTTTATAATACAGAAATCCACTGGATGTAAAAATATTTAACAAACACAATTCAAAAATGCACATGCAGCAAGGATCCAAGGATCAAATTAACTCTGTGATGTGTCTATACTAAACCTAATCTACCTTACTTCTTAAAGAAATATATTAAGACCACCAGAAGTTTTATGAATGGCATAAAGCTATCAAAACATATATATTTAATAGCTGTCAACATTGAGTTGTTTAAATCCCAAATTTTTCAGGGACCAGAATATCCCTAGGTTTTTTCAATCCCATAGATAAAAGCACTGGAAAAAAAATTTGATGAAAATATGCATCTAATGGTGGTTCCATGAAGAACATAAAACTGCATTTTTAGTGCTGAACAGAAAGTACTTGCCAAATGCCACTGCATAAAAGACACCTCACCTAGGCAGCAATGACAATGAGAAAGTAGGTGTTCCAATGTGTTTTGAAGTACTGCTGTTTTCAATATCCCAAGCATGAAAACTACTCCAGTTGTCTCTGTAATTTTCTGAACTTCGTTACAACTGCAAGGTAAAGAATAAGAAATTAATAAGACAGGCTGTGGAAAAATAATGGAGATTACAAGAAGGAGATACAAAATGTCTTCTACCAACATACGCAAATGTACAGCAGGTTTCCACACAAGAATAGTACTTCATGACCATAAACATAGATATAGGTAATGCCTGGCATTTAATTCTAAAGCTTGCCTGAAGAGACAACATACCAAGGTGCATTAGGAATGATATATAATTTGGAATATCTGAAAAAATATTGAGTATTCTTCAAAAAAGACAAATTCTATGTCAAGAAAATTACTATGTCAAGTTCTGGTGGTGTATGTCAAAATGTATTTCAAAATCTTATCCTCTATGCTAATCAGGGTAAATTTCCTAACAGCAATTACATCTGCCATTAAAATTTATGAATGCATTAATATAATTCACAAACTAAAAATATCAGCTAGAAATGTTACATAGCAATATAATGATTATTGAATTCTCAAAAGAATGAAGAAGTGTTTTAAAATTCAGGCAGCAAGAATAATTCAAACCTTCTGACTTGACAGAAAAACTCTGTTGCTGAAACAGGATTGAAATATTTCTTATGTTGTAATATTTACTATTTCACCATGCCCAAATCAATCCAATTGAACATCATCAGACAATGATACTATCCAAGACATTTTTTTTTACAGGATACTGAAGGATTAATAAATATTCTTCGTTGATTTGTAAAAAGAAATTATTTATGTTCAAATAAAGTTATTATGTTAAAGAAGAGGAAAGTTCACACACACCTTGTTTTTCTGCCTTCCATTTTTTTTCTGAGGAAGAATGAACATAATTGTTATAAGGCTACTGAAAGGGATTGTGGATAAGATTTTGTTTCTCCTAGAAAGAAAAAATATTCTTATTTCACCTGTCTTCTCACTATTTCAAATTATTGCATATAATTTCATTATTTGTTTTAAGTTTCAGTGAAAATGTGGAAAAATGGGCAGTAGATATGAACTAGAAAGAGCAGCTAGATAGTGAAGTGGTTTAATTCATAATAACAAAATTAAAAATAAAAAATCACTGGTCATTTATATGTAAAGATGTCAGATAAGTACAACTGATAGAATAAAAATGCACTATCTAAAAGACATTGTATCACAAAATTACTAATATTCGCAGTATGCAGCACAGTAGCAAGTTCAGTAATTATTTTACTGATTTATCAAAGGGTTCTTTCATTCATCCTCTTCTTCTTTTATATTTAGATACATCAGCATATCTCGGACATTTTGCCTTCATTTGCCTCAGAGAAATTGTATTCTACATAGGAAAAGTTTGTCCTGGCATATTTGTACGTTGCCGATATAAATCTCCCCTGCAGTCCAACCAAAAGATTTAAAATGCTATGTGCAATAAATATTTTCCCCTGAACCTACATAATATACAAATCCAATTGATATGGAGCAAGAATATCCTGAGGTGATACAAATAGGAAGGCAGCACAGAGAAATATAGACTATAAGATCTTTTGGGAAATAAAAAAGGAGACAGAAAAGTTGAAAATAATCTTATAACCAGGGCAGAATTGCAGATTCAAATTATAAATGTTTACACATATTTATAGCACAAACCCTTTCATTTCAGTCTTGGAAATATTAACCTACCAGAACAGGAAATAAAGCCTACAAGGTAGGAGACATATATAGACAACATTATTTCTTGGCAGAGGGTGGTTTATGGATATTTCTGGTCTATTACAGACTCACAAACCATTTGTATTCTCTAAGCTTTGAGTCACATTTTGAGCTGTAACACATAAGCACTTGTTTCAGCTCCAAAATTGAAGTAAATATGTCATCAACCACAGATTTCCCAAGCATTTTGTATTGGAGTTATTAGTAAAGAGAAGAATGCATTTGGATTATGAGTGTTTTACAGAAAGTCACTTTCCCCAAGAGAGTTCCTAATGGTGACTAAGTAGGCAGAATTGACATAATTTTTTTTCTACTCCATCAATATAGCAGGAATTCCAATAGAATAACTACCAAATTCCTGCTGTATCAATAATTCATATTGGTACTTTAATATTATTATGGAGATATAAACTAACATTGGAACTACAAGGTGACTAGCAGTTATTTCATCTCCTACCTTTGATGCCTTAAGTTCTCAAGTCATCACCTTAGAGATTTCTTGCAGATATATCATATTTTTCTGCATGGCAGATAGCTGTTATTACCAGAACAGTGGATATTTCAAGTGTTGGTAATAGCAATAGCAGATTACAACTCCTACTCTTCTCCGGCTCTTCAGTGTTAGCCTAAATTCCAAACTTGCCTAAAATGATTCTGCAACTATAAGGGACAGTTATTTTAGTACATTTAATAATTTTGATATGTTCATTTACAAACCAGTGTCTGCTGGATTTTTTTTTTTCCTCTCCTTCCTCTCCTCTTTCCTGGAGAAGAAAGGCCAAGATAGAAATGTTAAAAATATTTTCTGTGAGATACATCTTCCATTACACATGGCCTTCCTATAATCTGCTTTCCACTCACTACACTATCATCAGGTCCCAAAAATTCACATTCTATTCAGTAACAGCAAGAAGAGAAAATGAGCTCAAAGATTAATAATTTTGTATAGAAATTAAAGAGATGAGCAGGAAAATTGTATATGTGTCATATGTATATGAGATTTTAAATAAAGTGAACAAACTCTGTCAATCCACTTTCATGCTGCCAACGGTTATCTGTCAGGTTTCTCTAAAATAAGCATAAAGGGAAAAAAAGTTAGAATGAATTGCTAAAGCACACTCTCAGGCTAACACTAGATATGACATCTCCCAGTCACTTGTTACTGAAAAGATTCTGGACAGAAAGAGCAATGTATGTACTCTCAACATTACTCCAGCTTTCAGTCTGGAAATAAAGTTGTCTCCTACACTTCCCCTTCTGTACCTTTGAACCCTAGGTGAATGTCAATGAGCTTTCAGAATGGCATTTGTTATTTTTTCAATATTTTGCAGAGCTAAAGCAAATTTTCATTGCAATCATACATTAAAATCCTAGGTGCATGAGAAACCTGTATTAAATATTTCAGAAAACCCCATATTTTTTAAGAGAAATCTATAATACTTTAGGCAGATGTTAAAACCAATACAAAGATTCAGATCTGCATGGCAATTATGGTATCAAACGATTTCAGCAGCAGAAATTTACCTTATATTTTTCCCTTAGAAGAAAGAGGAAGAGGTATTACAACTCTGCTAGGCCAAAAAAAAAAAAAAAGTAAATCCAACCCCAAACCCAAACCAAAACCAAAACCAGCCAAAAAATAAAATAAAATAAAATAAAATAAAATAAAATAAAATAAAATAAAATAAAATAAAATAAAATAAAATAAAATAAAATAAAATAAAATAAAATAAAATAAAATAAAATAAAATAAAATAAAATAAAATACAAACTTGCACTGCATCCCCACACCCAAGTGGATGTTTCCATATTAGGAAGAGAGTTCAAATTACACCCCTGGAACTTTTAAGGAAAAAGAACCAGAAATTTTGTGCTTCCTCTACCAGGATTGGCTCAGTGCCAGCACAAAGGCATCTGTTTGATCTTTAGCTGTCCCTTAGGGAATGTAGCTATTTTCTATTGGGCAGCAAGGGAAAAAAAAACCCTTACTAAATCTTTGAGTACATAAGAGAGAGCACAAAGATTCTCAGCGCTTTTTCAGGATATCTTAGCAGGTGTAAGGGAATCCCCCGCACTGTGCATGGTGTGATGGTGTGGGGTTTTTTGTTTATTTGTTTTTGTTTTTGTTTTTGTTTTGTTTTGTTTTGTTTTGTTTTGTTTTGTTTTGTTTTGTTTTGTTTTTAATTTTAACATTTTGGTTTTTTTCAAAACACCTCTGATCAAACTGTCTTGCAAATTATTATTAAGCCATTTCTGGGAAGTTGCTGGTGAACCCTCAGACCAGGTGATGAACCCTCGTGGGGCTTATAACACGCAAAACTTCATCAACAAACAAAACGAACAACAAACACACCACCACCATCCCCAAAACCACAACAACAAAAGCTGAACTGATCTCTCAGTATAAATAGCATTAAGTGCAAGAAGAAAATATCCTTAAGGTTGTTTGAGGGTTTTCAAAGTGTTCTGATAATCAAGACGCATTCTGTTAAATGTCTGGACCTGAGGAGTACCTAGCAGGGGAGGATTCAGGTAAGAGCAAGGGAGTGGGAGAGCTCTTAAGCAAATTAACACCTCATAAGATTTTATGTTTCATTATGCTATTTCATCATTTTGACCCTGAACCAGATTTGAAAGTAATTTGAAATTGATCCAATTTTTTTTTTTCTTTTCTCTGGTTTATGCTTGTGGAATGAATGGCAAAATGTGAAACTTTGCTTATTGATATTAAAAGGAAGCATTGTAATTTAGAAGTTGAAAACTGTCTTGTTGATTATCATTATCCTGGAGAAAGTAGTTCTGCCTGTTATCCTCCAGACAAACATTGGAACCCAGATGAGGAAAATACTTCTTTTATCATTATTTTCCCTTTTGCACAAAAAAGCAAGGATTATTGTGTCTTAGATTCCTCTAAAATGAAGCCAATAATGTTTAAGAATTTCTCTTCACTTCTTGACAGCCTAGAATTATAAGAGGCTCAGCAGGATCACCATAAAATCATGTTTCAATACAGAAATGGGCTAGTTAGAGAAATTTCTTCCAGGACACCAGCTGAGCAATAAACACTTGCCTTGTATTTCCCCAAAGATTTTTCACTTCAGTCACTATAATTCATAACTCATTTTTATTTATTATTAATTAAGAAAACAAAAGAAACAGAAACAACAGCAACAAAAAAACCAACAAAACAAAACCAGAACCATAAGAAAGGCAGTTCTATTTTGCTTTACTCTGGTCCTCTCTAAATGTCTGTCTTTTTCCTTTCACAACCAAAAGCTTTTTTTTTTTTTTTTTTTTTTTTTTGCTATTAGGTCCATTGATAACAAAAAATCAGGGAAAGAACTGAGCATACAAGCTTATCTATGTTACTGCTTTGATCCAGTTCCAACATGAGATTTTGAAAATAATCTTCCACTTGCTACCATGTCCTCTTCTTTATTTCTAAAAAGCATTTTTTTTTTTCAAAAACAGAAACTATATTACTTTTGGTTAAATATAAAGCAGAAGGTGTGGTCCATTTGTGTTCAGACTTCCAAAGTATCACAATTTTTTGGGAAAGTGCACCAAATCTCAGAAAAATATTACTATTGGTTTGAAATCATCTCAGAAATATAATTTTTCTCCTAAAAATACCCCATAGTCCTCCCATTGGAAATTAACCATCACTAATTCACATTGAAACCATTGAGACCATTGAAACTCTTTGAGTGAGAAAGAGTGAAGAAATCACGAGCACAAGATGAAGACTAGGTTAACCTGTATAATAAATCTTGGATGGGCATTCCTTAAAAGTAGGCACATATTTAGAACATCCTCTATTTTCCAAGATCATAATGTCTTCTCCTTTTGTCATACCACATCTACACAGCATGAATGTAATTTGCATTCTTTGAATAGCTGTTAAGAGAAGAGACATATTGTCTGAAAAGACAAATATTTTAAATTATTATGAACGTGCATTTTGCCAAATCCCTGTGACATTTACAACATATGAATACAGCGTATTAGACAAACACCTACTAGCACTTAAGAGCAGTTTAGGACAATTACACTGGAAATGATAACATCTACCACCATATCAGATACAGCTGGAAAAAAACTACAATGAAGATGGGGAACGAACAATGTCTGAGAAGAAAATACTTCAAATACCTTGAAATAGTCTGTGTTCAATTCAACATTTTCATCTTCCTTTCAATTAGTCATCAATTTTCTGATTTTAACTTTATCCCTGTGTCATTGCTGGACCACAGACACACAGCAGCTGCACCAACTAACAGGCAGAATTGACTTGGTTTGGAGAGTGGTAAACCTTTTTTCACCAAAAGATGATCCACTTAAGATTAGTCTGTAGGTTTATTGCAGATCTAACAGACCCAGCTTGAGTATGAGTTAAACTCTGTTCCACAAAAAGAGGGTAAAATTATTAATATGTTTTAAATTGGTGTGATAATATCCTTTTTGAAGTGCCTTTACTGTATTAATTAAAATAAATTAATATTTTATTTTACCTTACTAATTTTGAAAACAAAAATGTTACAATTATTCAATATTATTCTAATATTAGATTCTACACAGAATCACCATATATAAGACTTTGGCATGACATTTCTTGGTTGAAATTTCTGCAGCAAATTACAAAATGCCTTAGAATTGTTAATGTTATTAATGTCAAGTAAGTAATGTTCTAAAAGTCAGCAAAAAAGCTGTGCACTATTATGAACTGTATGCAGATAGACTAGTTGATGGCCTCCCTGTATGAAATAACTGATTAAAGTACTGGCCTGAGCTGAGGAACAAACTGCATAATTCAAAAGATCATATTTGGCTCAGATGTATGAATGCATAAACAAGGAAGCTGAAGCACAGACTGGAGTAAACCAAAACTTTCAAAACTTTTTACCCATTCAGAAATCCAGAAAAAAGAAAAGCTTCCTTAATGTAGCAGAAGTGTAACTTATTTTTGTTTAATGGAAAATTAAAATGTTAATGGAGATTTTAAGATCATTAAAAATCTCTCCTGTTGATAGTTTAACATCAGACAGAGTAACTCGTTTTCTTTCACATCAAATGGGAACCAGGGAATACCAAAAATGGATATATTTTTATAAAAGGTAAACGCTGAGAGTTTTAATATATACTGTTTCACTTAACTCAGTGACTTCATGTATCATGTACAGGCAGCTTAAGAGTAAAAGATCCTTGAGACAGTTCAAAGTTTTGATCTAATTTATGGAGAATAATTTATTTAAAATGCATGCCATAGCTGCAAAATTAGTCAGATTCTATTTCATCATTATTTTGAATGACAAATCAGACTTCTCCTTATAATATTCTCTTCCAAAAGAATTAATATTTTCGTCTCATTACTCTTAAGTTAATTCTAAAATCCAACATATCTAGATAGCAGAAAGAAGGAGAGGCATTTGTGACAATTGGAGCAAAGGAAATAATTAAATTTTCAAGAAATTTGGCAAAACAATCTTGGCTTTGTAGCCTTACCTCCAGAACAGCAGCAAGGCAGACTTCAGTTCACGTGATTTAGAGCATGTAGAGAAGACAACATAAAACCCACAGATGAATTATGATTAGAGCTAAAGAGGCCTACTATATTATTTATTAGTATAGAGCAGGTAACCCACAGTAAATGTCCTCTGCTCGAAACATTTTTAAATTCCTGTACTACTGAACCAAACATTTCCTTGACAGCATTTCTTGATTCAAAGTTGTTTTGGGGATTTTTGCTGAACTGATCCTAAGAAGTTCACTGTTTCCAAAGTTTTCTACTTTAATACTAGTAGCATAAAGTGGAAGATTATTTAATTCCATGTGCCTCTTCTAAGTTAAAGAACAACTAAAATGTAAAGAGATAGGAAATTTTCTTTTTATTTTTTTAAACATATTTGAAAAAGAGGAGGCATTTCTGAATTTACAAAAGGCAAGAGTGGAGCTCTGGATTTGGTAGGGAAAATGGTCGGTGGAGAATGGCCCTTCCTTGGAAATGTTCAAGGTTAGCTTGGATACAGGACCCTGAGCAACCTGAGCTAGGACAATGTGCTCCTACCCACAGCAGGGGAGTTGGGACTAGATGATCTTTAAGATCCGTTCCCACCAAAATCATTCTATGATTCTATGAAATTCATGTTATTTTTAATACAAAAGGGGTTAAATTCCAGTATATACTTGTAATTTGTGAATGCATAAAAGAACCAAATCTCATTAGTTTTTTAAATGAATTGTAAAGGGCTCATTGAAAGTACAGCAAATAACAGACAAGCTATTCAGTATTTCATAAATATTGCAATAAAAATATTTTAACTTTTGTACCTCTTACATCTGCAAACCCATTTTAAAAAATGGGTTTAAAATGCCCAATTAAAAAATGGGCATCTTTACCTATTTTCAAAGGCCTATTTATGTAAGTATCATGAAAGTGACCTTGCCTTGCCTTCCTTTCCCAACAGAGATGGGTACATATGTGCCTGAACATACATGTATTTACTTGTTTAATATCTGAGGAAAAAAAGTTTTATTTTGGCAGCTGCACGGGTCTAATATTCTATTCCTTTAATGTAGCCACAATTCAACAGAAGAAAAATACTGAGTAGTTAAAAAAAAATACTACCACAACCACCAAACCCCCTAATATTCAGGTAGCAGCTTCAGAAGATAATGGATGGACTTACTTTTCATATTTTTAACCAAACAGACTGGATTAATTATTTAGAAACCTTAAATATATAATGCTTGCAAAGCAGGGAAATGGACCAGGTTTCTAATGATATTGACTTTCAGAGTGCTATATGGAGGAAAAAAGTATTAGATTTTTATGTATTCTGATCCTAATCTTTACATTACAGACTATCTGTGTATTGATTAGAGCAGTATGTTTTTTCTTTCTAGGCCATTTGAAGTCATAACTAGCTGCCATTCTAGGAAATGCATTATTTTGTCTTCTCTATCTTCCCGCATAATCAGAAAGTCCTAGGGTTTGTTGTGTCAAGGTTGTCATTTTGTCACCTTTTTTTAAGCATGCTATGTGGTTCTAATTTTCATGAAAAATAAACTATTTGTTTCATTATAAAAGAAAACAGAAATGTCTGTGCGTGTCTTTGGATTTTACAAAGAGATACTGTTCCAGCATTTCTCTGCACAAAGTAAAACCTGGTCAGGGATTGAATTCAAATAGTAACATATTCTAAAATAATAGAATCATAGAATATTCATAGAGTTGGAAGGGACCCTCTATGATTGAATTCCAGCTCCTTGCCCTGCACAGAACACACCAGGATTCACACCATGTGTCTGAGCCTTGTTCAACATTTGAGCTCTGTCAGGTTTGGTGCTGTGACCACTTCCATGGTGAGCCCCTCCCAGTGCCCAACCAGCCTCTGGATAAAGAACTTTTCATCATATCCTGTCTGTTTCCAATGTGATACATTTTCAAGTCATTTCCAACACAACGATGACAGTTTGTCAAAAAGATCTGAGATATCAAGACGTTCACTTACATTCTACATCCCTACGCCAAAGAACATAAAATTAAGAGTTCTAAAGTTTAATTTCTTTTATTGCATATTGGTAAGGTATTATTTATAAACAAGTATTTAATACTCTCTTTTTGTGATATAAAAACAATTATATTAATTCATAACCATATTGTAACATCTATATGACACTGTAATTTTTCTGTTTTCTCATGCCCTTTAAAAATTGTAGTTCATTCATTGGAAGCTGTAAATTCAGGTTGAAAATGAGAAAACATTTCTCAGACCAAGTGAAGCACTGGAACAGACTTACTAGAACCTCCAGCACTTGAGATCTTTAAGAACAGGCTAAACCACCTGTGTCAGCAGTAATAAAACTGTAGTTGTTTCTGCTCTGAACTTTGAGAATAGCATTGATCTCCTTTTTTCTAGCCCCAGCAAACTGTTCTGGGACAGTGTCTCCATAAGATACATTCTTCAATACCTTAATGCTCTCTTAAATGCTTAATGTAGAAAAAAGATAATTGTATATATTTCCAGAAGAAAGGAAAAAATCTGAAATATTTAAAAAATATTTCACATGTAGAGTTTTAATAGTCTTCCTTTCTTAACGATGTACTTCTTCCTGGTTTAGAAAATAGGTTCTAGGATTTTTCAATTTTCAATTTTCCTCGAGGAGGTTGAGCTGACAAATTCTAGAAATCTTTTCCTATGTAGCTGAGAAGTGAAAAAAATGGCATGAGAAGGATTTGGATCTATCCCAGAAGTTTTCTACAATTTCTGTTGTTGTAGTTTAGCTATAGACAGTAAGAAAATATCTAGAAAACAGTTGCATCCAGGGTCCTGAAGAAGGGTCCGGGTATAGAAGCATAGTTATTTCAGTATTCAATATGTCACTTATTACCAAATATATGTAACTGAAATGGCTCGAGAACAGTTTGTTGTATATTTTCTCTTTCCAAGTACATGGTATTTTTTGTGGTTCTGGATTTATCTTTTAGAGAATCTTGTATACTATTTTCACCATTACTGTCAAATTAGAACATTATTATGACATTAAAAAGCCTAAATGTTTGTAGTATATAAAATTCAAAGTTCTGTGTTGGGAATGTTTTGTCAATATTTAAGAACCAATATTAGTAATGAACAGGATACAAATATTAAAAAATAACAGATTATTCTAACAATAAAAAAGTAAAGGCTGACAACTGTATGTCTGTCTGTGTGTTAAATTTTGTGTTTAACAAAACAATTAATCTTTCTCCAGAAATATTCTAGAAGGAGAAGAAATCAAAGACTCTTTTAAAAAATATCAAAAAGAGTGGTTGAACTATTGACTTTACAGATCAGCAGTATCGTTTATGTTATGTCCTGTTTTCTTGGCTTTAGCTCTTTTATCATCTGTAACTCAGGTATAAATAAAGCATCAGTGCTATAGATGCACAAAAAGTTTGATTCTAACCTTGTTCCATGAACTTTAGACAGATCAATAGATATAAGAGATGGAGATGCAGCTCATTCTGCAGGACTGAATGCATGTGTTAGTTCGCTCAAGTTTAATGTTTCAGAAATTTAATCTCAAGTTATTTCCATTATGTTACTGAAACTGCTTTAGTAGTTCTTCATACTTCTATTCTGATCTGTAGAGTTTTATAACAGGAGTCGGGGGGGGGCATTGTTACTAAAATCTTATATGAATAATTATTGCATATTCTTCCAACGGGGAATGAGATTTTATGCAGTAATTTTCATCAGCATAAACCATATGCATATAAATATTCAAAAACACATGCAAGCATAATCTGAAATGTCTTTGCATCCTGAACTTGTTGCACATAACCAAAAAAAAAAAAATCCCCTGACTAAAAATGAAATAATGTGTGAAAGGGCAAGAAGGATAGCACCTGAAGTATCTGTCTTCTCTCCAGCTGTGTACTTTCAATTGAAAAATTGCTGCTTCTTTCACAAGAGACATGAAACAGTACAGATGAGTCAATCACAAATATTTATTTATAGGTATTATTTATATTTTTTTTAAGTACAACATTACATATATGAGATATAAACAAGAGACAAGATCTATAGTCAACTTAATTATAAATAAGTTGTGCTGGTTCTAACTAAATGCCATGGAAGCACTGAGACTGACAGTGACACAGTTAATGAAAAACATGTTGGTTTTTTTTTTCTTTTCCTAAACCAGAAAAAAGATAATTAAAAGTAGTGGAAAGAATTCTTTTTTTCTTTGCATACTGTAGTCAAATGGTTAGGTAAAAATAAATATATAGATTGAATATGTATATATCAACACGAACTGTGCTGAAAAGCAGAAATTTTGTTTCTAAATAAATGATAGAAATTTTAGAATATCAATTACAAATCTCAAAATATGGCAACAAAACAGTCACAGTTGCAAAAAAACCTTCTTTCCTTTCATCATTCTGTGAGTTGAATCATACAAACTATTTTGATTTTTGTGTCCAAAAATAAACTAAAAGTTGTTTTAATTTTCTGAAAAAAGAAAAATTGGCAATCTTCAATTATATATTGTCTTATAAGCTGTCTGCTAAACTGCCAAGAGCTTAATGAGCTTTTTGGTGCAGCAGATTCAACAATTCAGATTCACGCTGTCCTTTCTGATTAGATCTCTCTGGAAAGGCATTCATGCCGAGAAAATAAGCCTAGGATATAGCATAAGATTTCCAGGACTATGTTTTCTGCTGGCAGATGCATTTCAGATATAAGGGGAAATGAATTTCACCTTAGGGAAATTAAAGATTCTGTATACAAACTGCACTTCCAGTAACACATAAAAGTGTAATAGAAAAAAAAACCTCAGGTGGAGAGAAGTAAATTTCTTTAGATATTCCCAAATGAAACACTTTAAAATCTCTTGCCTGATGAGAAAAAAAAAATCAATTTGCGTTGATAAGGGAAAAATCAGATTTTTCAACAGAGGTACTCCAAAATTCTGCTAGCTATGGACAGATAATTTCAATGTCTTGAAATTTAGAGAGTCTTTTAAACCCTCTCTGAAAATTACCAGTGAAGCCCCATCTGTAAACCCTTCTCCACCTTTAACATGCAGAATTTACACAACTAGACAACCAGCAGGCTACATGATTCTTTATTCTGAATTTAAAATGTCCACTTTGCAAAACAGCCCAGTAATATGGTAAAAAGTTCCATTCTCTAACTTGCTAGAGTTTTCAGTAAAAAAATGCCCAGTTAAAAGCAGATGAGGTATGATTTATTTCTTTTTTTAATGCAGGATATTTGTTTTGGTAGCTCTCAGGGTTGCTTTTCCCTGAGATTCTCCTCGGGGTTGCTGTTCCCCGAGGTAATAAGGTTTTGCGTCTTCTCTTTTGCCCTAAGTGTTTCACACTGAAGGCAGAGACGACAAGCTGAGTCCGCCAGTCCGTGTTTCCAAGGTTGTTTATTTTTCATTATCTCAGTTCTTTCTTTGCTCTGCCAGGTCTCACTGGCAGGGTACCTTATCTTAGCTCTTTCTCTGCTCTGTGAGGCATCCCTAGCAGAGCAGGGCACACGGCAGGACTGGGCGGATCAGAGATCCTGCACCTTAAGTACGGTATCTCCGACCCAACCACTGTCCAAGATGTATTTTTTATTTACAAAATTTTGCCAATACCTACTTCCTATACTAACATGTCGATTCTACTCTAAACCAATCTCTAAAGTCCAAGTCAGGAAAAGATGGGGGATGAGAGCAAGGACAAGGAGGCCAGGGGCCACTCCCCAATTCCTCCATCTTGTCCCTTCAGTCCCATATACTAAGAATCCTAATTTCTATATTTATATTCTATAACAGACTAACTACTATTTATTTTTAAATTCTTAGGATCTGTGATTCCTCTTACATGTGAGTATTCACTCCCATGGACAGGAGTCAGAATCAGTGTCCTCCTGGGCTGTGTGTGAGTCTGGCTGACCCCCCCGTACAGGTCCCAGACCCCCCTGTACAGTCTCCAAACCCTCCTGTACAGTCTCCAAACCCTCCTGGGCTGCCAGAGGGATATCCTGGACTCCGACAGGTAGCCACTGTACAAAAATGCCTTTAAATACAATACTTATTTTTTCACATTCAGTTTATGGAGTCTGTGGGGAGATTGCATTCTCTGAGACCTTGATAAATACCAGAAGGAGCAAAAATCAAAAATTATATTTTTAACAACAGACTGTGATGGCTTAGTATTATAAACTATCTGGGAGAATATATTAATAAAATGTGCTAATAAACCACATTCAAATTCTAAGAAGTTTCAGTCAAAATATATCTTAAAGTAAAAATAACAAATCAATTTATGCTATTCCAATTTACTTACAATATATTTTTGAGAAAGTAAATGGATGTTCTCCCTGAAACTTTATAGTCCTCTATGATGTATTAAAGCAGTCAACATCCAGTCACTTAACCTCAAAGAGTCTGAGATATCTTTTGGGCTCATGAGACTCAGGAACTAACTTAGAATTAGGGGATTGATAAAAAGAGGTATGGGGGGTTTTAGTTGTTTGATTGTTTGTTTGTTTTTTCATTGTCTTACAATGTATTTTACATATTTAACAGAATTTATTTCTGCTCTGAATATTTCTGATATAGTTTCAAAATTAGTTATTTTGCTTTTGTATAGAAGCTAATACAATTTGGAGTGAAATAATTTTTTGGAAGATTGACAAGAAGCTGAAAGAAAACACTTGACAGGCAGCAGATGAATCACCAGTAAACAGTACTGTTTGAAGGTATGCTTCATGTCCTTCTGTTCTCTCCCAAACAAAGTCAAAAGGTGTTAGCAAAGTTCTAATCTTAGCTCAGATAATATTCATAGCCTGATACTTGATTCCTATGTATTACAGACACAAAAAAGTTTGTCTTGGAGAAAAGGAAACTCAATAAGAAAAAAAACCCAACAAGATGGTACACATATTTATAACCACACAACAAGGTGTATAATATAATGCATTACAGTTTCACAAACAATCAATACAAAATATTGGGTATAAAATTACTTTTTGATTACCACTGTGAGAACACAAGCTTCTCAGGTCAGTCCCCATACTACTATTTATTTTGCTCTACTTTTTCTAACGCATTTTAAAAGCATTTCAAATTTATTCCTAAGACTCCATTCGGCTGCTAAATGCTAAGCGAATGTGCAAAGGAAAACAGACAAGATTTAATGGTGGAGAGGTGTGAATATTATTTGTCATACTTTAATCTCTGCTTTTTCTAACACAGCTTGTTTAAGTCTGAAATTTTCCTAGTCCCACTAGACAGAAGAACAACCAGAACTTTCCTAACCTTTTAACCCTTTCATTCATTTAATGCTGTTAGCCTTTACCACTCCTTAGCAGCCTTCTATCATGTGGCACTTTGCTCCCTGCCAGTTCCCATGGCAATGGTCACGTCATGTGTCAAACAAAAGAGTGATATACTATAGTCATATCTCAAAGCTGGTAAGTGGGTTCTTTTATTTTTCATTTGTCAATTTTTCAAATACTCAGCAACAAGCACAGAATTTCTTTCTCTTCTCTTTTCCTGCAAGGTGAAGTAGAAAACTTAAGGACAAGGACAAAGACTTAGGAATATTTTTTTTCTGTTGTATTAACTTTTTTCCTCAATTAACTTAGGTATGAACATATAAAGAGTTACTTTCAATTCAGGGAGTAGTACGAATTTCTCTCAATACCTACCTTTTGGTGAGACCAGTGTTTGTATCTTGTTATTTTTTCTATTATCTTGAACATGTCAGTGTTTTTAGTCTGTTACAATTCTAGTGTTCACCTTGATGAACATATGTATTTACAGTGCATATCTCACTGGATATCGCTGAAAAAGTGTACAAGGATATTCGTACAAGTATTAGTTAGCACAGTATTGTAAATCTCTCTTGGAATGAAAGGGAATTACTATTTATCAGGCATCAGCCCAATGACCAGGCTAACAGTGAGAAGAACAACTACTCACAGTTAGAAATTCAAGGGAATAGTTCTTGTTAACAGAGTACAGTTCTCTAAAATGTACCTGTGCCATGATTCAAAGGTAGGGGTCCTACTCCTGCAGGGGTCCTACAACAAAATGAATTACACAGTGATGAAAATGGAAAAAAAAAAAATTAGTCTCGGAACTGATGAGAAACAGAGAATGCATAAAAAAGCCATCTGGAACAAATGCCCTAATCAAGATTTTGATGAAAACTTCGTCAAAAGAGCAATGTGTGTAAAATCTCTGCTGACGATAATAAATTTTTTTCTACCCAGAGATTAAATGTACAAAGAACACTGAACATCACGTTATCCTACATTGGACGTGTGTCAAAATGAAACTACTAAGACAGTTTGAAATAATATCCACAAAACTAGATGTCAAAAATGTTGTGTACTTGAAAACTAATATAATCATCAAAGTTTTGATGTTCTCATTCAATTAGGAGTCTACAGAACAGAATAAGAAATAAGAATACTTATCTGGCCAGATTTTGACTCTGGAAATTTCTCATATACACAATATTATTTGGTCAGTTACTATGAGATACAGGTATTTACAGAAAACACAGCCTCAAATTAGAAATTAATTTATTTTGCAGTCTATAATAAATACTGAAAGTTGATGCAGATTTAAAGGAATTGCAGTTTCTTCTTGTATTTAGAGCAAATATGGCGACCATAAACGGAATTCTCCAATCAGCTAATTAAATAATATGGTCATTTTACCTCAGGTACCATAGCAAAATTGCTTTAAAATAATGTCAGATTGTTTTTTTTAATGGTAACCACGGCCTTTATTAAAATAAATCAACGTTTTTATTTGAATAGTATGATTTAAATAACACTGGCAGAGTTTGCCACATCTGGATTATATCAGTGCATTTCCCCTTTGTAAGAAGGGCACAATGTGCCAAGGTATTACCATATTATTTTTGATCTTTATATTAAATTGCATGTCTTTAAAAGAGGTTTTCAAGAACTAGTTAATGAATTAACAACCTTCAATTATACAGTGACTAGGTATTCTAACAGACATGTAAAGACCCCACCCCCTCAAGCCTGAAACCATTATATAAAGAGAAGAAAATAAACAAACACAGAAAAACTCGCCTTCTTTTGATGTTTAAGAAAATATTTAAAAGCACTGAATCTATTTTTTTGTCTCATTAGGGGATTTGTTTGTTTATTTGTTTAATCTCAGGCAATGACTGCTGTTCCCCATCAGTTATCACACTGGAATTATGTCTTCATAAAACATGTTGTTAATTAGAGATAACACAGTGGAAGACATATAGTGCATTCAGCCATATATGTATGACAGCCTAGTCATGGAATTTGGAAAATTCAGTTTCTTAAAAAAAGTAGAGTTTATTCTCCTGGAGAAAGATTTATACATTATCCTCTTGACTGAGGATAAAAATCTGATGTTCTGCGAGATTTTCGATTAAATAACCTTCCTAGTCATAGCACAAGAAACTGAAATTTGTTTCTCATTTCTGAGTAGTGACTTACTCAACAATGTCTTCAAAGAGAAAGAAATTAACTCAACTCATGCACTGATAATTGTTTCACATGCTGTAATTTCATACAGGTATTTAACATGCATATAAATTGCACCAAATAAAAGTCAAAGACAAGATCAGAGATGTATGCATAAAAATCACTTATTGTAAGCTTTGATTCACCATTTGGAATCTTGAATTTTCAATTTGTAAAAAAGGCATTTTCATTTTGTCTGAAAGTGCAAAAGTTCTCCGTTTTTTTAATTCCAAGATTTTATTCTTGATGTTCATTTTTTTTCTTGATCACCTGTAAAAGATTAACATTAAACTTTGGTCAAAGGTACAGTCTGTTTTGGTGCCAATTTGTGTTGGAGTTTTCCATTACCTGATCTGTGTCCTGCACTAGTAAGTCATAGAAATTTTTAGAATAAGTTTAAATGAATGTTATAGATTAGAAAGAAACACATGCTAAAAACCCCAAAATATTCTTCACTATTTTAATTTCAGTTTTTCTAATGAATACTAATTAGTTATGGACTATGTAATCAAACATATTTTTCAGAAGAAAATAATACTTTATATTGATTTTTTTAAATGCCTGATTTTCTCTTGTAGCTGTCAACTACACTTTTACTCTGAGCACCTTCCCATCCAGATTGAAAAAAGGGAGTGCTGTATTTGACAGTAATGAAAAACAAAGTTTCTAAAATATCAAAACATTCTGATGCAGTGGAACTGTATCACCAGAACAGATGACATAACTAGTTTTATTAAGTGAGTAGATGCTTTCACATAAAAGGTTTTCATTCCTAGCCTTGCCATATCTGATTGTTTGAGAGGCATGGACAGATGGAGATGAGACATAAGAGAACAAGGATGTCTAGATGCTGTGATAACAAGGTTTATGGCAAGAGGCTGAAATAGTCCCCTTTGTCTCCTCTCATCCCGGTGAAAACCGAGGTAAAGTGTGATTAGAGTCCTCAGCTCAGAAGGTAAGCTGCCTCTAGGCCAAGGAGAATCATCTGTCCCCCATGATCACAGAGTGTGTAACAAAAGGCAATAGGTTCAATTTGCTTCAGGTGAGGTTAGAGTGAGTATACAAAAATATGTATACAAATAGGGTGAGTTTAGTACAGGACATTTCACAGCCTGCCACACACTCTTGTGCAGTTTCATCCCTAGAAATTTTATGTGCAGCCTAGCATTTCTCAAAAATATTGCCTTTGTTCTTTTTGGTTGGAAGTTGAATGAAATAGGTATTATCCTTTGTTTTGGTCAGGACACCACATGGGACTTTGTATGTTCTGAAGTTACAGAGAGCAAACTGCACTTATTTTTGGAATGCTAGAATTCACTATTTTCTCTTCTCCATATTAAGAAGAGATATTTAATTATATGTTAGTGTAAAGCTCAACCTAAATTATTCCTTACTACTGTACCTCTAAGAAACTGGGTTTTAGCATGAAACAACATCATGACTTGTCTATTTTTACTGTTAATAACAGGGCTTTGGTCTTTTTTTTTTCACATTCAGTGGTGTTCTGTAAGATTTTTTTTTTATTTTCTTTGGAAAACTGGAGACAGACACAAATTCCCAGTACAACAGCTGTGCTATCTGACAGCTGATGTAGTGGCATTATGGTTCAGTATTAACTTCATTCATATTTTATACATCATCTGCCACTGTAAATCAGGAGTGGAATCTCATTACCAAAAATCTTGCTCATTTTTTCTCACAATCCTTATTTATGTCTGGTTAATTTTTTAAAACAAATACAATGATGAAAATATTTAGGATCTTTGCAATTTTAATATCTTTAATAGTTGAAATTATAGCATCTATAATAGCAAAACAGTAGAAATTAATAAATTAGTATTTTGAGAACAGAAAATATTCCATAGAATAGGTCTACAATTTGAAGATTATATATTAAAATATTAAAGAAATACTTAAAAAACACCAAGTAAGGAGATATTCACAGCCCTCTCTCCCTCTGTCTTGTAATAAAATCTGAGGGCATTACTTTTGATTGGTTAACACTCCTACCTGTTCCAATATCTGATTAAAAGTTGAGAAAAGGAAATATATATGTTATTCTCTGATTTCAAGTGACAGATGATGTACCAGAAGTGTCTGTTAACAGACTTACCAGTTAAAATCAAATCAAAATGCTTATCACATTCAGTGAAACACGAGTCCTCTGTGTCACTGATCGTACCACTGTGCTGGTGCTCAGGCTGAAAGTCCTGTTAGAGAAGATCTAATCACGTTTAAGTCATGAAACCAGGATAACAGCATGCTTATAAATAGCACAGATTTGTAGTTTACACACGTGGATGAATCTGTGTGACACTATCATATGTCCATGACAGTGCTTGCTTCTCCTGTCTTGCTTTGTTTATATCACTTCCCACTTGCATTCTAATTTTGCAGCCTTGAGAGCTGAGGTCTCTCCACCTGTTTAATGAAGTATGCTAAAAATTTCCAAAGCTCCCCAAGTAAGCAGCCCTACCTCAGATTACTGAATCTACTCTCTTCCTTGACTCTATTAGAGGCAAAATTTGATTTGTACTGTGACAGAGTAAGTGTTTGCTTTATCAGAAAACATATTAGTGTGGGTATGTCCCAGCATAATGTGCACCAGCATCTGAGATTATGACTAATTTGTTCTGTTATTAAGTAAAAGATAAATTTATTTCAGTAAATAGATATGGAACATCATGTTTCTTAGGAACTACTTGTTGTCTTATCCTAAGTCAGTGAGAGTCTGGGAGCTTTTAGTGCATAAAATTATATTTAGGGGAAAGACCAGGCTTTACATAGAGAAGAGAGAATTGTGATAAACAGGAATCTGCAAGAACATTACAAGAGTTCAGTACTATAAACTCACGTAAATTTTACAGTCTGTACTTTTGCCTTTTCTATTCTCACTCCAGTATACAGAGATAATGGAACTGGAAGAGAGACAGTGCTTGTTTGTGAAGCTGTTTTGATTAAAGCACACAAAAATGGAATAGTTAAGACTGCAAGAGCCTCTGAGAGTCATCTAGTTTCAACTGTCCTGCCATAGGCATCAACACGTTCCACCAGGACAGGTTCCTCAAAGCCCCATTTGACCTGGCCTTGAACACTTTCAGGAACCCACAACTTCTCTGGGTTACAAGTTTCAGTGACTTACCACCTGATCTAATATCTAATATATCTAACATCTCATATATCTCATATATCTCATATATCTAATATATCTCATATATCTAATATATCTCATATATCTAATATGTAATGTCTAATGTCTAATCTAAGCCTGCTTTCACTTTAAAGCCATTCCCACTTATACTGTCACTCCATACATTTTTAAAAGGTCTTAACATGTCCTCTTAGAATGCCATCAGATAAAAGAGGATTGGTTGGGAATGTGAAGACTGGGGGCAGCCTTGGCCACAAGTGACGATGAGATGATGATGTTTAGAATCCTGTGTGGAGAGAACAGGGCAATAAGTATGAGTCTTCCTAGGGCTTAAGGAAAGATAGCTTTGGCTCCCTAAGGGACCTACTCAGAGAAATCCCATGAGTTAGATGTCTAGAACATAGATTCAAGGAGGATCCAAGAGACCTGGTTAATATTCAAATATCACTCCCTTCATGCTCAAGATTGGCTCATCCCCATCAGTAACACACCAAGCAAGGAGGACAGGAGATCTGGGTGGATGAGCAAGAGGCTTCTGGCAAAAACAAAAGAAGGAAGTTTATGAAGCATGGAAACAGGAAGAGGGTGTTTTGAAAGAACAAAGGAACATTGCCAAAGTGTGCAGGGATGTGACAGAGGACTAAGAGAGGACTAAGGTCCTTTTGGAATTAAATCTCACAAAGGATATAAAGAAGATCAAGAGAAGGCTTCTTCAAATGCATTGGCAGCAAGACGAGGGAAAATATGGGTCAGCTGCTGCAGTGGGTGGGTTTCCTAGTGTTGAAGAAAAGGTGGAGTTACTGAATGCCTTCTTTGCATTGGTCTTCACTGAGAGAGTAGAGCCAGGCCCTTTCAGTTGAGCCCAGGGCACAAACTAAAACACAGAAACTCCATCTGAACATAAGAAAGAATTTTACTTTGAGAGTGACCTCAAACAACCCTGGAACAGGCTACCTAGAGATGTTGTAAGGTCCTCTTGCCTCAAGACATTCAAAACCCACCTGGAAAAGATCCTGTCGGACTTGCTCCAGGTGCAAGATGCGGGGGGCTGGGTGATCTCCAGAGGACACTTCTAATGGGAAACATTATCATTCTGTGGTTCTGTGATTCTTTGGTCTTTCAGATGCACTTGGACGTGTGTGAACAGCGATGCCCATTACATCTTCCAGTCTAATGTTCAATGGACACATTAAATAATAAGCCACTAAATGAAAGCCCAAATAGAAAGTCTTCATTAAAAGCCTCTGGCCTGTCATAATAGGACCCAAGGGAATGGCCTAAAGTTGTGTAAAACTGAAGGTTTAGACTTGATACTAGTCAAAGGTGGTTCACCCAGAGGATAGTTGGGCACTGGACCAGGCCTCCCAGGAAAGTGGTCACAGCACCAAGCCTGACAGAGTTCAAGAAGTGTTTGGACAATGCTCTCAGGGTGATGTGGTGACTCTTGGTGAGGCCCTGTGCAGGGCCAGGAGCTGGACTCGATGACCATTGTGGGTCCCTCCAACTCAGGATATGCTGTGATTCTCTGAGACTGTAAAGTCTGCAGAATTGTGTTAATAATATTCTGGTTTCAATACAAGCATATATTTAGGCTGCTGCACAAGAGAGCTAGTGTGCTGCTGCTGTGTTAACCTGCAGCTTTCACTGCAGCTTACCTTCCCAAAAAAGTCCATGACCACATTAGAGGACTTAGGTCCAAACACCTTGCACAACCTATATGAGCAAGTGGAGTTGCAGTGGATAGGATTCAAGGTTACAGATCCCACACAACGTTTTTCAAATGCTGGATTCATCTGCCAGGCAGAGGACAGCCATGATTCCATTTGGGAACAGATGGATGTTATTACAGATAATATTACTGGGTCCTGAAGCCCAGTTCAAGATGTCAAGACACATTCATCCCTAACTGCTGTTCTTTCCAGAGACAGAGGGTGCTACACCTCCAGGAATCCCAGACAGCATAAGCAATTCTTCTATTTCAGAAACACAGAATTTAGAGTCAGAAAAAGAACACATGGTATACTTGGTTGAGGAAAGGGTGATTTAAAGAATTAGGGTTCCACTACAATGCTAATAAGTCTGCTTCCCTCTCACTTTCCTCTGCAGTTCTTATTGGAAACAATAAGATCAGCTAGCACTTCAGAATTTTGCAACCTCCTACTCCTGGATTCCTTAGTGCAGCCTTTCTCCAATTACTGTAAACTAAGTCCTTAGCAGAAAATTGAAAATATTAGAAATAGTACTCAATTTAGTATTTCATGAGATTACAGAAATATTTTCCAGTTATACATTGTAGGAAGGAAAATCATGATTTCGTCAGTCATTTGTCATTCAATCAAACGGTTATCTAGAGTAAGTTTTTGATGTTATAAACCCTATTTTTTTCCTTTAATGAAAAAACAAACTTTCCAGTTAAAATATGTATTCATTACTTCATGCCTTACTTGAAACCAACAGTTAAGGCTTAGTTCATCTGCAGTCTACCTGAATATCCTAACAACCTTTCCAAGACAGTATGTTTTCTATGTCATTTTATAAGATAGACAAAGTTGGCACTCTTTAAATGCCTTTTTTCTTTTCTTAGTAGAATTTTGTAGGACCTTGTAAAACTATGGGATACCAAAAGACATGCTTACATAGAAGTTTTTTTGTGATCTCCTATTGTTACTAAAATTCATATTTTATCTATATTTTCTCTTCCTAACTGCTAATATGCTAAGGAAAAAGATTGTTTAAGGAAGACAAAGAAGTGGCATTTGGAAACCACACACGTCTCATTTTATGTTTACATGATTGTAATATGAAGATGTATAAATTAATACATAAGAAGATTTATAAATACATGTATAAACGGTCCATTAGATAATCTGCATACACAGAAATTTAATTAAAAGCTAATGCAATTTCCAGTAGAGAAAGACTCAAATATTTCAACAACACAGTAATATTTTTTAAGCCAAATTTTTAATAAACAGAGCATGCTATGAGACTGTCATACATGTGGTCATGGAAGAAGGACCTATAATAAGCATATAAGTAGGAAAGAAAATGGTCTCTGTAGGACATTAGTTGCTAGACTACTGTTTTAAAGTTCTCCCAGCTATCTTGAAAACACAGTTAACCATTGTCCTATTTAGTTTTTCAGTGTTGCTAGGGTAACAACAAGGCTAGAATTAAAATACAGCATGATACTTTCACATTCTCAGGTACAGAGTTAATGCTGAATATTTCATATACAAGAGATACTGACAGAGGAGCAGATACTGTAAAACCAGAGCCAAGAACAACAAAATAAATAATTATTTTCTCTGTGGCAGAATAACACACAGAATTGCTGGAGACAGAAGTCCTAGGAGCACAGGGCTTATGGGGATAAACCAGAAAAATCAGGCTAATCTGAAGCACCTGACATAATGGTGGAGCTGCATTCCGACAAATGTCCACTGGTTTCCTTCACATCAAAACAAAGATTTGAGGGCGGTGGGTTTGGACACAGACCCCGATCCAAGTCCTCACCTTAATCTCAGCACAGAAATATAATGCAGATAAAACACACACCTGAAGAATGATTTGGCAACCACTGCTGGGCACTTCATATTTCACGCTGAGGACAGGGCATTTGACACTTTAGCTTCAGCAGTTTTCAAAGGAATATCTGATAAGATTGAAGAAGAGGAGAATGGGTGAAACTAGGATTCACAAGTATTGATGAAAGTTGAAGGAAAAGATAAGAGGATAATTAATCTGCAGAGAAGAAATCAGTAAAAATATGGAACTATTATTTATACTGAAGGAAGTAACACACATTCTTCCAGCTTCCATAACAAAGGAAATATTCCAGACAAACCACCATAGCCATGAATGTTTTGTGAAGAAAATTTACAGAGGCCACGATGTTCTATTCTCAATTGCTCTCTCTCTGAAATCTAAATTATTGGAGTTTTCTAAACTACCATGGAGAGAGACTTCCTTTCAGACATTTTCAAAAAATTTGAGATATATATGAATGTCACAAGAACGATGGTAAATTATGTTCTTTAGCTTTTCACCATGATTTGAAAATACAAAAAATGTTTTTTTAAGATCCACTACCAAGGATGCTATTATTACAGCAACTTGTACAGAACAAACAATATATGCAAGACATAGCATTATGAACTGAATTTCAAATAAAGACACTTCTCACTGTAAAACTGCTAGATGATGGGGAAACAGAAGGAAGGGAAGTATATATACAAATAATTTAGCTGTGAAAGTGTAGGATTTTGATGAGGGACAATGCATCAGTAAAGTCTTCGGCCCCCCAAATTTAATTCTTTTTATGGTAAATTCTTTCTATGGTAAATTCTTTTTATAGTCTTATAACCTTCTTTAAATGTGAAACAAAACAAAACAAAACAAAACAAAAACCAACAAACCAGTATTTAGTTAATTTATTCACACAATAAGGGGCATGAGCAATATGGAAAAATGGCTTACTGCGAATACTAAATTTAAAAGGAATTCACATTTTATTTAATAATTGTACCTCCTGGAATGACACCTTGTCTCCTAAAAATTCCTCTCCTATGCTTTTAAATTCTAGACATATCTAAAGGCTAATGGCATGCCTAAGACCCAAAATGGCAGTTCTAGAGGAAAACTCAAGGTTTCCATTTGTATTATTTCCCAGCTATAGTCAGCAGCCCACAGACTGATCATAGCCCATGAGTTAGAACTGTTTTTCCAGTAAATTCAGCATACATCTTCCTGGTCCACTTTGCAAAGTAAATGATTTCCTGTAGAGTTCACTGATGAGACCTAGGTAATACTAACAGAGAAATAACAAAATAATCTTATCAAAACAAATAGTGAGTTTTTAAAATTTTAAATTACAATAATAACAACAAAATCACACACAATAAAAGCCCATACAAAAAAGCCTCCCACAACCCCCAGCATCAACAATGCTTTATTTTCTTTTTTTTTTTTTTCTTTCCCCCTTCCTTTTTTTACAGCAGAATATCTGAACTGTGTGTTGTATTTTGCCCACTGTTGATGTACAAGTTCTGATGTACTTGAGAAGTGGCTTACTGGGAAGGTTTACAGAACCTGAAGGATATGCCAAGGCTAGTCTATAAATAATATTAAATAGTAACCTGTTTTTCCACACCTTCCTTTTTGTAAAATGTTGCCTGAATTTGAATAATAAATCTGGAAAGGGAAAACTCCGTTGGTATCTGAAAACTCATTGATACTTTTTTGACCCTACAGACAGTATATTTTCTGAACTAGAAAGGTATTGCCTATTTTGAACTGAAAAGCTCTATAATATAAGGAAGCTATATCATTCAGGTGACATGAAATAAATCTCATTAGCACAGATGCCACAGTAATTTAACCAAGAGAGTGTCTTTTAACACAGTAAGATTGATTAAATGAAAATCAAAGGAAAATATGTACTATTTTATCTGCAAAGTAAGAACAATTGCAAAGGATAAAATACCTAAATAAAGAAACCTTAAAATCCCAGTTATGACCTTGTACAACATTCACATGATCTTTTATATCTAAAATATTTGATTCTGAGCATTTTGTTTCCCACTTACTGTTCCATTTTCCAATAGAAATAAAACTGAATATAGTCAGTCAATTAAATTTAAGAAGCACAAATTGTACTCTGTATTATTTGGTTTTCAACAAAAAAGGTCTAAATTCTGGAAGCACAATCCCTAACTTTTCATTAGTACCAGAGACTAAATGCTTTCTATTGTAAAGAAGCTTCAGTTCTAAAGCAAGACTCAGAACCATGTACAGGAACATAAATACATAAAACTTGGGCATAAATCTCAGGGATTCCAAGCAAATGGAAAATAAAAATGGTGAATGAGAGGCATGGATCATTTTCCTTTTTTCCTAGTGTCTGGTTTAAACTCAGAAATCTAAGTGTGAAAGAAAGGGAAATGGTCCAAATCATGATCTTTGGCTGTACTAGAAAAAGAGCCCACTAAGAACGTCTGTCTGTAACAGATGAAGAGAGTACTGTCTTTTCTGGGTGAAATGGTGTCTATATTTGTTTTCAGATTTAAAAGACATCCTATGATGTCATGGAGATGAAGACTAATATTGCATCCAAGAAATAGCAGTAGAAATGATTAAAACCAGGTAGAAAGATAATTTCAGGATACTAGAACTAGTGCCAAAGCTGAGTTTTAAGATGGGTTATTCTTCCTTAGTAGAGGCAGTAATTATGCCACACATAAATGGTTGCATTCAAAGACAGAAAACAAAGAAACAAAGAAAGATTTTTTCCCTTAAGACATCCAGAAACATTCAGGAACACACCTTCAACATTGTCTACTTTCTGTCAATAACACTGATACAGACCAAGGTTCCAGCCTGCTTTTTCCTAAATCAATGCACACAGGTTTTCTTTTTCATCTGGAATTCAGATCCTGTGTTTTCTTGGGGAGTGAGTGTTTTCTCTCTCCTTAACAACTGGGTGTATGACACATGGGCAGGGTGAGGGAACTAAAAGGAGGATTTTGGAAAGTTTTCATAAGGTTTGAGCAGTGGAGACATGATTAATTTCCTCTATTTTTTTTCTGCAAGTAGAATATTTCTGTGCCAATTTGATTCACATAGATACAAATTTAGGCAAATGTAACTGAAGAATAACTACAAATTACAATTGTTTGTACCTCTTAGTGGGCATGTCAGATCAAATAGGCAAATAGTCTTTAATATCCACATGTAAATGAAACGTAATGAAAATTAATCACTTGTAATAGAGTAAGCAATGAACAAAGTTTATAGTTTTTAAAATAGAATGGGAATGCTTATCTTGTTGAACATTGACACAGTTCATTCACGATATGTCATGTTTTCAATCATGTTCTCCCTAATCACTTTTTCTTTTTAAAGAACTTCAGTAGTGTGAATTTTCCCACTAGTATAGTGTAAGTTGCAATTTTTGTTTAGTAATTTACCTATTGACAATCAATGTATGGTTCCAGCAGATACCTGCTCAATGCAGATTTAAAGCAACTAACCATAACCTGAAGAATTGTTTCCTCAGACTTCTATCCTCCAAAGCATGCTGAGGCTGATATTAATTGAAATCTACTGTATAATATCATAACGCCATAGAAACAGAGATGAGATCACGTTTTGCAAACAAAATTGGCAGCTAGATGAGACTCATTATTAGTAGCCATGACATTGTTACAAAATGATTTGAAAAACATCATGATATGGCAACATGATAAGCAATAGAGATTAAAGCCACTGAATCCATGTGTAGCAAATTCACTAGCTGGCACTAAAGAAGAATTCAGTTGAACTTTCAACACTATTATGGAAAAAGAAAATTCCTTTTCCTTTAGTTGGAAAAACACAGTTTTATCTTTTTCCTTCTCTCTCTCTATTTTTTGTTTTTTTTACATGAATGTTGCATTTTGTAGTTTTGGCTTTTTCATGAGTTTGCTTTAACAATCTCATCAGATGACACCAGTCACTTAATATATTTAAAATCTATTGAAGCAAAGGAACGTATTCATTGATTAGAACCATATAACACAATAAACTGAAAGTCATTAAGGTGTATATTTGAATTATTTCTATTTATTTAGATGTCATCAGTTTGTCAGTTTTCTGATGGAACAGTTTCAAAAATATTCCTACTGCATAAAATGCAAGTTAACCATTTACAATCTGTCATAATATTTCTTTCACTTCTTATAAGTACACAGATGAGTTTCAACTCTGATACAATTTCCCTTTCAGATGTAGCATGCTGCTGGATAAAATTCACTGGCTACTATATCTATCTATCTATCTATCTATCTATCTCTTGGATTGGTTCATATTTTAAAATAGTTCTATATTTATAACAACAATAATGATAATAATCAATGTAAGGACTTCAAGAGAAGCAGAGTTACCTCACTATAATAGGATAAATCCAGTACAGAGAGATTAAGTAAAAGAACCTTAAACTGGTTGTAGCTGTGAATCTGTCCAGGAGACCTGAAAATACTTTTAGAAAGAAAAGTTTGTGTAATTTAACACACTATCTTAATACTGTGCCTATTTCTTATTTAACTGGCATTCTATCAGCATACTATTTTCACCACTTTATCAAAAATTGGTGAACAGTACAATTAAGTAAGAAACAATTAATTTATTGTGCTACCATACAAATGAAATATGTAATGGGTATTAAATTGGGGATTTAAAAAATCCCCAGCAATATACACATTGCTCTGTCAGAACACTTTTAGGATTCATTATAAGCTCTAAGTCCTTTCTCCCATTTAATGCAAAATATCCAAATCTACTACTGCTTGGGTATACTGTGCCTAGTTTACAAGTTCCCATCATGATACATACATGGCACTTGTTCAGTGTCCTTTGGGTTTGTCAGTTTCAAGAATACACTCATTGAACACTAACACATGTTAGATTGCTTTCTCCACTCTTTATTTTTATTTTCATTACTGTTACAAATGTATTACTTAAGGTTATTTTGTACTGCTGTTGCAAATTCATTTTTCATGTTTCTTATTTGTAGAGATTTTCAAGATTGTATTTTATTTTTTAACATTGCAGCTTCTTTCACATTTGATATTATTTTGTTTACACATGGTATTAATCTGTTTAAATGTGTTATTATATATGTTGTCTAAAAAAGGTTGTCAGTAATAGGCAAAGGCAGAAATAATGTGTGTGATGTAAGTGGTCAGACGGTGATTTCAAAATCAGATATTGGACATAAATTACTAACAAAGACAAATGAGGGGAAAGAATAAGTAATTCCCTTAAAAATGTTCCCCTCTTAAAATGATGCATAGTATTAAGTTGGATATTCAATGATCCTTGTTACTGAAATTTGAGCTGCAAGCATATTTTGTTTTGTGGATAGGCAGACAAGATTGCTAAGTTAGAGACAGTTAAGACAGGCACAAGGTTATGAAGCAATTATATGGAAAAAGCTGTATTCTTCTACTTCTGAAAATTAAACTTCTGATTAGTTTCATCATCCATTTCTGTTGATGAAATATCCTTAACCTTTTACTACAATAAATGTGCCCTTATACACCCACTCACATGAGTAAGCAGTTCAGAAATAGCAAAGAAAGGTAAAAGAGGATGAGAAGGAACAAAGAGCTTTTATTCCTCATGTTATCTAGTAGATAACAGTTCCTTTCTTTGCCACATCAGAAGGAATTGGGCTTGACAGCTTCTCTTGTGATGTGTTCTCTCTTTCAAATCAATTCATAGTTGTCCAAATGAGAGGTATTCTTGCTAGACACATGAAAAATCTTGGCTCGAAGGTGCATCAGTGTTATTGATTTGCTGGATTACCATATCAGGAAGGAAAGAAGGATGAACATAAATGAAAAAGAGTCCCAGGAGTAAAAAAAAAGAAGAAAACCTGCTTTACAGAGTTTTACGACTACGGTCCTAGTAGATGTTTTTCTAGTCTATCCCACGTGCAACTTTCCACTGATACTACTAATGTGTTGTTATTATCAATTTTTATCATTTGATATTAATAGTGTATTTACAAGTAAATATTTTGCATTTACACAGTTTAGTTTTCCTAGCCCCTACAAGATCACTCACCCTGTCTGAAAGATGTGTGGACTTCACAGTATGTTTAGCAAGATGTTGAATTCAGAAAGCTGTAGTGGGTTTTGCCTGTGTACCTCCCTAGACTAATCTTACAGTTCTACAGCTTTGTTCATTCTACTGATTGCTGTCATTACTCTTTCTAGGTTTTTCTAGCTACTATCATCACAGCCCCATGTTTTCTTTTTTTGATAGTCAGTAAAGAAAGAATATGAATATAAAGGTAAGAGGCAGGTGAATATTGTTATTGGTGATGTGGAAAACCTTGCAGCAGGAGAAGAATTAAATAAGAGAAATTCAACGGGAAAGTGATACGTTGAAATTCATCCCTCCCTTGATCTTTTATACTACTTAGATTTCACCAAAACAAATAACTTCCACATTTTTTGCCCTGCTATAGTTTGAAGACTCTTATTGAAACAAAAGCCAAAAATCAAGAAAGCAGAGAGAGAGTATAGCACTGCTGTGGCTTGATAGTGAGTTATAACATACAGTAAATAGTTAGAAACAAAAAAAAAAAGAAAGGGTGGTTTTGGGTCTTCTCATTTAACAGTGCTTTCTACAAATCTTTGAGTCATGACAGTTAAGAGAAGGAGAAACCACTCAGAAAATTCATAACAGTTGAAATGAAAAAAAAAAACCAAAAAACAAAAAACAAAAACCACCTTTCCCTTGTCATCATCTGAACACAGTATTTATATTTCAGTCATATCCACCCAGCCAAACTACCTACCAAAGTGACATGACCTTTAAGGAAAATACCTTTTATTTCTAAATCTAGAGCATAAATTGAAGACCTAAAGAAGAAGAAATTACAGATTTGTCAAAGATAGTGCTGTATTTACAAGCAGTATGGAAGGGTGATTGAATTGCTACACTCATTATGTAAGAATACCTATTTTATTACCTAAGTATTTGAGTATTTGTTAATCCAGCCCTACTTAATGTGTTAATACAACTACTCCAAAGGATGATCTTTTAAATTTTCTTTCATAGGTCAAACTGACTTTCTGCAATGGAAATATACATTTGGTGTAAAGGAAGAGGGGTATTTTAGTGGTGATAATGAGTATGTAATATTTCTCTCAAAATGAAACAGATATGACATGATTATGACATGATAAATTTATATGTCTAACATACATAGCATTCCATCAACATGTTAATACAGACATTTGCTATTCAGATGAATACATTTTGCAACTGAGAGAATCTAGGCTTTAACTGACTGAAGGAGAGAGACACAATTCTTTTCTCTATCCTAATCCACATCTTCCTCATTTCTTTTGCTTCTTAATATGGCTTTGACTTTCTTCAAATCTTTTCTAAGAATATTAAATTCAGTTCCTAACACACTCTTAGAAAAACCCTGCTCACCTTTATTTTAGTTTTATTTTCTTCAGGTTCAACAGCTGAACTCTTTGAAAGCAAGATCTATCAGCTGCCAGAGACAGTCTGAAAAGACTCTGGAGTACAAAGTTAGGATATCTCTCCATGAAGCCAGACCAGATTCTTCTTATTTGAGCAATGGGAAAGCACCAGACTGGGTAAAGTAATTGTTCTGTACATTAACAGTCTTCAAGTCAGAAAATCCAAACATAATAGGATCCAAATTGACTCAGTCTAGCAACATTTAAATACTGCCATCCATATTGTGCTGAAGGGGAAGTCAATGCATGATAAATAAATACTTTATACAATGACACATTAATATTTTTTTTCAACAAGAGTGTGAGTTTTCCATATTTTTGGTCCTTTGATTTACTTAGAAACTTGTCTGTGATTATGGTCAACATTCTATCAGTTGGGGGATGACTGTACCTCTTCATATAGTTGGATGCTCTTTATGGATATTATCAGTACTTGAAAAAAGATTCCATGCTGCATGTGCAAGTGAACAGTCATGGTTGCTAAATAATATTGACTGCCTACCTGCAACTACAATGTCTAAACTATTTGGACACACAAGGTGTTTCCATCAGTGTCTACAAAGTTCATTGTGTCACTTTTAATTTTTACTCTCCATACTTAGAGGGGATTAGCATAACTCCTCCTAGGGGTCTAAATAGCATCCTAATGTTGCACAACTATTCCTGTATTCCTTGTATATCAAGCCTGAGTCACTCTGAATTTAAAAACTGATATTCAGATGTACAAACATTGCCAGGGTTATCACAATTTATTGCAGAGATCTAGTTCAGAATGTAGTGGTATCATCAAAGAACAAAAATAGCTAATTCATAAGGCAAATGAGAAAATTCCAAAATATGCATCACACTGGAAAAGCTGGTAGCTTAAGCAGTTATTGTGCCATTACCTAAGCCATTCTAGCTTTCAACCATTTCTTCAGACATTTTTCGTACTGTCTAGTCTTCATTTCTCTGATTTTAACTCCTGGCCACCTTATTGACACAAAATATACTTTAGTCACAATAATCTTTCTTCTGGGCTTGGGTTTCTTGGGTTTTTGGGCTTTGGGGTTTTTTTTTGTTTTTTGGAGGGCTTTTTTTGTGTGCGTGTTTTTGTTTTTGTTTTGTTTTTTTCTATATATATACTAAAATGAATTAAGATTCTTTTCTTGTCTCAGGTGCAAATTTTATTATTGATGTTGGTGGACTCAATAGCTTCAGAGGGACATATGAGAGAACTCATTTAACCACTCATAACTACAGTAATAAAATGTCATGTGAACTTGCCAAAATAAAACAAAATCGTACATATTTTAGGGGACATTTCAAGGTGCTGTGCACAAAGAACAAAAATCATAAGAATAACTGAACCCAGATTTCAGCTGTCTCTCTCTTGAGTTTGTATGGTTTTCCTGAAGCAGTATTCATATGGAAATTTGCTAAGGTTGTTCTTCATGTTCTTAATGCATACTAATTTTAGTATGCAATCCTATAGCACTGAGGAATCCTCAGGATAGGCACCCTTCGTGAGCATACAGTTAAAAGAGAACAGAATAGGAATCAAGAACAAAAACACATAGTAAATTACCTATAATCATCCTGAAACTCAGTAGCAAGAATGAGAATTTGATTTGGAAGTCCTTGTTCTCAATTAATGGGATTGCAATTCCTCTGTGGATTGCATGGATGCCTATGTGTAACTCTTATCCAGGGAAGACCTCCTTTCCCCAGACAGCTCAGCAGCACATGACATGGAGTAGGATACACCCAAAGGGCATGACAGATTCTAGGGGAACGGATTATAATGGTTTGGTACCTTCCCACCTTGGATACAGGCTCAAGCATATTTGGAATAATCACTTGAAAACTTTGCCTCATCTTACTGAAATATTCCACAAAGACCAATCCTCTGACAAATTGCCTTCACCATGCAGGCACTAGGAGATTTAGGGTGATACCTTAGAGCCAACTGAACATTGATGAGGCACTTGCAACTACAAATACAATTCAGTCTGTGCAGCATCATTCTCTGCCTTCAAACACAATTCCTTCAAGCAAATGTATATCCATGCTCCTGTGCACTTATCTGATATTTTCTCCTTGGGACAAAGCCAGGATTGAAAGTATTGCTGTAAGAAGAAATAAACCAGAAAAAAAAAAGTAGCAGAAATTTCATAAGAATCAGTCTCCACACTCCCACTGCCAACTCTGCCAAAGCAGTGCTTTTTCATCCCCACACAGAGATGAGGCACAAGGGCTTGAGATTTCAGCAGTATTTTCTTATTTTTTTCCACAGGAAAAGAACCCTCATTTATTGTTATAAGAAATAAAAATTCCTCATGAATCAGGGTTTTTTAATCATGGTATTATATTTAGAAATAGAATAGGTTATATCTGTTGTTCCATTTGAAGTTCACTGTATCTCTCAGCTAATGAGAAAGCTCTTCTAGGTTTCTATTATACTCCTTCAGCACTTACTTATGTTCTGATATCAAGTAAAGGGCTTTATGGCTCTTTAAAAAGCACAATTTACCAATACTCTGCAGAACAGACCCCAAAAAATTCTGTCCAAGACAGCAAATATAGATTCTTTCCTTATAGCACTAAGGTAGGTAGACTGAAAAAATAGAATTTCTTTTACAGACCCAGGGAGCTAAAAAAGACAAGAGGAGCAAGGAAAGGGAGAGAGAAAGAAAAGAAAAAAGGCAATTAAGCTAATGCATGTTGGGTATCACAAGGTTATAGATATTTCAAGAGCTGAGCAATTTACCGTCTGGAAAGGGAGAAGAGCTCTTGCATAAAATGTCCCCCAGCTCAGATTTATTATGCTTTTACTTGCATTATATGTGATACAATTAGCAGGAGGTGCCAATAAGGCATTCTCTCAAGGACGTGGTCATTTCATACCATCTGTTATTAATTGCATTGTCCTTTCCACTACTAGACAGAGGGGAAAAAGTTCTCTGAGAATCACCTGCAAATTCTGACTGTATGATGTCTGGAATTTAAAAATATTTAACCAGAATACGGTTAGATGGATGGAAAATACCAGAGAAAAAATGCTTTTCAAAAATTCAAGGAAAAAAAATCATTAATATAAGGCCCAGTGTAATGTATATTAAAATTGATGCATTGGGCATTTTTTTTTTCTATTTTCAACTACAATGATACTTTTCTCTGTAAAAAAGAAAAATATATGCAGAAATTAAAAATGAGCAATTAAACTTCACCACTTAAGATATAGCTATACTGTATCTGTTTTGTTGAAGGTTGAGGTTTTTTGATTTTTATTTGCATATTTCCTAAGTTGCTCATAAAATCAAAGATGATAAACGTTGTCTGCTTAATTTTTTTTTTTAGAAAAGAAAAGAAGAACATAAGGAATGCAGGGAAACCAGAAGGTTCAGGTTGAAATCTTATATAGAGTAGCCTGTGTGGCAGATTCCAGGAGAACAAAAATATAAGCTACATAAAAAACCTTGTGTAGCCCTCATTTTCAACACAGTAACATGATAATAAATTATATTATAGAAATGTAAAAAAAATCAAATAGATTAAATAAAATCTTGATTATGCAGTAACATTTTTCAGCATTCTTATTCTTAAAAGTGCTGAAATCTTTTGAAAGTCATGTTTCAGTGGAAATTCAGCAAGATTATCATCAGAATTAGGAGCACAGAGCAGACCATCACACTAAGACCAAAAAGAAAGAATTACAAATATGAAAAAAACAAAGAGGTGAGACTTTGAGTTTAAATTGTCTTGGTTTCTTTTTGACATCATATATCAAACAAGCAGCCAAGCAGGAGTTTGAATTGCACTGCAGACGAAAATATGTGAGACAGGAGGAGGAATCTGAGGGAACAGGATGAAGTTGTTTGACCTCCAGGAGGAAAAACAATGTTTTTCATATCTAGAAGTCAATATAAAGGATATTATAGGGTATTATAGCCAAAGAGGTTAATCAAGGTGTCTACCGTCTAAGCACGAACACTCAAAACTGACATCATGCTTTTAGAATACAGTACAAAAATCAGGCTTGTTTGGCTTCTGATTTTCATTTTAAGTATTAAGGTGTCCAGCTTCCCAACAGCAGACATTTTGATTTTATTTTAAATAATCAAAGTCACAAAATCTTCTCCACAGTATGTTCTGGAAACTAATATACATGATACTTGATGATACATTTTCTCAAATATTTTACCTTTTATTTTAGCCTTGAAAATAAGTGCTAGTATAGGTAGCTTTTGCTTATGAAATTTCCATACTGTGTATTCCTTACGTAATATTTCAAAAGACTAATTCAGGACCTTAAGTTTATATATTGAATGCTGCAATACTTAAATTAACTGCATCATATTTCTATACATACATTAAATTAATGTTTGTATCCAAAATCATACAAATCTGTAAGACCTTTCCAACATTTTTCTGATTAAAAACTGTTTGTGCTTTTTTCTCATGAACACCTGATAGGCTACAGAAAATCAGAAGTGAATGTTATATCATTTTGATACTTTGTATTTAACAAAAGTATTATTTAAACTCTTGTTTCATTTTGCAAACACAAACAGAAGAAAACTATTTCATCCTCCTTCAAATCAGGCAGAAGTGGTTTTCACTCTTTCCCAGGGATACCCTCTTCCACTTTGGAGCTGTTCCCAGCCTTATTGTCTGGATCTATGTTCAGCAGGAAGCCTTTTATATCTAAGTAGATTTCTATTTCATTAATTATTTATCCCACGAGTCAGGGCTAGATGCCCTTTCCATCCTTATAATACTGTTAATGCATGCTCTGCACTAGAAGCACACAAGTTCTCTATAGCTGGCTTAAATTTGAGTACTATTATGACTGAATTATGAGCTTCCACCACTCATGTTCTATGTGAGCACTAAAAATCCATAGACATTTGAACTGCTCTTGCTAAAAAATGAGGTGCACACATGAAGAGTGTACAAATCTAACACTGCATACAGAGCTCTGATTACAAACATTGTCATGTCATGTTATGTCATGATCCCGGTATTGCTAAGAAGGTCCTTTGAAACAGAAGCCATGATCCCACCATCTGATAAAGAAACCCAAGGAGAAGAAGAAGATTTGCCCCAGATATTGGCAAAGATTGTTCAATAGATATGTCAAAATCTACTTCCTGTTTCCCCCTGTGTGTTGACTGTCCCAGAGTCACAATGTCACTGACATAAGCAAAACCTGATGGGAGGGGTCCCATGACTGGTGTGCCATGATGAACACTTATAGACTCTTCTTTGGGAAAGATAGATGGGGCAGGAGAGGTTAGAGGGTTCACTACATGAGGGAGGATGTAGATTGAGTGGCACATCCAATTGGTAAGGACAGAGAGGTATACCCCTGGATAGGAACAAGGGGTAAAGCAAATAGAGTGTATGTTGTTGTGGAGTGTACTGTCTCCTGCCCAGCCAGGATGATGACACTGATAAATTATTCCACTGAGAATTAAAAGATATCTCTAGACCGTCCTTTGTTGTCCTTACAGTTGGTTTTAACTTCCCAGCCATCCACTGGGAGTCTCACACAGGGGACACAAACAGGTCCTGGAAATTTCTGACACACCTTGCAGTTACTAACAGAGCCAAGTAAGAAGGGCACCCACCAAGATTTGCACTTTGTGAAGAGATAAGGAAATGGTGGACAAAATAGTGATTTCTGGCTGTGTTGGTCACTGGAGCACAAACTATTTGAATTTCAAGTTATTAGCAATATGAGCAAAACATTACCCCTGAATACGGGGAGAGAAGACTTAAAGCTGATAAAAGAATTAGTAAGGCCCCCTGAGAATCTGCGTTTGAAGGTATTGTGGTCCATGAATTCTGGTCAGTTTTTCAGAGACATTTGTAAAGACCACAAAAGCAGGCAATTCCACAATGCTGGAAGTCAAGCAAGTGGGGCAGAAGAATGGCTTGGCTGAGCAGGAAAAGGAAAATATATGGACACTGGAAACAAGGACTGGTGACATGGGAGGGTAGAGATGACTTACAGAGAGATTTGGACAGAATAGAGAGCTGGGCAATCAACAATCATATGAAGTTCAAGGGGAGCAATTGACATTTTCTGTACCTGGGAAAGGACGGTTCTGGTTAAACACATGAACAGGGGGAAGAGAGACAGGAGAGCAGCCCTGCAGAAAGACATCTGGGAGTCTGGGCTCGTTATCTTCAATGCAATCTCAGATTATCCTCAACTGCTTGCTGCTTGCTGCACTGTGTTCCCAGAAGATGTCAGTGTGACTGAAGTCCCTCAGCAAGATTATGTCCTATGAGCATGATGCTTCCTGTAGTTCTTCATCAACAGTCTTCCCTTGATTGAGTAGTCTGTGGTAAACATGAACCACAAAGATTCCTTTGCTGTCTCAGTCTCTAATACTCACTCATAAACTCTCAACATGTGCATGTGTTTTTCTTAAACAGAACTGTGCACTGTTTTATTTACTTTTCTTTTGACATTTAGAGGACAATGCCCTGCCTTTCTTTCCCTGCCTGTCCCTCCTAAGCAGTTAATAGCCATTGATTGCAGCACTCCAATCATGTGATTCACCCCACCAAGTTTCCAAAATGACAAATAGATTGTACCTTTTCAGCAGTACAGTGGGAAAAGTTACTATTTTCTCCTTTCTTTGCCTGCATTACTGTACCACAGTTGAAGATGTCCTTTGAGCAGCACCTGTACATTGAATGAAATTGGAAGGGAAGTGAAAAGCTTTCTCATATGGAAGAATCCCTTGCAAAGTCAAAGGGGGCTGCTTAAACATATACTATTAAATTACACATTGTTAAATTTGATCACATAATACAGACCTTTAAAAATGCCTAATAAATACATATTTCTTACCATTTTACCACGTTACATTTGAATGCAGCAATTTAGCCTAAAATAAACCCCAAATAGCCAGATTCCTTTCCAGATTCTGATATTAAGACTTGCCTAGACTATTCTTCACATGTTATTCTTGAGTGCAACTATATAGCATCTCTTGAGAAGGCAGAACCTCTTATGAGACTGGTTTCTCTTCTGTGAAAAGTAGATCTTGTAGGCATATCCAGAGATCAACAGCTGCCTCCCAGTAGGTTATCACCTACTACTGGAGTATTTAAGCATAAAGCAGCTCCCTAAATTGCAAAAGTCACAAACAAATAAACAGACAGACCTATCTTACTAGTTTTGCATTCCCAAAGTTATTTGTAGCCATATTTTCAGCACTTACTGCAAAACATCCTCATTTATGTATGCTTTGTTGAAATATGCATGCTATGGGAAGGAGAACTCCTTGGGGAATGCCGTAATCTTTTCTGTGTGCATTACATGTGGTTCTTACATGGGTAAACTACCAAAGTAAAAAAAAAGGGAGAAGAACACTTAATGTAAAACCTCCACCAATGTAATACAAAGTCAGAAGCACAAACAGCTGAGAAAGCTGTATTTAAACATGTCTATATTTGAATTTAATGTTTATAGAAGGTATTGGAGCAGCAGTGCTAGATATAGATGCTTTTTATTCAGCCTCACCAGGGGAGAGCCCATATACTTCTTTCTGTTTCATTGAACAGACAGCAGCATATAGGCACTTCTTTTTGCCAAAGAAAGCTTATGAAGATCATACTCAAGGGAAATGCAGCTAGATGGCTAAATGTTTCAGTACTAAATAAACACCAGCAGACATAGCACATGCTGCAAATCCTGTATGTATGATCAGTGAGGAATGAAAAGTAACTGCTACTGTCCCTTATGGGGTTAGGGGGGAACTCTAGAACTGTTAAAGGATGTTGTTAAGTCATGCAGAAAGAAAATTAAGGGGGAATGAAAGCTCAGAACTTAATCTGGCAGCTGCTGTGAAGGATAATAAAAATGTTTTTATAAATACATTAATAATAAAAGGAGGGACAAGGAAAACCTCCATTCATTGTTGGACAAGGGGGGATTGTACTCACCAAAGCTGAGGAAAAGGCTGAGGTACACATTTTTGTCTCAGGCTTCAATAGTAAGGCAAGTTATCCTCAGGATTACTGTCGTCCTGAGCTGGTAGATAGGGACAGCGACTAGAATAAACCCCCTAAGATTCAGAAAGAGGTAGTTAGTGACCTGCTAAGACACCTAGATGCTCACAAGTCTATGGGCCTGGCTGGGATTCATCCTAGGATAATGAGGGAGCTGGCAGAAGAGTTCAGAAAGCCTCTCTCCAGTGTTTAGCATCAGTCCTGGCTCACCAGGGAGGTCCCACACAACTGGAGTTTGACCAATGTTAAACAACCTGAATTCACAAGAAGTGTGGGAAGGAGGACCTAGGGAGCTAAAGGCCTACCAGCCTGACCTCAGTGCCTAGCAAGGTTATGGAGCAGATCACCATGAGAGTGATCACATAGCATCCACAGGATAGCTGGAACATCAGGCCCAGTCAGCACAAATATAGCAAATGTAGGTCCTGCATGACCAATCTGATCTCCTTTTGAGGCTAGATGACTCACCCAGAGGATGAGGAAAAGCCTGTGGATGTTGTCCATCTGGACTTCAGCAAAGCATCCTACACTGTCTACTAGAGCATTCACCTGGAAAACCTGGCAGTCCATGGCCTGGACACTTTTCAGGTTTAAGAGATGGGCCTAGAGAGTGTAGGTAAGTGGTGCTGCATCCCCAGTGTTGGGCCCAGTCCTGTTTAATACCTTTAATCTGAGTGAGGGGATTGAGTCTACCACTAGCAAAGCCATGGAGAGCACTAATGGGTAGGACTATCCATCTGGAAAGCTCTAGAGAAAGCTCTAAGAAGGACCTGGACAGGCTGGATCAGTGGGGCATGAGGTTCAATGAGACAAAGTGCTAGGTGCTACATTTTGACTACAACAAACCTATGCAGAGCTATGGGCTGGGGCAGAGTAACTGGAAAACTGCCCAGTGGAAAAATGCCAAGTAGGTTGAAGTTTAACTTTCAAAGACCTTTTTGGTAACTGCAGACAATCATGAGTGGCTTAGCCTGCTGTGGTCCCTGCAGGGTCCTCATCAAGTAGATATCTTAATTTACTTCTCTCTGGACATGTGCAACAGAGTGCACTTTCAAGAGTACTGGGAAAGGTGTGCTGTGTGTAAACCAGCAGAATATGGACAAAGCAGAGTATGAGTCTGCTATTGGTGTGTTTGTCCCTTTCTGTAGTATCTAACAGATATCTCCTAATAGCTCTCTAATATCTCCTGCACAAAACCAAAGGCATCAACTTCATGGAAGAGCTCAGGTGAGCTGGAGAGCTGCATTCACAAGATGAGATAAGATGGGGAAAATTGCAAATGTATGAAAGAAGAACACAACAGAGAGATTAACACTGAGAGAGCATAAGCTATTAAGTTCAGGGTTGTCATGGGAGAACCATCATGCTGCTTTTCCCACCAAAGAGCGAAGTTCATTGATGACATGAATTATCTGCCTTAAGTTTATAGAAATATGTTTTTCATGGACTATATTATGAAATTTTCCCATTATTCATAATGGTTTATCCATGATGAGAAGAAGGGATGTAAGGACTGAACCCTTCTTCTTTGTTTGGTCAGCATTTTACATAATGTTTTCACACCACCCACTTCTTCCAGGTCTTACTTCCTTGCCCTAGAAGTTTGCGTTTAAATATTGATCTGTATGAAGGCTACATCTGGCAGGTCATGCCTGTCCTGTGGGGGATATTTAGGGTGATTCTCAGAAAACCCTTCCGTTGATTCATGTTTTCATCAACTGATACCCATTCCATAGCCCTACAGTATTTCTCTTAGACTTGCTGAATGCCCTTGTAATCACATCAGTTCACCACCACCACCATGAATTTTCACTTCATAGAATTTTCTGAATTCTTTCAGCATCTTGGTTTATCAGATACTAATTTAACTAAATAAAATTTTCAGGTCACCTTCTTCATAAGTATCTCATAGATTTGGCCTGGAAACTGATACCTCTGTCAGCCCACCTAACTCTTCTTTAGTAAATGAATCTCCAGATGATTATTACAAGACCATCACTTAAACAGCATTCTAGGGTGAGTTTTTCTAGGTCTTTATCTACAATATCTTCACAAAGTTAAATAACTTCTAAATCCAAATTTTAATACTGAGAAATTTTGATTAAAGGAGCCTAAAATATAGAGTATTTAACATTCTAGATAAAGAAAATAGAGCCATGAGGGCAGGCTGAGTGGGAAAAAAACGCTTTCCAAACACAACCTTCCCTGTGCCCACAGGTTACTCCACACAGGAGCTTTTTACTTAGTGACACACTCCTCATTCCCACATGGACCTCTGAAAATTGCTTCCAATTTTCACCCACCCTTGAAGGCCCTATTGGCTGCACTTTCTGCTTGCTACATTTCATCTGCAGTTTCTTAGGACTTGTCTCCCTTTCTCTCTCTCTTTCCCCTCCATGTCCTCCACTTCCTCATGCCAGAATGGTCTGTTTTCCCCAAGGAAATCAACAGTCTCCCTTCCTCCACACCCCAACCCTCAATCCAGTCATCCTCCTTTTTTCTTGAAACACATCACAAATCAAGAGCTACACAAGCCAGTCACAGTAATCTTCTACCATGTCTTCATTAGGTCTAATTTGGACAAATTATTTATTATTCAAATTATATATTTGATGTGATGACTGTATCCAAAAAAGGTTTGTTTTTCTTTTCTGTGTTAGAGATTGGGCATATAGTATTCAAAATTGTACATTTATCCTTAAAATTTGTAATCTAGTTTAAAAATAGCAAGCTGATAACTGTTTTTTTCACGGTGGATGCTATTAATTACTAGCTTTTGTTCTTTAGTCAGCCCCTAAAGTAGCAGCACTAAAAGAACAGTAGCAAGAGGAAAGCTCCTCTGTGGAAGTGGCATGAGAAGTGGTCCTGGATGAATTGTTCTGCCCTGCTGTCCTTTTAGTCCTGTAACAGTGTTTCAGCTGCCTCTCACAGATGAATAGGAATGTCCAAGATTTTTTTACTATTTAAAAAGCTGGGACTTTGTGTCATTGGATCTTCTGCTTTCCTGTGGTAAGGTCTTCTCTTTCTGCTATTTGTAACAGATTTGTTGATGAATTCCTCACGGGTTTTATTGAGAATATCTCTATGTAAGGAGACAAAAAGCCCTCATTGGCTCTATGCATGCTTGAAGGCAATATCTGCTGCGGAGGGACATTTTGTCACTTTTGACTGTACTTGGCTGTTTAACCACAGTCACACATAGGGAGAATACCACAAATAAAGTGCAAATGCTACATGTTGTGGCATGCAACAACGGGGCCTAGAGAGTGGCCAGCATTTTCTGAGCACACTGATGAAAAATGACTGATGATCTAGGCACAGGAAGGGGTCCTCCTATGGGTATCTGATAACTGGTTATTGTAACAGGGTACACCCTCGAAGGCGTCCAGGAACCAGGAACACACTGGGCTGAGGGCACAGGGTTAAACACGGGGCAAAAGGGGTGGGTCTGAGGGTCCAGTGGGGATGGGACAAAGTGATGCAGAGGAGTGGGTATGAATGGGAGAGCCAACAGGATAACAGGGGTGCAGTAAAACTAGGCCAGTGGGGATTAAGGGAAGGAAGAGCATTCTAGGGAAGGCAAATAACCTGCAAACAGGGACTGAACGGTGGTGACATCAACTGACAAACCAATAGAATGACAGAACCTGAAAGATATTAACATGTTGCTGCAAAGGCCCATGGGGGAAAGGCTCTTCTCACCCCAAACTAGAGGGGCGTTTCTCTGTGCTTGCTCCGGCCCCTCCAAGGCTGAGGATAAGAACTTTGGTGGTGGCAGGTCCCTGGGCCTCCACAGCTATGCTCCCTAAGGAATTGTCACAACAAACCAAAGAGGTTCTTTCCAAAGAATAACAAAAGAAGTATGCCAGGAATAAAGGGATGATTTTACTATGAGAAGGACAATGATATACTGAAATGAGTTTTGCTGCTTTAGTTTTTATTAAAAATTACAAATTATTTCTCCCCATGAAGAATCTTGCAAGGTAACTAAAGTTTATCAGTTACAGAGTTATTTGTTTCTTACAGAAAACCAACACCCCAAGCAAAGCTGCTTCTTTCTCCATCAGTTTTTTACCTTCAAATCTCTCAGTAAAGGAAAATTTCTTTCAAACATGAATTAATTTCTTGTAACACTATACCACGGCACAGTAACTTTCAGATTAAATTTTATCAGATATGAGAAATATCAGTTCAAAATAGTTTTAATTTAACTTTCAAGGAACTAAGATAATTTTGGAATTTCCAATACATTAGGACACATAGTGGTCATTAATTTATTTAGAACAGAAATATTGGATGATAAATGAAATTTTACACACTGTTAAAATAAAATTAATATTTTGAGTTATATCTTTAAGCCCCCATGACTACTAAGGATATAAAGAAAAGAGAAGAAGAGACTGAGTTCCCTGGTGCGGTGTTTTTATATTTCTTGTTTTCAGTACCTTGAAGGACTTAAGTTCTTTGCTACTGAATATTTTAAGATGCATATTTATTCAAAGAGTGCAATAAAGTGTACATCAATACAGGGTCAGGCTTAATTCAGCACTTTTGTTAGGATCAAATGGGTATTGCTGATATTTTATTTTTAGCAATTGCATTAAAATATATATTCTATTTACATTCAACCACGCAAACAAAAGGTTTAACTGAATTTTCAAGCCCTTTGGATATGAACTTCTATACGTTAAATGAACCATTATGTAAATATTGCTATAAATATGTCTGTGAAAACAGACATATTAGAACAGACTGCTCTTGATTAATAGATTATACTGAGGCTAAATTGCCTTTTTAAAAAATTAATTTCTCCATATTAATCCTATTAAAAATACCTCTGAATTTAATTAACATTTAATACAGAAATTGTGTTTTATAATTGGTTTAATGTTTTTACTAATTAGTTATATATTAACTGCTTAATTTCCAGGAACATTTTTCATTAGAATAGAATAGTAATTCTAGTGAAAAAAAAAAAGCAAAAAGCAAAAACAAAAACAAAACCAAAACAAAACAAAAAAACCCACAAACAAACAAAAAAAACCCATAATTTTTTTTGTTGGGGGGATTTTTCTATTTGAGTTGATAAGACAAACGTTTTTGTTCAATCACCTATAAGTTAGGATTACTATGACAAATCAGTTCTCTTAATTCTTAATTATAGCTTAATTGTAGCCAGTACATTATACTATTATACTTTATTGAAAAACATTGGTGAAATCAACAGCAAAAATTTGTTCTTAGGAAAATTGTCCTTATTTAAACAACAGTAATTAACAGTCACAGATGCTTGCATGATTAAATACTTAATAGTAGTATTTACTTGTACAAACAAAACCATTATTTATATTTTCAAATAAGCTAAGCCTTATGATCAATGATAATACAAACTTTTTTATTACTACTTTTGATTTTATTTTAAGAATAATTTACAGACTTTTGATTATATTAGTGCATCCTCTTAATGAAAAAATATCTTGTGGAAGAATGTTTAGGAAAAAAAATCCTGAACTGAAAAAAGCATAGTTGAGCTTTTAGAAACAAAGAAAATATTTTGCTGTGAAATGTGTTATTTTCTGCAACACAGCACAAAATAGAATATTTTTTTCTTCTCAGCTGATGAGAACAGGAAGAATTTCCTTTTCAGGTTTAATGTCTAAAATCCCAGTGCTGCAAAGTTTATCTCTCCCAAATGATAGACAATAAAATATGCTGAGCTCAAAAATTACTGAAAAGTGTGAAAAAAATTATGCAAAATAAAGCCCACCAAGGCCATTTTACATGCATCACTTTGTTTTAAGGACCACAAGAGAAATAGGCCAGAGATTACAACCAACACATAGGAATAGAAGTCAGGTACTTTAAATGCCAGATATCCTTTGGCAATCATTATTCTGATAACATGCAAACAACTAAGGTACTGCCTTCTGTGTCAATGAAAGTGATTACTGGAAGATCAGTCTCACACCTAGTCTGCCCTGGAATCTCTAAGTGTGTGGCTCTGAACTTTACTGCATGACCAACTTATGAGTATCCCATGCCATTTTTACCTCTGTGCTTGTTCCTGTACTCCTGATTTATAATCTAGTCTAGCACTGCACAAGTGATCCCTGAAGTGCAACCTCCTATCTGGACTAATGATCTCGCCAGCACAGGTGAGTTAGGTGAAACTTAATGTGCGTAATTTGGTAATTTGGCTAATGTTAGAAAAAAAAAATGTGCTTGTGTAAGGGTAGATATGTTACAAAATCTTTTTCATTGACCTACACAAGAGAGGTCTTCAGTCCTTCTCTTCTACCTTTTTTAAGATGACCTTCTAAATTTTGTTCCCCTGAAAGGAATTGTATAAGACAGATGTTCAGAGAAAGATTTAGGTATTTGAAGTGCCTTTCAGAAATCCTAAGGATTCACACTACAGAAATCATTGAGAGTGTGCACCATATCCTTGACTCAGGCTCATGTTCTGGTAGGCCATCCTGACTTAACTAGCATACTCTGATACATTTGAGCCATTTGAGCCATTTTATTGATTCAGCCTAGAGTGTTGCTGCCTGTTCCTTCACACTGTCTTGAAAAACACATTCCTGAATAGCCACATGGCCTTAATGTGAAGCATAATTAGAGATGTCATCTGGTACAGCTAGAAATCTTCATCCCAGCAGGCCTTCACTGTAACCTAGTCCAAACCATCTTGAAACTGCTGAGCTAAATCTCACATATCAACCTGGTTTGCACAAAAACCAATTTCATCTTTGTTTTGCCTTACATCTCCTGGCTTCTGTACCCACTGATTTTACATTTGCCTCCTCCACTGCTAAATCAGAGCACAGTAGGGGCACCAGCACTGTTTGATTAGCTGCATTCATGTACCAGCCACAAAATTCTGTTAGGTGAAAGAAAGACTGTTTTATGCCTTTTTTAGGCACCAGGTTCTTGTTTTACAAGGACCACTTGTACAGCCATGTAGCCACAGCACTGAAAGGACAACCACTGATACAAAACAACAGGGCTATAAAATCCACATTTGGAAATACATCTTTAGCAAAATTTTCTCCTTGAAGAAACCAAGCCTACTAAATCTTGCAAACCAGCTACATCAAGAATTACGAGAATACGGGGAAACATCAGGGGACCCAGAGAGTCCAAGATGTACTCATGTATGTGCCAGGAGCCAATTTTTGCCTTGGAAGATGCTCACTTTACTTGTTTTTTTGTTTTCTTAGTAAGAACAGGCCATTTGAAGCATTTTTTAATAGGCAGAAACACAGACAAGAAAACAGAACAGTTGTGGATTGTTTTATGTAACATATTTTCTGTAAAGTCTTACTTTGCTGTACATCTTTGCCTCTGAGTAGTTTTGGTGGTTGTGTCTACACTGTCTTTTTGCATATTCAAACACAGGTCTTATGGCTTTTTTGATCTTATGGCTTGCTTTTGCTTCAAGTTATACTTCATGATCTACTGTCCCAGCTCCTTCTGTCCTCCCCTTCGGTGCTAGGTTCAAGTATGCCCAGTACATGGAAAAAGTGTGTGACTCATGTAAGCAAGCTTCACATACCTCCCAGAGCACAGGCCTCATCGGGCACATCACTATTCTTCCACCTCCAGTTCATTGGGAAAATATAGTTCTTAAATTGCACATTCTTTCATGTATATGATTCGTTCTTTATCCTACAGTTACTGTTTTAAATCTATCTAAGCAGATGCAATTTTTTTTTCTTGGTTTTGTTGTCATTTGCCACCACTGAAAGTAGTGTTTTTTGCATAAATCATAATTTCATACATATTATGGCAATGTGCTATTATTAAATATTTCACACATTATGACCTTTGAGTGTTTCTTATTCAGAGACTCATGCAATATTTGCTTGAGGTATGTCTAATGATCACAATACAAACACTCTGAAAACTCTCTCTTACAAAGTCTCAGGTAGGTATGAGAGTCATCTTTGGAACTCGCCCTTAAGCACAAAGTCCTTTGGCAGTGCCTGACAGTTCTCATTTGCTAAATAAAATAAAAATGTTCCAATCTGAAATGAATGTAAATGATAAACTTTCTTCCATGTTATTTAAGGCCTGATTAATGCATTTCACCAGTTCTTTCTGATACAGTAAGGGAATGCCTTTTGTTGCAAAACAAAACTAATGCTGAAATCATGGGTTGACTTAAACTGTTGAACCTTGAGCTGAAATGCAAAGATCATCCTTGCCCGAAAATATTGTTAACTTGGTTCCTTGAATGAAAAGCTTGGGTAGTACATGCCAGACTTGCAGTTGCCACCCCTTACAAATTCTCCTACTGTAAGGGAAATGGGTTGAAAAATTAAAACTGACTTCAAACTCCCTTCCACAAAGATGCTAAGGGAAAAGCAGGACAAGTTCTGTGGAGCCATTTGAGCAGGCACCTACCTATCACGTGCCAATTACCACTTGTAAAAAGTATTTTTATGCTGGATGCTGAAAATTAAGACCATCTGAGTCATTACGAGACATTTAAGATATGATTTGGTAGTGTTACCAATATCTTTCTAGCCACCAGTCCAAAGCCCAGGAATGTCTAGAATAGTAAAAGGAACTAATTTTTATCCGAAATTGAGCCTTTCTTTCTGAGAACTTCCCAAGCACCATATTCTTTTTCTTTCATCTCATCCTTTCTTTCAATCTGTGCAGATTGAAACAAGCATAAGATTTCTTCAGTGTCTTGGGTTTTCTCCAGGGATGTTTGAGTGACTCCAGACACAGTTTTGGATCTTTTCTGCAGTGAGAGACTGTTTGTTATTTTATTGTTCCCCCTTTTGACCCATTTTGGAACTAGTTTGGTTTGTCTTTTGGAGCTGGGGTGGGAGGGGTTAGGGGATGGGAGGGGTGTTGGATCCTCCTTTAGGATTGGTTTGTCTTCACTCTGGAGTGGCTTGGTACTTTCTGAAATCTGTCTAGTTTTTATTCATCTCAACATTATATATGTACATATATAACTATTCTATAATCTTCCTTAACTAATGTTAATTGAAATCCTGCAATACACCTACTTGCTAATTTTTTATTTTTATTTTTGTTGTAATACTGATTGTGAAAGAGGGTTAATTTCTGTACAGTACTCCTTTTTATTCAGATGTATGTTGGTTCTTCCTCCCACATACCTCTCCTATCCCTTCCGAGGGACACAAGGCCATTGGACAAAAAGACTTTTTTTTCCATGATTAAATAAAGATACAGCTCATTTCCAGCATGAATATGGTGTAGAATTCTTTAAAAAGTGAGTTTATTCAGAAGCTGTTACAATGTCATTCATAGATGTACTATTTTGTATAAACAGTACTTTTCTACATGCTCAATGAAGAAAATATTTCTGGTACGATATTTCAAATGACCAACCATAAATTATTATTTAATGGACTCTGTGATTAATGGAATATATCATGCTTCATTCATCACTAAATTTTTTGTATTATGCTGTACTTAAAAATATTCATTGTGTTTGTAATGGACTTCTTCACAGTTCTTAGTATGTGATTTTTTTTTCTATTAAGTATGTTTGGTGCTAAATATTTTAAATATTTGCCTATGCATACTTAAGTAAAACATAGTAAAACAATATAAACTACAATGGAGCCCACACCAGTGGTCTCAGATGATGCTAGATCATCGAGTCGAATTTTTTTACAGCGAGATGCCCACTTTAAGAAATACTCAAGATATTTCAAAATCTCTGGTTCTTTGCTAGCTGGTATAATTTCCAGTCTTAATTTGTAATTCAGTCGACAATTTTTCATATATTGAAAGTTCATTACATGGCTGACAATCTGTCTTCTCTTGAGCATTATTCTTTTACTGTATGGAGACCTCACAAGTTAGATCTGGGTCACAGTACAAGAAAGGGAGTGTTGACACTCACAGGCTCAATTAAGTCAAACAAGGAACCCAGAGCTAAGCTGTGCAGACCATATTACTAGTTTGTTTCACTACTCCACATGTTTTGGCTAACATAATCTTTGTGTGAAAATAAACCAATAGAGGCAAATCCAGGTGTTTAATTGAGACTCAATTCAGATTCTGTTGACAACTGAGGCTAATTAAAAAATGAAATTTCTGAAGTAGTGAAAATTCAAAGAAAGCAAAGTGGGAAAAACAACCTTCTGAAATCTATGATAGAGGAGAGACCCGATTAATATTTTTGCCATTTACAGGAAATCCCCTCTGACACAAGTAACACTAAAATTTCATTGTGATTTCTTTTTGCTCTGTCCAAATCAGCATCTTGTGCACTTGTTCTTGATGTTTTTTAGTCAAGTTAAATGAGTTTGACATTAGGATATGTATATACCAAATGCTCTTTTAAAATCCTATCTTTACATCCCTGGGTGTGAGGATTCCTTGTTTTCTCATTTAAATGGGATTCTTTGAGAAAGACTTTTTCTCCACTTATATATAAAAATATTTTTACATTTCAGAAATGCAGAATATTAACTACTATCATGCTTGTCTTTTATTGAACAAATTTAAGTATTTTATAAGTAAAATAAATCTACATCTATATAGTCGAGTCATCTTATATGATCAGTGTTGTAGCATGCAGCATTAACATTATTTTCAGGATTATGTGTTATGGCTTTACCGAATCAGTTTTGATTCTGACTATCTGAAGCTGTATTTTAGTCTCTGCTCATGGAATCTAGTGGATTCATGCTTGTTGTATCAGCTGAGAATTTTGTAGGATCACCATACAGCAGTCTAATGCAACACTAAATTAGCAATATCTGAGTTGTCAGAAATGAGTCCAACCTACAATTTCTTTGTAAGATTTGCAACTGCTGTGTTACAGGCAGGAAAACAAAGACTTTTTAGAGCTTCATTTAAGACCCATATGTATTTTGTATGTTCTCACAAACCTGGCAAAAAGGCAGCTCAACTATTAACAACTAATTTGGGAAAATAAATATCAATTTACTTCCTAAGTTTTGGAACAAATCTAATTCTAAAAATGGATTCCAATTGGCTGGAAGCCAATGGGCCATGGTTTTGAATTAATACCAAGGGTATATCTTGATTTCTCACTTGATGTAAATGCTCCTGGATTGATTTCACCACTAAAACATTCCCAAGATTTAATTGCTTCTTGCACTTCTAAGAGTCCTCGCTATCTTGTTTTATTTTTTTCCTTTAATCCCACATATCAATTTCCTGCGACCATGTAATTTTTTTCCTATTTGTCCAGTCTTTATTGCACATTTCTAAAAGTTTCCTTCACTTTGATTTTTCTGGTTATTAGAGCATGGCTTTGCTAAGCCTACTAACTCTGGGACCCTTTGTACATTTGAAGTCTGCTGTGCTGAAGGGCATGCCCTCTCTCTCTCTACTATTGCATGGTATTTTATGTGATAATATATCTAAGATGAGATGACAATATAACAGAATATGAAACGGAAAAGACAGATTTCAAGTTAATGATAGGTTTGGTTTAGACAAATGTGATCAAAAAAGAAAAGAAGAAGGGGGAAATCCCATATTTTAAATTTAGAGGTAATGAGAAGTTCAAACAACTAATAAAGGTATTGGGAAGAAATAAAATATTAAGCAATTCTGAAGAAGAGGAGGGAAAAAACCCCACCTCACTATTATAAATAGTTTATGGTTATACATCTGACCAAGAAAGTAGGAAGGCAGAGGCAGATAGTAATGTGATTACTGTGGTAATGATATGCATTAGATACATTATGGGAAAAAAAGAAAGCCATACTTAATGCAGCCAATCCACTTATTGATTTTTCTTAATGGTAAAAACACTGGTTCAAAACTGAAACCAGATACATAAACTTTTTCATATTCTCCCTCACTTATGAGCCCCATCTCCACAGAGATAATAGAGTAATATGTATCAAATCTCACACTTGCTGGACCAGGTTTGGGTTTCATGTGAAAGTTGGCTGGGTCACTGTTGCTACTGAAAACAAAATGTATGAATAGAAAAAGATGACAGTACCAAGTATTACTTTTGCTTGACACATGGGTTAATTTTACTTTGCTTTGTTTATATTCTTTCATTATACTAAGTACGTATAGCATATACTAGCAATGAATTCACCTGACTTCAGATCTAGGTGAACTTTACTGACAGGGTTTCAAAGTCCTAGCACTCTTTATGTTCACAAATCGTATTTAGTACATCTAGACTTTGAACAAACCTGCAAAATACAGATTAACCAAAACGTCATCTTCTGTGTTGCCACAGCCTCTTTTCACCTTTTCTCATGACAGGTGTTTGGCAGAATCAAATCCAGGTCTATAGCAAAGTAAAGTTTTGGTCTTGACTCTTTCTTTTCAATGACAAGAACAAAACCACTGAACATATAAATAAAAAGACCAGAGCTAAGTCAAAAGTCACTTGTATGACTGAACTGAACCACTGGTAAAATCAAAACATTTGTAAAAAACATTTTTATTATTTTCACTCCTACTCATTTCAAGTCCCATTTTCTGAGTGCAGAGAGAATAAATGAGCTCTATATTTTGCTGTTATTCCATGAAATTTTTAATTTAACCCTTTTGCAGACTTTTGGATTTATCCAAGACGACACAGATCTGATCAACTAGTAGGCAATTCAACATTTTCATTTACAAAGAAAAAAGTGAGTGCATGTAGAAGCAGCAGAAAACACAGAGATGCCAAACCAACTGTCTGAACTGGTGAACAGGTTTATGTAAAAGAGAGCAGCAAGCAGGACTTCCCTTGAAGTGAAGGAAAAAACAATAAGGGTGAGGACTGTCAAAACTAATCAAACTGATGACTGCAAGTGGAGGAGGAAAGTTCTGGCAATGCAGGAAACAGAGAGAAAGAAAAAAAGGTTGAAAACCTGGATACCAATTGAAAAGGTAAAGAGAAAAAAAAGAAGGTAGGAAAAGGATGACTAAATGCAAAAAAAAAAGACAACAAAATTTGCCAACAAAACTTTTGTCTGAACAGCAAACAGAAGTAGTTTCATGTGGGGAAAAAACCCACCAACAGAATAGCAGGGAAGGTGGTCCTGAAGCATTATTCTTTATCTGTTTTCCCCTAGGACTGCAGCTTGCCTATTCTTTAAAGAAATGTTTTAATTTTCTGCTTACCGCCTAAGTAAATGTAATATTTAGAAATTATACTGCTTCTGTAAACAGACAAATATGAGGCACTGTAGGAATGTGGAGACCTCTCAGTGATTTTAACTCCAAGAATTTTTAGACTGATTTAGAAAACCAGATTATTTTAAAATTGCAATTTATTTTTTTCTCCAATTTTTACTGACATGAGAGGTGTGCAACAAAACCAAACCAAAATCCCAGCACCAAATAACAGTAGAAAAGACTTGTCTTGATCTCCCACATCTCAGCTGGACAATCCAGCCTGTCTCTGAGCTTTAGTCTTTGAAAAAATCATAGGGGAAGAAACAAATGTTTCAATAAGGCCAACAAGTTCACTTCCTTCTTCCATCTCCATCCTGGAGTATCTGCATCAGTATTTCAGTGGAAATACTGATACAGATTTCAAGCTTTTTCAGCCATGCTCTTCAGTCACTTAAACATCAACTTCAACCACTAAATCTGGTATTCAACACCCCTGCAAATCTGCTCCAGTGTGCAGGTGTAAGACCTGAAGAATTAAGCACTTAGACTTGAAAATATTGAGGGTGAGGATTGAGCTGCCTTCTTACCTGATCTCTAGTTCTGATCAAATTTCTATAAACACAATCAATTTAGGACAATTCTAGGATAGTCACACATCCTAAAATAAACTCAATTTTGTGTATTCTTGTACAATTGCTGTATAAAGAAAAAAAAAACTTTTCACACCACAGGCTGTAGTTTCATGAACCTGCAAAACTCTTGTTTTACATATTTCTACAGTAGGACTCAAATTCTTCTCCTGAATGATTAATTATTGAGAATATTTTATTGAACACATAAGGAAACCTTTCTCTGCCTTATAATCTATTCATTTTCACTGTCATTAAAATGAAAAGACAGGGAATCTCCTTTGCAATATGACAGTTCTGCTAGAAATAAGCAAAAACATATTGAATACAAAAGAGACAAAAAAGAGGAAAAAATACTTGGCCAATTTTTTTTAATTATTGTATATCTACAAATTTAAACCATTTAGGAGGTTGAGTTAATAAAGCAGGGAAATATATAAGAAGGAAAAGTTTACTTTTAAGGATGAAGTAGTGAAAATAATAAGAAAACTTATAATTAATCATTACTTAAAAATCTAAAGACTTTTTGCATTTAAAATATTAAACAGAGAGCCCACTATTTATTGGTATAATTTTAGATTGTGTTTTCATTAATCTTTATCTGGAACTTTCCCATGTTTAAAAAGCACTTTTAGTTAGACAAAGATCATTCTTCAAAGATGGAATGCTGTCCTTAACCAATTGCATTCCAAACATGCATGGAGAACTTCAGTAAAAAAAAAAAAAATATCATTCTCACATCTTCCTCAACCAGAAACACCCAGAAATCTTTGATTCTACATTTTTTTCAATCCATCTTTAAACTATAAGCATTCAAACTGGAGCTGATAATTTTATTTTGAAATACACACTGGAAATACAGGTGTTGATGTTTGTTCTCCTGCAAAAGAATTTTTGTTGAATGAAAGAAATTCCTTAGTTGGGTTTTTACAATTTCTTTAAAGCAGTCTATAAGAATGCCCTTTCCCTTCTGCCCCCCTCGTTCCCCTGCTCTCTCATACCCTTCCTTAAAATGACATTGTGGCTATTTGAAGTCCACCAATTCCTACAAGCAAAGGATTTATAAAGAATAAATAGATTCCATGTGATTAAAAAAGCAGGAAAAATTATAAAATTATTAAGCACTCATGCCCACCTGCTTAACTTATATTAAAAAAATCAAAATATTGCAGAAAGCATTGAAAACATATGAAGTCAAATATCCTTAAATATAAGAAAACATTATTTGTTGCCACTGGGCCTCCTAGATTAATAGATAACTTAAATACACAATTTTGATCACACAAAACTAAAAGAAATTCATTTTTCTTCTATTTTAAGACAAATATGATTTTGTCAGAATAGGACTTCTCTGCAAAAATAGCCAAGTTGTAAATCAAATGAGAAAGAAAGATGAAAAAAACAATAATACAACCATCTCATTCACACCTATGATT
>VXBR01002564.1:302515-354298 GCA_013400215.1 Cisticola juncidis | reverse complement strand
AAAAAAAAAAAAAAAAAAAAACTTAGCTGCATATGCCATGGTTAATTTAAGTAACAATGCCTTGATGAAAGAAAAAAAAAATTACAAAGTGTTTAAAGGATTTGTGATTGTCGATCTACACATAGAGTTCCAGTGGGTTGTTTTTTTTGTTTTTTTATCTTATCATATGCCATTCAAAAGAAAAACTGTTAATTTGCAAAGTATAAATTTTAACACCTTTCTTAGGTATACCTTTCTTTAGTCCTCTTTCTTTCCACCATTTTATGTTATTTTTATCTGCTCCTTGCAGACCATTTTGCATTTGCAGCATCTCCACAAGCTTGCATTGTGGCTTGTTTTATACATGGAGAAATATAAAACTTCAGTAGTTATTTCTACAAAATAAATAACCAGCTTTTGTGCTGTCCAATATCCCTTGCAAGAAACCAGCTAGCACTGATAAAAATTAAGACCCTCTGTTGTCCTTCATATGGAGTTTGGCTTTGATATTTTGGCTGGTGATGCTGATTTGCTACTCCTGCAGGATAACCAGAGGGGGAACCAGCCCCAGCGCTGGCTGCAGAAATTTCCAGCAGTCATTCCGTCCCTGCCATGGAGAAGCGGAGCTGAAGCGCATTCTTGCACCTCGGGAAACAGCCCCATCTCCCTCTGTCTTCGTTGTGAACCGGGCAGACCAGCTTTCATTTACAGTGGCACTTTTCAAACACGCAAAGGTCTGCCGTGCACTTACAGCCTGGCGCAGCACCATACAGTGGCAGAAGTGAAATGCTGCAGCCTGATGAAACCCTTTAAAATCTATTTCTCAGGAGGGAAAAATATTTTTTTTTTTGCACAGAAAACAGAGAACATGAGAACACTTAAGAATCCCAAAGCTGATTCTTTTTTTTATTAATTGAAGATAAAAAGTCTCATATTTGATAAAAATAGAGTTGTACTTGTGATTTCAGTCATGAAAGGTGAGTATAGGGATATGCTGTAAAAATGTTGAAAATAACAAGTTTTCTACCAAGTTAAATGTTTTCAAGAGAAATTTTTGGAAAATTCAGAATACATTCAAATTTTTGTAAAGATATATATATACATGAGCTATGCTTTAATTAAATTTTGGGGGACAGACAATCATTAATTTTGTATTTCACATAATAAATAGACCTATACTTAGGTTGCTATCGCTGCAGTAAAAATCTTAGTTTACAAGAGAAAAATGAAAAATTTTAAAGTTCATCTGAAACACTAACAGGGAAAATGAAATATTATGTACTTTCCTCTAACTAGTAATCAGCAAAGTTTAGTAAAGGAAAAATTGTGTGCAAGTGAACTAACAGTTGGGTTATCATGGCTGTTGTCAAAATCCCAGACAGCTGCTTGAAAATGGATTCACAGAGATGCCGCATTTTTTCTTTAGACACGAAATACTGACTCACTGAAGATCTTGGGAGAAGTTCATTGAATAAGTCTTAGAGAGAAATTCAGATCAGGCAATGAAATATGTTTCGCATTCTCTTGCATGTCTGTATGTATACATGCACAGAAAATGCAAAACTCTGACACAGTCATTTTGCATCATCCACATTGTTCCAATGCCAAAGAAAAGCTAATGTGTAGAAATAGCACAGTGCCATTGGAAAATGCCTTGAAAATTTCACACACTTTTCGACTAAGACATATGATAAGGAAGAATCAGTGAAATGCTAATAGAAAAGAGATAATTTCCCCATATAGTGGCAAAGTAAGCATTAAGGGGAACCCAGTTATGTCTTCAAGGTAAAAGATCTGCTGGCAGCTGCTAAGCAAACTTGACAGAAAGCAGTTAAAATTCCCAAGTGTATAAATATTAGACTTTTTGTACTGGCAGAAATTATATTTCATTTGATGATCTAATTCTTGAAATGTATAGCAGAAATGCACAGTTGAAAAGTCAAACAAGAGTTCAAGCCAACTCCAGGCAGGCACTCAGCTAGCAAGTCACTGACTTCCAGTAATTCTTGGCACATTCTTCACATTTCAAAAGCAAATACTGACAAATCTGAAAACTGTACACCACAAACCTGAATATGATTTGAACTACAGTATATGAAAATATAGCAATCCTATAGGCATTCTATGGTTAGTGAAAGAATACTCTTTATGCTCTAAAACACAAAACCAACATGGCAACTTGATTCATACAGTGATATTCAAAGTACTAGAATTAGGAAGACCTCTACAAATTTTACTGTTTTTAAGGTCCTGCTAATTGTCTCCCCTTCTTCACTGGATCCTTTGTGCTCCTGCATTTTCACTCAAGCAATGATGTTTAAAAGTTTTCATGATCAATTAAATGAGTTTACACATTGGTCTTCCACACAAGTTGAAAGGAAAGACATCAAAGACATTACCTCTATGTATTCCCCATACTCAGTAAAAAAGAAAGAAATTTGATGGTGTGTCAATATCACAGTGATGTTCTGGTTGTGACCTTTGCACTAGCAGCTATTTTTGCCATTGCAGAATGATGGTGAATTCTATTGATTTACACTGTACAGCCACTGTTAGCTGCACCAGCAGCTCGAGGATGTGAAAACACTTTTCAGCTTCCCTAGTTGAATTTCCATTTAGACTCCTGGCTGTGCCAATAAAATAAGGTAAAATATGATTGTTCAAAACATGATATAAAAATTTGTAATATTAAATAACTTAAGTAATAATTTATAAATGAAAAAGAAAAAAAGAGAAAGGAAAAGGGCAATAATAATAATAATAGCAATAATAATAATAATAATAATAAATGAAAAAGAAAGAAAAAGAAAAAGAAAAAGAAAAAGAAAAAGAAAAAGAAAAAGAAAAAGAAAAAGAAAAAGAAAAAGAAAAAGAAAAAGAAAAAGAAAAAGAAAAAGAAAAAGAAAAAGAAAAAGAAAAAAGAAAAAGGAAAAAAGTTAAACATGGAAAAAGGGAAAAAAGGAAAAAGAAAAAGAGGAAAAAGCAAAAATGTTGAACCCACACCAAGGACAAACGAAATAAACATGCTTCACTGGTAGTGGACAGTGGTTTTGCAGGGAACATGATTTTATACATTTTGTATCCTATTCATTTTCATGACATTGCTGGATAAATATAAAAAACTGTGTGAGTGCTAAGGACAAATTAATTTATCAATTACATGTATGGGACTATGGAGACTGAATTTATTTCACCATTTCCACTTTCAATAAAACTGCAATTACTAACTTGTGGTATCTTCATGAAAATTTGCATTTATTACCACCTAATCTGGAGTCAGTGACTGGTCTATACTTAACTTTTCTGCCATCTAATGCAGAGTATTAGTGGACAGCTTAGAATAAAGCAGTCTTTTGAATGCTCACAGCATTTTTTTTTCTGCACTTGTCTGAGCTGAATTTTGCCTGTGACAAAGAAATTGGTTTATTTCAAAACAGTACTGAGAAGTTAAAATTTTCTCAATGATGTCAGTGTTTCTGCCTTTCTTTTATTGTCCTTGTATGTGTAGATCTCCTTCCTTTGAGCACATATGAGGTTGCATTACCTCAGGAATAAAATCTGCCACTGTTACCCTGAATAATATTTTATTTTGAGTGCAGTCTCACAGAATGAGAGACAGAAGATAGTTCATGTGAATCAGTCTAAAATGTTGTAGGGAAGTGCTGGCAGCAACTTGGTTTTTGCATCCCTGTTTAAAGTAAAAGAAATACAAAATCCATTATTACTTTGTTTCCTACAATGAAAGATGAAGGAATGAGAACACATATTGGAAAAAAGCTTTGTGGATTCCCTTCTTTCTTTTGCACGTGCCAGACCTTTGGGTTTTTGTTAGTTTGGGTTTTTTTTTTGAGGCCACAAGTTATGGCAATCTGCTCCTGACAGTGAGTGCTTCCTCCTTCTGACCTGATATCTGCACAGTATATGGACCACCCACAAGTGATCTTACAAAATGATTATATCCAGAGTGGCAGCAAATCAGATCAATCAGTGTCATATATTTGGAATCTATATTGATTCTAGTATGGTGGTACTAGACATAAAGTAAATCACAGGCCAAAATTTGTCTTTCACAACACTCATTCTAAAATAAAGAAAATATGAATTATAAAAACCCTGTTGTGTACATACAAATAAGACCCACACAGAATGGGAATTGGTGGTCTAATAAATAGAAGAATGTTATCATCTGCAGAGATATTTCTTGATACTTTTAAGTGCTTGGATGAGGGAATTAAAGGTTTGTGTAATAAATATGCTGCAGGAAAAAAAAAGCTGGACTAAGAATTACTTGGAGAAAGGATTTAAAATTCAAAATCACCTTGAAAAAATCAGAGATAAATATGGGATATAGGATAAAATTTAATATGATAAATATGAAGGACTTTATTTGTGTGGTAAAAATTGATAGTCTATGCACTGGAGGAAAGGGATACCATCCAGAGGGACCTTGACAGGCTGGAGAGATAAGCCAGTGAAAACTTAAAATTGTTTAAAAACCAAGGTCCTGCACCTGGGTCTGGACAACCCCAGACGTATTTACAGGTCTGGTGGAGAAATGATTGATAGCAGTCCTTCAGAGAAACACTTGGGGGTGATGTTTGATGAAAGCTTCAACAAGAGCTGGCAGTGAGTGCTCACAGCCAAGAAAACCAATGGAATTCTCAGCTGCATCTCAGAATCTCAGAGCAGCATGCCCGGAAGGTTGATGGAGGGGATTCTGTCTCTTTACAATAGTGAGATCCCACCTGGAACCCTGCATCCAGCTCTGGTGCCCCCAGCACAAGGAAGACATGGATCTATTAGAGCAAGTCCAGAGGAGGGCAGATCAATTGATAAGAGGACTGGAGAATCTCCTTGACAAAGACAGGCTGGGAAAGGTGGGGCTATTCAGCCTGAAGAAGAGCAGGTTGTGTGGAGACCTCACAGCAACCTCCCAGTGTCTAAACAGGCCTACAAGAAAGATGGAGAGAGACTTTGCATTGAGAACTGCAGTGGTAGGACAAGGAGGAATGGATACATTCCTGAAAAGGGGGAAATTTAGGTTAGATATGATGAATAAATTTTTCACTGTGTGGTTTGTTAAACACAGATTGTCCAGCAAGGTTGTGGATGCCCCAATCCTGGCTGTGTTCAAGGCCAGGTCGGGTCAGGGTTTAAGCAACCTTATCTAGTTGGAGTGTCCCCAGAATGGCAGAGGGGTTGGTTGGGAATAAATGGTCTTTAAGGTGCAATCCAATCCCTTAATATTTTGTAATTCTAAGAAATTTAGGATACTATTAACTCTTTTGAAAAAATCTCGGAAACAATGATTTTTTCAGCTGATGATGACCAAGAAGCTGTCAATGAATGATCAAGGTTGTAAAAGAAGATACTAGGCTGTATAGTGGATGAAGTGTGAACAGAGGTTGTTAGAAATGTTAAAGAATTGCTCCTTTTAAGAAAATATATACCATTAGCAAAGCATTGTGTTGGTAGTTGTTTGTTGTTTGTTTGTTTGTTTTTCTTGTTTTGTGCAGCTTGAGAATAATGTGCTACATTTTGAAGAACATATGGATCACTAAAAGAGATCTGAAAGAGCTGTATGAGGCAGATTAGGGGTATGAAATAAATCAATTCTGGGAGGATGTTAAAGAGCTTGGGACTATTTAATTCTAAAGAAAATGAAAGAACACAGAGGAACAAAACAAAAATCAGGTATACAAAAGCTTTTGCAAAAATCAGAAAGAATATATTTGCTTAAAATACAGCACAAAAATCACACAGGAATTTTCAGTTTATTTTTATTTCAGTTCATAAAGGTAACAAAACAATACAACTAATCACTTAAAAGGCTGAGGAGTATCTGAAATTAAAAAAATTATACCACTTTTCATGTTTCAAACAATGAAAATATTCCTTGGGTCTTTTCAAGTTCTATTGTTCTATAATTTTAATCCTAAGAATCAGAACAGGAAGATTTTCTTAATTCATTGTTGTCTAGTAGTATGACTTTTAACCTCATATTTTGCAGACATGTGCTGTAAATCCTTAGGAGATACCAGTTGTGATGGCAAAAGATCAAAGTTGAGAGCAGTATTTTCCCTTGAAAGCAGCTTGGATAGATGGTACAGTTGATTTAATGGATTGTTCCCATATTGCTAGTATTCTAGTAGTTCACACTGTGTTAATTTATTCTTTCTTAGAGCTTAAACATCAAATGGACATTTCTATAAATAAGTATACTGTGAGTGTAGGGTGGGTAATGAAAAATCACTGAGGTGTGGACCACACTTTTGAAAACATTTTAAATCTTTAAGTCAAACTCCACAGCCCTGGAACTTTAGGGGAATACTTTTGATATATCCACTGCTAAAATATCTCAATGATAATTTGGGGTTTTTTTAAAGATTAAGAGAAAGATGCATAAATGAGGAGAAAAGAAATGACAGTACTGATGAAATGTTATGATTTTATTTCAAAACTTAGTATTAAATTATTATTGCTCTCATGTCCCTTTGTGTAATTTTCAAGCTGGAGTCAGCTTCTGTTCAAGTTTCTGAAACATATTCCCTCTGGATTTTTTTCAGAGTGAATAGAGAAAATATAATCATGGAGGTTAGTGGGCTTTAGCTTTGGATATAAGGACACAATAGTCATAACTGAAGCACATTGTATCTCCCTCCATTTATATTTCCCCAGAAGGACATACAGAGCATGAAAAGCAGGGCTTAAAATCATGAGCCCTGCTAGTTCACATTAACTTTTTAATTTGTTTTGAGTAAGGAGTAGATGACTGCAAAAAATCTGTCTGCAAATTGCACTATTGAGACCTTTTTGACTTTTAAAAGAATGGACACTACTCACAAAGAGATTTCCTGTACAGGAGACAAAGCCTTCCTTTCCTGACATCCGTCTGAAAAGCACTGAGTGCCTGCATGCTGTCAGTGGTACTTCTGAGGCTGCTCATCCCTCATGCGTGAGATGATTTTGACTGGTTGTGATGTCAAATGCTGTGATGTTATAAGAGATACATAGTCTCTACAACAAATTGGATTAGTTTAAAATCAATCACGGATACCATCCAGAAACTTCATTAAAGTTTAGAGCTTCTCCTTTTGGCAGAACCATTTGTTCCAATCTAGGGGACAAACTGAATATACAATACAATGAAGAGAAACAGAAAAGAACATTTAGGTACAAAAGGTTACACCTCCACATAAGCTCAAGAACTGAGAAAGCACATGATGTGAAATAAGTTTGCTAATGAAATAAATATTGCACCATTGTAAAGAGAAATATGATGTACAAAAGTAATGAAAACAGAATTATTGTCAGATGTTCTATTTGCATATTAATTTAATCACATCAAAACATATCTTGCATATAAAAATCTGATTAGAAATTACTGTCTTATGATCTGTGTTTTTCTGTGTAGAACAATACTGCTTTATTTCTATAGCCAAAACAAGAGAAGAGGAACCAAAGTGTTTATTCTAGTGCTTTTACTTTTGCCTATATTTTAGACAGTAAAATCCAAAACTGGTTAATGTCAGTGATAAACTGGTTAAAGTAATTTGCTATGAAGTTTAATTTTCATGTTTTGCACAATCTGTGTAACGTTCTTCTTATGCCTCAGGCTTAATGTAATTCTTGTGTAGAATGATTCTCTGAAACTGATGTAGTCACTCTGTTTCTTTGGCCCTTTTGGAAGAGAAAAAAATGTGGGGAGTAATAGTGAACAGTAATGAAGCAGACATGCAATCTTTCTCCTTATCATTACAGGTGGATCATGCAGACTTCCTAATGACTTCCTTTGTCTACATGGTTAATGAAATTAAAACCCTTCTCTTGTCCCGTTTCTCACTGCACTTCTTTACCTTAGTAAAGACCTCTTACCTATTTCTATCCTATGTTTCACCACTTGATCTTGCTCTAGTTCTGCAATCCACCCACTGTGAAACAGAAATCCTGTTTGTATTGCACTACAGTGAAGGGAGTACATGTCATTTTGCATCACAGAAGCTTTTTGTCAGGAACTTTTTCATTTTGGTTTTATACAAATACAAAAAATGAGTCAGGATATGATAAAAAGAAGATAGAGGGAAGCCCGTGGGGTAAGTGATGGATAAGGAGGAGTACAAGCAGCGGATAATTCATTTTTTTTTTTTTTCTTGAAACTAGACATCTGTATCTGTGATGTAAAAGCATGAAAAATCTGAACAGAAAAATTTTACCAATCTGACTGGGGACTTAGAAAATTACCTGTGTAGGGATCAAGCAAGATTGATGTGGTGAGAATAAGTACAGGCTACACAGTTTCAGGAATGATAGACTCAGTAGTCATAAATGTTAGCTAGTACACAGAAGGACTATACTTGAGATGAACATGTGTACTATTGTCATCAAATATATTTAGAAAAATCCACTTTGCTAAAATAGAGAGCAAATAGGGGATTTAGGCAATAATTTCTTATGTTTTCTAGCCCTCTCCCTTTTTCTTGTAATTTGTACTTGAAGTGAGGACATTTTCTAAGCACAATGTGTCTATATCTACGAGGAGTAAATAATTTTTTGCTCTTATGACAGCTTAGAAGCATGTATGTTTGTGATTTGTTTGATCTATCTCTGCAGAATTAATGAAAAGCAATCATTCATTTATCGGGTTCAAAGAAAATTTTCAAGAATAATGTGTTGAAATCTTCTTTCACACTGTAAATTATTTTTTTGTTTTAACTTTTATGTAGATTTTTAAAAATTTACACATGTAATTAAATGTTTTTCCTTTTCTTCAATACTTATGTGAAGCAACAATAAAATATAACCACCGGTTTTCTTCAATAAGCAATTATTATTTTTGAAAAATCTTAGTGCTTGTTTTCAGTTAATGATTCTAAAGTATTTCTTTAATACTCATTTTTCATTTTTCACTGAAGTTAATAAACCTCTGAAGATTCCTTAGTGTGGTGGTCTTTCTAGAGTACTTTGGAATTTTCACTGGAAAAATATTCTGATTTAGAATAAATCTGTATATATAACTTAAGATGAAAAATGAATAATTCTGGCAACAGCTGAAATAAGAAATTCATGTGCTAGTGAGACTCTTTCATAATTTTTTGTCCATTATTGACGCCAGTGCTATCAGTGCTCTTCTTACACTAGAAAGCACACTGTTTTTACTCATAGGATTTTGGGTTGCGTTTTTATGTCATATTCTTAAAGATTTTAAGATTAAAACTGTGCCTTTTGGTATCATTTGTCATTGATACCATCCTTTAGATATGTGGTATCTAAAGGTATATGTGGTATCTAAACCTCGCTTCTTTCTAAGAGATGGCCATGGGTAATGGGCCAAAAGAGTGTGCAACATTCATAAGATTGATGATTACTACACACCTAAAAATATTTAGCAGCTAATTGGAATGTTGTGGAGATTTTGCTGCCATGTGAACACATTTGTGTTGAAATCTAGGCATAAACAGCAATATAATCATGATGAACAGAGTAAATGCAGAGAAGTTTATGCAGTAAAAGCATCATGTTTCCTGTTTGGAATAGGAGAGTGCACTACTCAGACTTTTCCCTGTGAAGTTTAAGCTTTGTACCGGTGCCAGGTCATAGTCCAAGGAGGGCTGGCTTTAAGCACTGGCAAAGCAGGCAGGATGCAAACAATTTGCCAAGCTTATGCTAGCAGAGGTGCTGGCTGATTACTGGAGCAGTGCCTACTTTCCCAGCCACCTACTCTTTCTGCATAAAAAGTTCCCTATTTTACCTCCACCCAAAAAGCCACGAGCATCAGTCTCTGCCTCATTTCTGTTCCTCTTCCTCAATCCCTTCCTCTTGCTGCCAGACTACCTTTGGCTCCTTCTGCTCCCTCACTCTTTCAGCCCACCAAGGAAAAAGAAGTGACTGCTACTGTATGAAGGGACTGAGAATAAGAGGATGAGACAGGGAGATCCCTGTGTCTCTACTCCTCAGGGTCCAAACAAGCCCACCAACCTCTTTCATCCCTCAGCCAGTGGCAGACTGAACCCTCCTACTTTCTATATGTAAAACTCAACAATAGCCAAGAAAGAATTTATGACTGCTTCTCAGATTTGATAGCACCAGTAAAACAGAGTATTATTAACACTGTGGACCTTATAGCCAAAAGAATTTTTTTCTCAAGCAGTTTAGTCTTCATTAGATCCTGTTACTAGAATTTTGTGGAATAGATTCCTTGATCTGTACATTAGTTGGAGTGTATATTTTGCTTTGCATATTTACTGTCTGTTTTGATTACACTTTAATTCTAGCCTATTTTCTTCTTCTTACTATGATTTCTCAAGCTCCCTGAAGTAGCATTACATTTTGCCTCATAAAGCATTGTTTAGTGTTTCCAAAGTTTGATATCTGTTAAACTCAGTGAAGTTCAGAGAAATGCAGTAATCATAATAAAAGACATTAAGTACTTTCAAAAAGAGGGACTAGTGGGTAAGGTAGGGCTCTGATCTGGAAAAGAAACAGTTGAAGTGAATAACACAGAAGCCCAAGAACTTGGAGAATTCAGTCTTGGAGAACTTGGATGGTCATCTCATTTCTGAAACAAATGAAGCCAAGTTCAGGAAAACTGAAAAACAGTGATTTCTTATGCGTGGAATTACCAATCTGTGAAAGTATTTGCTGAGATGTGGTGGATTATGGACGTCTGAGTTTTGTTTAGCTTGATATGAACTAAGGAAATCAAACTGATGGCACACAAATACAGAGAACAAACCACAGCACCTTATCCTATGTATGGTGGGGGGAAGCCATAACTTCAGCTATGAGGGCAATTTATTACTAGTTGACCCAGTCATTGTTATGTTTTTGTGGCAAGTGACAATATTAAGTAAGTGACAGTAACCACTCAGAGTTTTCAGTTTTTTGGCTCCATATTTATAGTAAAATGGATACATTTTACTGAAAAAAAACACTACAAAATATATTTAGCTCTATTGTTGAAAACAACTAAATTCTCTAGCCAACACCTGCCAAGAGATATTAAAAAGGTACTACCACAGAAAATTCTACAGAATTAATAATCTTGGCTAGTAATTCAGCTGCTTGAAATTGTCTGAAGTACAGAGAAAGCTGTATTTGTGTTTGGAGTACAGATCTATGAGGGTCAAACAGTTGGCATGTAGGAATAAGTAGGCTATATCATGTCCTTCTGGTTCATAAAGTTCCAAAAAGTTTGAAGTTTTCCAGAGTCATGATGCAAACAGTCAGCACAGACATGAGAACACATCAAGGACTTCCCATCTGAAGACCAAGCCAACAGAAAGAATGCAGATTTTCCCTTTGATATTGAAAGAGAACATTGGCTCAAAACCAGGAACACTTAATGTAGGGTGATCTGCTCATCATCAAGGAATCAGAGACTTTTTGTTTTATTTTAATTTTTGTAGGCATGCTAATAATTAAGATGTTGTCCAAAGATTATGCTAAATCAGACATGATGCAACTTTTGGTCTTAAATCACAGTATCTCTGCACAACTTTAAGGATTTTTCTTTACTGTTTCTGTAAATAAGATGAGCTGTTTGACTCGCATAAATGCGAGACTGGAAATGCACCTTCAGACTCTAGCTTTTTCCAAATTCAAAATGCCTGTTTTGAACAATAAGCATAAGTCTCCTCTGACAGATGGGACTGGAGATCGATGTGAGGAACACTGTGTGCTCGTTCATGAGCTCCTTCACCAAATCACATAAGTAGATAAGGTTGCTGATTGCTGTTGTCTATATACAAGCTGATTAAAAACATGTGATGTTTCAAGACTTCCCGTATTGAGGCAAATAAACATGACAAATAGAATGGACACACTCACGTCATTGTACACAAAACCCCAAACAAACAAGCAAATAAACAAAAACTGCAACAAAAGGCATCAAGTACTAAGTATTAGATCTCTGCATATCACCCTTAGTATCTTTAGAATTTTAAATAACTTGATGTATCTGGCCTTAATTGACCATAGTGACAATGGAAAAATGTGAACTGAAGTGCAAATCTGCTTTGAAAAGATTCATTCCTAAACTGAAACTCAGCAAACTTGAGGGCTGCTGCCTGGACAAATGTCAAAGTCATACTGCAAATCAAAGTAATTCTGCAGCGTATTTCTAAAAGGTCATAGAAATACTTGTAAAGGAAAATGTTTCCTTTGAAAAGGAAGATGTGTCCGATTGCCTACTTCTGCCCCTATCAGTACTTTGTTAATGGAAAATTTTAAATTAGAATACAAACTAATTGCTATATCTGAGTTTTTGCATAGTGATAAGTTTGTGGGCAAATGTTACCTTTTAAAAAAATTTCAGTTTGCTTGGCTCTATTTTGTATTATTTATTTTATTCAGCTCATGCCCTTCCCCTACTTTGGGATACAAGTCCTGTAAATAAATAAATAGAAGGTCCTTTCAATGTCACTGAGTAGAAATGTTTAATACATTGTTAAAAAGCATGAAGACAGAAAAAAAAAAAAAAAGAAAATATATTTTCTTGGAAAAAAACACAACTTTTATACAAGGGCAAAAGAATAGGCCAAAATAAAATTATTAGAAAATAAGACTCTACAAATAATTTCAGAAAAAAATTTTTTTTTTTTGTAATGATTTTGAAGACAGTTTTATGCATGTTTTCTGGGGAAGAAATAACGTATCTTTATATGGAATTAGTCTCATGATTCTGGTAATTGAATCATAGAAAAGTAAATATTCTTTTGGTTGCTCTGTTTGATCTCCTCTGTAGCATGCTGTTACACCAGCTGGAGGTAGTATAGATATTCTCTTTGAATCTACTTACTTTCCAAGAGTCAAAGGAGGAAAAACTCTTAGATGGGTGCAATTCAGCAACACTGATAATTCTAATTTATGTATTAAAAAAAATATAGCTTTTGCAACTGGAATTGCAGCTATCTTCAGGGCTTTTTTTTTTTTTTTTCTGAGATAACAAAAGTGCCTATAGAGAAAGTAAAGGAGGAAAACATTTCAAAACAAGGTCCCTCTATATTTCATTATTGACCTGATTTAGCTCTGGTCAGCTGGGGAAAAATCACAGCTTGTTATGTTGATATGAATATTTTTACACAGCAACAATGCACAGAAGACCTTGTTCCCTAGAAGAGAACTCAGGCAAATATAACTTACATTTTTCTGAGATGAGCCCTGCAGTACCCGAAGTAGCCTGCATCTAGTGCCTCTCAGCTCTATGCACAGCTCTTGAACTGGACACTCAGTGAAAAACTATATTTCAAACAACCATTATCAAAAAAACATCCCAAAGCAGGGCCAAACGGGAATCTGGTGTGGCTGCAGGCCCGCTGCTGCTGGACAATGGGCAGAGTGCTGGGGTGTCTGGGAGGGAAGAGAGCAGTCATCATCCCAGCCCTGGCTGCACATCGTACCCAGCACTGCAGTGGTGAGCTGCCCTGGTGAGCTCCGGCACAGAACAGCTTTTTGTGTGTAAATGAGAGGCCTTTCATTTCTCAAGCTAGTGTACAGCATGCCCTTCTGTCGAGAGCAAACACAGGGAATCAGCCAGCACTGAGTTAATTACAGCAGAGCATCAGCTCTTATTTCAGTGAGACAAAGCGCTGTCACTGCTTCAATGCACTTCTTCCCTTGCACTTCAGCATTGCAAGTTCACGTCCCAGATGGGGACTTTGTCTCTTGGTGAGACTTTGTTGGAACATAATGTTCTTGGTGCTAAAAGCAATTATTACAAAGAGGGAAATTCAATCAGGAAGGCAAAAACACTCTGTAGTACCTGTTCACTGATTCATAACTAAGGATAGTAATTAAATAGTAGGTTGGTTTGGACTCTGCCTTTCCCAGCAGATTGCCTCTACAGCAGCTGCTGTGGTGTTTTGTGGTTTGAATAAAAGAGAGGGAGAAAAATGACAATAAAAATAATACAATAAAAATGTCACATCTGGCTTGTCTTTTAAGAAAATATTGTTTCTTTCTCTTGCATTACACATATTTTGCTACTGTTTTCAATGCTACAATCATCCAACTTCTATACATCCAAGTAACCATACATTTAAATTCAGTACTTTAAAAGTGTATGCAGACAAAATGTATTACACAAAATGATGAGTCATATGTGTGAGTCTGATGAATTTCTTTTTTTCTACTGCTGGCTGTTCATAGGTTGCTTTCATAGAGCGCCTTGCAAAAAAGAGGGTCAAATACATCACTGCTCAAGGAGGGAGTGGTCCATGTAGTTCCAAGCTTAGAGTGTTATGTGCATGAGTCCTTTTTGACATTTATGGTTTAAAATTAATGGTCAAGATCTATGTGGCCATACATTTAGAATGTTTTTTTGTTTGACAATTCAAATGTAGGGTCTGGAAGATCTGTCTAACCTGGACAACTCCATCAGCCCACCAGATCATGCAGACAAGAAAGCATGATGTTCCCCAAAAGAATGCACAACATTTCTGTACTTGGAGAACTAGAGAGAACTGTCAGTGAGCTATATATCAGGCCATTTTGTGTCTGTAAAAACATTCTGTTCTTGCTTTCAGTGGTCAGCTGAGGCCAAGAAAAAAAATAAAACAAGTAAAAGATAATTTGCACTAATTAGCAACTACATAACTATAATCCTCTTACCTATTCAACAACCCAGTTCTGTAGGATCTTCTTCCCATTGACACATGTAGTTTTAGAGCACCCTAAATCCCAAAGCTTTGATGGCAGACCAGACCCCAGATTCCAAACCATTATCCTTCACTATGAGAGAGAAAAGGCATCTGCACTGAGTGCAGAAAAAAATCAATAATTCTCTCTTCTTTTTCTTCTTTTTCTTCTTTTTCTTCTTTTTCTTCTTTTTCTTCTTTTTCTTCTTTTTCTCCTTTTTCTTTTTCTATTTTTTTCTTTTTCTCTTTTGCTTTTTTTCTTTTTCCTTTTCCTCTTTTTCCCTTTTTAGTTTCTTATTTTTCTTCCCTCAGTGACATCTTTGAGCCTTGACATTCTATGACATTTTCTGTTTCATATCGATAACACTCTGTCTGCAGAATTAAAAGTAAACCCAAAGGAAAATTACATTCAGACACATCATCCAAGGCTTACATGGGCTCTTTTTCTAATAAACATTTACAAATAGTCTGCTTTCCTATGAAAAGGCTAAGCTGATTTTTCATTTTGCTTTTGTCTTAGTCATGGTTTCTGTCAAAATTCACCTCATTTTGCAAAATTTTGATTCCATTACATTTCTCTGGGATTCAATCAAGCAATAATAAACCAGAATAAAAGAAATTAATGCTTTGTAGTAGTCTATGTTTGCACAAGCTCAAGGGATACTGTCACTTAATGGAAGAGAAATTCTCCTCATGAAGTAATTTCTCTCCATCTCTGTTCTGCACACATCTGGAGGAATGACCAATATTGATGCTTTTTTGGCAAGAGTATGTCATCTAAATTTCTGCAAAGGGTTACTAAGGTTCCAATCCTTGCTGTGCAGACAATGGGGCTCACCTTTCTCCAAGTACAGCCTTTTGGACATTTGGGGTATGTGACTTTTATTGATATATAGTGTGAAATGCTTCATCACTTAACCTTCAGAAAAGTGAGAAAATTAGGTTCTCTTTGTGGGAAGCGATGAGTCAGGACTGTTTGCACTTGCCACAACTAATTGTATTTAAAGAAAATTTTCTCAACAATTTTTCTTGTATCAGTGGTAAAATGACAAGATATTCATCTGTCTGACTTGCAGGGATATTTCTGTCTGACTTGCAGGGATATTTGCTCCAAGGTCTGAATACTGGAATCCATATAAATCTGCAGGCTAAGTTCAAATTAAATGCCAGAAATAAATAAGTTCTTCACATGTCATTTGCCTTTTTTTCCTAACTGCTCATTGGTTATTCTTATGTCTATACAAGCTCTAAATGGTTTTCTTCCTGTGACAAAATGGACTTTTTGCTGTTCGAGGATGTTGGTGGTACCCTGTATTTCTTTCTGTTTCCTACCAAAAATTAAAGCTCTCACTGCTGAAGCAATTGGTTTTGTTATTGGATTCAACTGGAAAAAAGATAATAGGAAAAATGTTTAAGAAAAACACTTGAGTTTTAGTATAAAGGAAAGGCAACATAGGAAAATAAATGATTTTCCAACATGCACTATGAGATAGAAAATGAATGAACACTGTTAGTTTTCCAGACAGGTATTTAGCCTAGATAGGGATGACATGGGATAGGAAGGGGAGATGCAACCTGGTATATCTAGCCAAGCTCAACCTACCACATATTTATTCAGAATACCTTACTGAATCTTAATTCAGAAACACATCTGACAAGAAAAAGCTCAGCAAAATACCTTGTCTCTTCTATTCCTTCAAGTGTGTTTCCCCTAAGTAAGTAAGCATACTGAGATATAAATAGTAAAGCAGAGAAAGTAGCAAAATAAAAGTCTGGAAACAGGTGGGACTCACTGACAGAAGAAAAATTTACTTTTACCTTGCTACCAGTATGCTGATGCCTCCTTGTTGACATTTCTTTATGGAAGTCATGAAAGGAAGGCATAATCATTAAAAGTGGCTGAAGCTTAAGAAACAGTGAGACAGTCCTACATCTTCATATCTACATAGATTTATCAAAAAGCTCCCATCCAAGCTCCAGGCAACAGTATAAACAATAAATACACAACTCAAATGGCTGAGACACAGGGCAACAACCGGTGGGGTTTAAGCCTGCTGTACAGAGAAAAACCCTATAAATGGCCACCATGGTCCCCTCAGCCTATGTCCAAGTAGGTAAAATTACAAGGTTCGAAAAAGGTCAGAAGCTGGATGCTGTACTGATCTAACCAGTGGAAATTATAGTAAGTTTTGACCATTGCATAGACAACAAAAATTCCCCTTCTTTCAGTTTATCTACAGGGCCACTGTGCCTCAGTTTCACACAGATGAAGATTGGGAACTTGTGAGCATCAGCAAGGTTAAGCACAGCATTACTAATACATCTGTACAAATAATATCATGCATGAATGGCATATCAGGCATATCAGGCACATTACTCTTTGTTTTTACAACACTTTGGTTTTAATAATCATGACGTGAATATTTTGGAGGAGAAATCTAAATATTCCCATTTTCTTATGATTTTAGAAGACCTTCAAGTGTAAATGTTTTCCCCAAAGCATCTGTCTGCTGTCCTTATCCTACTTTTTCTCTAGCAAATGCAATATTCTGTCAGCATACTTAGCTCCATCTATTTTTATCACCCTTCTGTTTTTCTTCTGGACCTAATTACTTGATATGTAACAAAGATCATACCTGTTACAGGAAAGTATTTCTTAAGCATGAAACCAAATGTATGGTTGTCTTTTTAGCTTCCCAGTATGCAAGTAATATTCTGTAAAGATTGTAAAATTTGGCACCAAAATCCACAGGTCCTCATGAGAAGCCAGAATAAAATGAGAACTGACATATGACCTGTAACATTACCTATGTGTCACATGAAAAAAGCACATTTTCGCTTCATGATATCTTTCCTCAGAGAGATTTGGACTATGAATAAATAGGGAGATAAAAATTTACACAATGTTTTTAATCTTTATTCATCTTAAACTACAAAAAGTAGAAAAAGAGGAGCACCAATCATCAATAAATATTAAAATGAGAGGAAAAAAAATTAAAAACAGTAAAATGAAGGTAGACAAATCATCCATCAACATACAAGTTACACAAAACAAGCAATTTAAGTCAGATAAATGATGAGTACACTTTGTTCTCAGTATTCAGCAACAAGAAAGGAATAGGGACAATGTGGAAACATCTCCATCTTTTGATTTTTTTTTAAAAGCCCTGCTTCTATTCATCAAAAATGAGCCAAAAAGAGTTAAGTTTGATTTATAATATTAGGCAAACAGTCTCATACAAATCAGAATTATATTGTATTGGAGAGAAGCAATATGCCTTTTAAAAAGTAGTATTTGGTCCTGTCTACCACCATCTCCTGTTTCTTTGTAAACTCTTAGGGAAATGGTACTCTGCACCAAAATTCACCTGTAATTGGGAATTCAAATAAAAATGAAAAATAAAACTGTAAATTAACCAGTGAAAAGAACACTTTGATAAATATTTCTTAGGTAATGAAGCATGTAGAAGTATTTTAAAATAAACGCAAAAAGGCCCAACGTAGAAAACAAATTTTAAAAATTATTTTGTTAAAACAATCCTTAATTAATGACATATTTATTATGATTTTTTTTAATATGTTAATTCTATTTGCTTAAGGGTGTGAAGAATCAGCTCAGAGTCCATTATAAGATGAGCTTAAAAATAATACAGGCAGACTTAACGGGCATACTGATATTCATAAATTCAACCAAAACTCAAAAGAAACAAGCCCCTCAGGTACCCATCAGAGATAGGTGTGATCAGATTCACACTATGTTTGGAGCTTTATCTCTTCTGTCCATTTTTCACAGTGTCCATTTCTGATCTGGTGACATGTTGTTACACAGCCGCATACAGCCTTTGCTCTCAGGGTTATTCACATTTTTTCCTTCACTGGTTTTGATGAAAACCTTTTGATCATTTCTGATAACCTGATGAAATAACCTCCTTTCATGCTTTTGTGCAACCAGCCTCTTCCTTGGTCCTGCAAAACAGTTCCTGCAGAGGGAAGATGACAGTGGTTCAGCTTCTCTGACAGAGACACCCCTTGCACAGAACAAGCCCTGCATGTCCAGTATTCATTGCAGCTCCTGACTGTCAGCAGCACGCTAGCAAAGCATCCTGGTTCTAGCCAACAGACTGTTAGGAAAATGGCCAAACCCCTTTGAGCTCCTCATTTTGAGCTGTGTCTATCACAACCATGGCAACATGTAATTTTCATTAAGGAAGGCATGCGGCTGAAACAAACCTGAATCGTGGTCGCTGGTCCTTTGAGGGATTTTTTTTTGACAGCAGTCCTTTAGCTATTAAATATGATAACAAAGTTTTTACCTGAAAGGATTTTACAGGTTGAGAAATGTATAACTTTCATCACAAATGCTAGTCCAGGTGAGCACAGCAGAATGGCAATATGTCTTCCTTAACCAAAAAACTGAAAACAGCAGGGCATATGCCTTTATTAATATTCAGCCATTATTAAAGTGATCAGCTATTTATTGAAGTCATCAGCAGGATTGCAGAGTCAGCAGGATTGCAGAGTCTGACCAGAGTTTTCTCACACTGCCGTGATGGTCCATCGGAGTAGGTACTGTTGGGGATCTTCACTTAGTGTCTCCCGGTAGCTGCTAAGTCCTTGTTTCCACAGAATCAGCCAGAAGCTTTCTCTGGTCAACCATCAGAAGGCAGAGCAGTGACGGGTCTGTCATTGGAGTGTTGAGTCAGCTTTTTCCTCTCAAGTAATAATTTAAACACTGTCCCATCCTTCATCTCAGTCACTAGAATTGGCCAGTTCCCATTCCATTCAGACTCCTCATAGGTTATGGTGAGTATTCAAACCAGGCCAGGGGGCGTATCCACTCCTTCCTCAGCCAGGGCACTCTCTAATTCTCCTCTGATGCATCTAGTTTTTGATCTTGGGGTGCAATTCCTCTCAAAAAAGCCCTCCCAGGATTCACAGGTTTGGTTCTATTTGCATATACAAATGCATATGCATTTGTCCCAGTCACAGCATACAGCATCCCTGCTGAAAAAGGTAGTTACAGCGAACAGCGACAAGGCCATTTAGACAGGAGCTGCTCCTTTTCACATTTTAATGAGGTAGGAGAATGCCACAGGGCAGCTTCCCTTCGTCCTCAAACTTGCTGGGGTGTGGGGGTACCTCTAGTCTAGCAGGGAGGGGATCAGTGGCTTTCTAGGGACAGCAGCATCACCTCAGCTATGGGGTTTCTATGCAAAAAAGAAAAACACCCATCTTTCTAAAAGGCTGGGTGATGGCACAAATTGATGGGAGGAGTGGGTTGCATTTTGAGTACCCAGAAACTCTTTTAATATGCTAATGGATGCTCCGAATTTTCCTCTGGGGGGATGGAGCGGCTGTCTCGCTAGGACAGGGATGGCACAACCTCTCCCGACTGGGGTTTTCCCTTCCCTGGGAAACGCTGAGGGTTCCTGTGCTCCCCGCAATCCACTCTGCGCAGAGCCCGGTCGTGGCTCCTGCCTGCAGCGACTGCTCCCGTCCGGGCCGCACGGCGCTGGTGTTCTAGAGACACAGCCCTGCCCCCGTCCCGTGGCCACAGCACAAACACGGGAAGCTTTTTGAGCCCTCATACCCACTGGGAATTCGTTCATAACAAAACTGTGAGGTAAAAGATAGGACTGATGGATTGCCTGGAAAAATCTTTAGCACCAAGTCATCTTATAACAACAATTTAGAGAAAATGTTGCTTTGCTATAAGTTATTTCATTCAGGGAAATGTGAAATATACGCTGCTGGGGAAAAAAAACAAAAAAACAAAAAAAACCAAACAAACAAAAAAAAACCCACAAAAAAACCCAAACACCAAACAAACAAACAAACAAACAAAAAACCAAAACCAAACTTGGCTTCTTTAAGTTATATCCAAGTACTTTTTTAGTATACTAAATGAATAAATGAATTTAACACTTGCAAACACTTCACGTCTGCCCAAATCTCTCTTAACTAATAACTAACTCTTTACAGTAAAGATCCTACTTGCACATATTTTGATCACACAGATTTCTTTTTCCTTATTTCAGATTGTGTATATTTCAGATCATGGGACATCGATTGCTTGTATAAAAAGAAAGCACTGTGGATTTGACCTCCAGTGTGATAAGGAATGCACAACGGTGTTGAGTTCACTGGTTTGAACAAAACACAGCTGTAAGACATGCAGATGTAAAATACGTTCTTCTAGGATTATATTTCACTTTAGCAAAAGCAGAAACTTTTTTTTTTTTTAATCGACTTAAATCTAATGCCAGAAAAGCAATTACAGCTGAGAAAATGGTGTGAAAGAGTGCTCTGAGACAGGTATTAGCTTGATCATTATTCATATGTTGGGATTAGGCTCTTCATTTTGATTTTACAGTAGGGTTTTTTTTGGCACTTCTTTGCTTTTTATACCAATGTCTGTTTTCATGATTAAATATGAACAAAACAACAGGTATTTGATACTTATTTTGGGCCTGCATTTGAATTTTAGTAGATTAAAGAGTAGACAGATATTATTAAAGGATGTACCCTTGTTTCCTTTTGAATGTCTGGCTAGTAGCATCTATTGAACTAAGCAGGATTTATTGCAAATGTGAAAACAGAAATCTACAATTTTATGTAAACATTAATTAAGGACTTACATTTTGATTTCAGCACACTGAATGGTACTTCAGTTGCAGCCCCACAATTGTTCTTTTCCTAATCTCTATAAATAATGATAAGGATTTTCCTGTAACTAAATGCTTGCAGTGGAAAAGGTAATATTTGCAAAATGTAACAAACATTATAGACCAAACCAGAACCTCATTGTCAACAAAAAGACGCATGGATTTTATTATTCCACTTGCTTCCACATTTACCAAAGCTATCAGCAGACCTCTACAACTCTTTCCAACTGGGGATCTGATGGATGGCAGGGAAAGGATTTTGTAGTTTGCATAAAACATCACCCACAGAAAACTTGGTAAAAGCAACATTATTTACAGTTTAAGGTTATTGCATACTAATGATTATTAAATTCACTTGAATTTGCAAGTAAACACAAGGTCTCTGACCTATCCTTCTCTTCTGATTTATGAATCATAAGTAATCAGCAAGAAAAACATTCTTTCTTCACCAGTACTCTTGGCTAACCAAAAATGTCCTTCTTATCCATGGCAATAAAAGTAATCTGTCCGGTAAGTGTTGCCAGCCTCTAAGCTTCCTGAGTTCCTTCCAGATACTAACATTTTCTAGGAAGAGGAATTTGTTCACCCGTACTTGGCAAAGTACAGAAATTCAGGGATAACTGTTTGGCTGTACTATCTGAAAAAAGTGTAGATGGAAAATATATTTCTTGTGATGTCAAATAAGCCAATAGGGTTAAATGAAGAATTTTAAACCAAGAAAACAATAAGTCTGTAATTAATCAGATATGTTATCTGTCAATACATACATCACAGCAAGCATAGGAAAGGCCACAGTCCTGGAAAGGATAAAAAAATAAGACAAATTGGTTTGTAGATGAAATTATATATGCAGCACACTGATATAGAACCCTAACAAGATAAAAAAATCATGGATTGGGATGTTAAAATTAGCCTGCTGAAAATAATATGTATGTGGATATTAGAAAACAGAAATAAAGATTATTCTGTTATATATTGTTTTTGCTCTCAGATAAACACAAAAGGTTGGTGACATGATCATGCTTTTTAAAAGCTTCCATTTAGGTTCCAACCCACAGGCTATCTTGTTGGGGTTTTTTTATGGATAAAGCAAAGAACTTCCTTTACAATTATCTTAAACCTTGGGGGATTACTCCAAGAAACTGTACAAGCAATTATTATATCAAATTATATTCTGATTTTTAGAAGGCAATTGAAAGTAACTTCTACTGTGATCAAGACAAGCCAAGACTTGTCAACACAAGACAACTTTCTCAATGTTTATTTTCTTTTTCAATGCTTACTTTCTTTCTTATAATCTGTCACACTTTGGCACAGAATGGCATTGCCCATTTGTGCTTTTTAGTATGTTAGTGATTTCTAGGGACCAGAGATTTTATTCTGTTAAAGACAAAGATAAATTCTTCAACATTTCCCTTCCTTTGTCTCAATACCTCTTCCTATAACACCTTTCTTAAACATTCAAAAATTATTCCTTTACATGAAGAAAATTTTGAAAGCTGGGTAGCTCTGTTTCTAGGTTCAGAATTAAAGTCTGAACAGCATCCATCTTTTATAATCTCCAGTTTAACCAGATTCTTTTGAAAAAATATACTACCATTAGAAAAATAAAGATTTTTTTATAAACTTTATTAAGCTTCACTAAAAGGTACTTAATTTGGCCCGTAGGAAATTTTCTTTTCTTTTTCAAAAACAAACCAAGGAATTGCAACTGCCATAAGAATTACAATATACCTCCTTACACCAGTCAGACTGGTGGCCACCCATGGGTACAAACTTTAGTGAATGCACCTGGATTCTCTGCTCAATCAGCTCACCATCTGCCTTATCCACCTGTTGCACGCTGCTTAAATCTTAGGCTGAAATCTTTAGTGTAAGGACTGTTCTGTGCCATTTGTGAAACACTTAGGGCAATCAAATTCTGACTCTTGTTGAGATCCTTATGGACTCCTATCATTCATACACTGAATAATTGTAAGATCATAAATATAAATTATTCTGTAGTGATTTCACATAATCTCGGTCATAAACTTACTGGTTTTGTCCAAGTTTTTTCTCATTCACTATCAAAAGAGCTTAAAACTTCGGCACCTGTAATGCCAGAAGACAGCAAATAATTTACATCACGTGGTCTGTGATGATCACCTTGAGAAAGGTGATCATTCCTTTCTCTATCTTGAGAGAGGAATAGCTGGTTGAAATAAATGTATCTCTAGAAAGTGGAGTTTTTCTTTCAGTCTTGGGATCAAAAGCAATTGTACATAAATATTCTGTAAGCTAAAACCACTTTCCGTGTTCTCTAATTTAACAGACGCATGTTATCAAAAAGTTCATCTTGGATTAAAAATTAAAATCTTGGCTGATAACTCAGTAATATCATATAGCATTCCAACCTGAATTGCAATGACTCTGTAATCCTGATTCAGTATATTTTATGAATTGCCCATTCAACCATAAAATAAAATGCTGGTGGAAAAACACAGTGGTAATTTTATGTTTGACACCATCCCAAACCCCCCATGAAATTCAGTCAATATCTTTTCACTTTATAAATCAGAAATGAAGTTACTTTTTTGGCAAATTATCTGAATTTATATTTCTTAAATGTAAATACATATATTTAATATAAAGTTTGGGCTGAATGTTCACTGAGAAAGCAGCAAAATTACTTTTGTATTTTGTATTTTTGCTGGATGAATGGTGCATGTCAAAACTGCACATTTAGTACAAGGGATTAGCTGAAGCCAATTTGGAAACAGGGTAGAAAAAAAAACTAGAGGAAAAAAATATTAAAATATTCAAAAATAGAAAAGGTGGAAATAGGTCCTGACAGGCAGCAGATGTACCTAACATTGATGAAGTTTTGTATTAATGTGACATCCAAAAAGCCTCTGAGTTTTAAAAAGCTTTGGTGAGCAGCAAGAGTGGAAGAAACCTCATTTGGAATTTTCCCCTCTACCAGTAGCAATTACTATTTGGGCCATCCTTTGGCAAAGAATTTTTTGTTGTTGTTGTTCAGCTTTTATAATCTCTCTGTAATTGCCATTGTCTATCTATGAGGAATAAACACTTCCCAGTTCATTAATGCATCTGCTGAGGTTCTTTCTGTTGCTTTGTGTGGTAAGAAATATCATGATAGTTGTCTCTCTGGAAAGGTGAATGGCTTCTTCTCTCTAGATATAGTTTTTTTAACTCCAAGTCAAACACGGACTGGAATGCCTGCTCTTGTATTCCTTCTTCAGAGAGGCAGCTTGTGTCCTTTATAAACAACAAGGAGCCCCAAAGCTTATGAGATTGTGATCTACATCTTAAAATACTAACTTCCAGAATTCAGAAATAATAATTGTATACTGTATTTCTCTTCTTATGCACACAAGTTGAACTTCTTTGTGGTTTTAGACTGAAAGAGAGATGCCTACAGACTGGTCACAAAGAATTATGTATTATGGGGTTTTATGTATTCTAGGATTTCAAAGTCTTGTAGAATATTTTTGGCTTAAATATATAAAATGGGCAATGAAATTTGTTATCATCATGAAATGAACTAAATTCCTCTACTCATCACACCAGTTTCTTAAGTCGGGAAAATAAGCAAGGGTTAGTCAGTCTACATGCAAAGACTCTTTGGCAAAGATGTTTTGTTCCAAGACATCTTGATGGTGGATGCTTTTGCATACTTTTGGAGGAAGAAAATGCCAAACTTTGACATATGTGGTTCTCCCCCTGTTAACAAGAAAGCCATCTTGTTTCAGAACTAACTGCTGTTTTGAAAAAAAATGCAATGTAAGTCAGTAAAACAAAACAGAGGTGGCACCATGAAGATTGTGGAAAGTGGAATTTTTCAAAGATATTAAGAAATCCCATGCCAAACAAAACAAAACAAACAAACAAAAAAACCCCCAAAAAACCCCAAAACAAAATAAAACAAAAAACAAAAACAAACAAAAAAAAACCAAAACAAAAAGAAACAAACAAAAAACCCCAAAAAACACCACAACGAAAAATCCCAGTAATGGCCTTCATGCACAGATATAGCTTGTTACTTGCTGTGTCTTGTGTCTTTCCTTAAAAAAAATAAAAGACATTTTCTTTGATTTTGTGAAAGGAAAGATTAGCCAATTAATATAATTTTAATATTAATTGAGTATAGAGAACAATTTAATCATTAGCATTTTTCTTGCCTCTTTAAAGGATACATTGATGCATTTTTCTATTCCATTTTTCAATACTATTTCAATACTATTTTTTGCTTTGTCTTCTTCTTCCAAAGGAAATTAAAAACTCTGTGAAAACTTCCTTTGATTTTATTTTTCCCAGGTTATGGAGTCAATTGATTCTTTAATAGATTCAAGTGGCTGTTTTCTAATTCTGGCATGCTATAAAGAATTAGACAGAGCTGACATGGTAAGAGAACCCATGGGTCTTACCATGCCCTACCAAATCTCCCCTGGGTTGCCTCACAGCCCTTACCATGGGACTGGACTGGGACCCATGCCACATCCTGGTCTCCCCAGTGAGATGCAGAGGCAGGCCCTGTCCTTGCTTCCAGTCCTGCCACTGCCTTTGGTCCTGGCTGACTCTGGACCTGACTTAACCCCTGCCATGCCTGCCACACAGGTGTGCCTTATCACACATTAATTATAAAAAGGAACTCAAAATTTTGAACTGTGTGTGTATAAATGTAATGTGCACATCCAGTAGCAGATAAACATCTCTGTCCTATGCTACATCATGTCAATCCACAAGGCCAAGAGACTGCTCAGACCCTGCCCACACAGCTGTTACAGGAGTGAACAGCAAGATTCACCAGTAGCTATTTATGTGTCTAATTATTTAGTCTTCAAACAAGCTGATCAATGTATAAACAAACTTACGTGCAATGTATAAAAAAACTCTTTGTTTTTGATGACAAGCACAACTTTTTAAAAGGTATTGAACACCTCATGTGCCACAGCTGGCATACTAATTTATAGGAAGAGAGGATCCTGAGAAGAAGTGTCCACTATACAAGAGTAGAAGTAGAAATAGTAACTTTCAGTCACAGTTGAATATAGCAAGATTATGAGATGAAAAATGTTACAGGGGAAGGTCACCCAACCTCTTCTGCCAACCCATATTTTCTTATTCCAACTCTCTTTTTTTCTTTTCTGTGTAATCTTACTGCAATGTCTTTCACCTTATAAAGATTAATTGTAGAGGAGTTTTAATACTTAGAAAAGGAATTCTAAAGCTGAGCAACACCACTTTATCAGTAGAATGTGGTAAGTTAATACCCCTATATTAAAAAAAAATATAAACTCTGTTGCTCCAAATAAAACTGAGGGAAAAAATCATGCTAACTGCAGAAATAGAAAGCTCAGAGAGAATTAATTTACGATCTTAAATAGCAGAATCATCTAGTGCTGAGTTCAGTGTACCTACAGGAAACATGGCCCATTTTGGCAATTAAACTAAGGCAGAAAGCTAAAACTGGACAGGGAGGAAAGTGAAAACTCATTTCCATTTCCATATTTGAACACCACACAGAGAATTTCTAGTCAGCATCCACTGGCCTCTTTAAAAATGGATCCCCTGAGTCTATATCCAAATGCTCTTTCTCTTTTCTGGAGGCATTTATCTCCATACCCCAATTCCCTCCATTTTATCTAAGAATACTCTTCTGCCCTTGATATACTTGTGTCCCAGGGTGGGTTAGGAAGCACCATGCTGTGAAATTTGGGCTTGGATTCAGGAGAAAGAAGAAAATATTAGCTGTAAATCTATTTTCTGGAAGGGAGACAAGGCATAGAGAGAGGCAGTTGGTGACAGGAGATGGGTTCCTCTGTCTTGACTGAGATTTCAGAGGATATGGAAGCTGGACTTCCTGGTATTTTTCTCAGTCTGGCTTCACTCCTACCTGAAGTCTCATGGGTAGTACCCACACACTCAGACTCCTGAAAACCAGCATTATCACAGCTTCAACACGAAAAAAAGATGTGTTAGATCTTGCCAGTATTTATAGACACTCTGCTCAGCATTCAGGAAGAGAAAGCTCTGGCACGTGCTACAGAAATGCATTTTCATATTCCCTATTTAAGAAGGAAATTGGTCCTTTTAGACTCTGTATCATGTTAATATCACAGAATCACGGAATCAGAATTGTTAGGATTGGAAGCAACCGCTGGAGATCATCCCATCCAAGCCCTCAAAGGCAGGATCACCTAAACAGGCCACACAGGGATGCTTCCAGGGGAGTTTGGAATGCCTCCAGAGATGCAAATTCCACAACCTCCTCAGGTAGCCTGTTCCAGTGCTCCACTGCCCTCATGTTAAAGAAATTCTTCCACATCGTGAGATGGAACTTCCTGTGTTTTAGTTTATGGCCATTTCTCCTTGTCCTGTTCCTGAGCACCACTGAAAAGAATCTGGCATCATCTTCTTGAGGCCAACATTTAAAATATTTGTATGTGGTAATTAGAATCCCTCTCAGTCTTTTCTTGTCCAGACTAAACAGCCCCAGTTCTCAGTCTCTCCTCTTGACAGAGGTGCTTCAGACCCCAAATCACCTTTGTTGCCATTTACTCAACTCTCTCCAGTACCTCCTTTTCCTTCTTGCACTGAGGACCCCAGGACTGGAAAAATAACTTCAGTTATGGCTTTACCAGGGCTGAGTAAAGAGGCAGGATTTCCTCCCTTAACCTGCTGGCCACACTCCTCCCAATACTGTCCAAGACACCACTGGCCCTCCTGGCCTCAAGGACATTGTCAGCTCATGGTCAGCTTCTAATACACCAAGACTCCCAGGTCCTCCTCCACAGAGATGATGTTGTGGTTTGGTTTTTAAGTATAATGGTCTTTCCCTCTGTTTTCCCCTGGTTACAATGGACTCTTTCCCAGTTGTGGCTGTCCCCTCAGTTGTCAATCTCTTTAACCCTTCCCATTTCCCAAACCTTTTCTGCCAATCCTCAGTTATGCCTCCTACACTCCCTGTCAATCTTTGTTCCACTGTTCCCTTGTTCTGGAAAGGTCTGTTCGATTCGAGCTGCCATTGGTTTACCTGAGTTGCGGCCACCCCTCATTGATCACATTTGACTTACAAGCTCTATAACTTTCAAGCAAGATTGGCATTATCAATAAATCACAGGGTTCACAGATGAGGAACATGACAGAACTCTGCGTTTCCGAAGCAGAGAGAATGACAATAGGTGCCTCAGCAGCAGTCATAGAAACAGATTATGCCCTAAAGCAGAAAATATCCTGCACACAAGAGGTTATTCAGGTATAGGAAAAAAAATTAAAAGTTTAATTATTGCTGCTAATGCTTTTCAGGGTAAAGAGATAAAGAGAGCAGCAGCTAGAAGGGTGGGACTGGGGAAAGGAACTGGGGAGAAATTGTCGAGCTCTCATTTTAAGCCAACTCAACAAGCTGTCCATGTGTGTCAATCACTTCTGTAAATCCTCCCTTGTTCCCTCCTATTGGTCAAAGCTTTGTCCTCTCCCTAAGATCCTCCCCTAGATTTAAACTCTGGGATCTCGCTTGTGACTGTCCTTGGAGCTTTGACTCTTTTGGGAATAAATTATCCCAGAAACCCAAGTCCTTGGGTCTCCTCTCATTCTTTGACCTCGACCTTGATGGAAGCTAGTTCCTGCTGTGGGGCCTCAGCTCCATGGAGGTTCTGCTCTGGTGCTGTCCTCCGGGGCACTTCCCTGCCGTGCCTGGCCCTGCCAGACAGAGCCAGCTGAAGGTGAGGGTATCATAGCCAGTGGCACTGCATCAGGCTGCTCTACAGCAGGCTGTTCTCCAGCAGGTCAGCCCCAGCCTGTGCTGGGACTTGGGGTTGTTCCTCTCCAGGGGCAGAATCCTGTGTTTGTCCTTATGGGCATCCCTCGTTATGTTTCTTTCCACCCAACTCCCCAGCCGATCAAGGTCCAGGTGAATGGCAGCACAGCCTTCAGGTGTATCAGCTGCTCCACCTGGCTTCCTGTCATCAGAAAAATTGCTGAGGGTGCATTACATGGATTTCTGTGGGCCAGCTCAGAAGTGTGTGATGGCCATGCTCCAGACTGACCGAGATATTGGTTCTGCTTAGATATGTCCTGCATAGCAACACAAACCCAGCTGAGAGACAACAGATAGGAAGCAATGCAGCCGTGAGTTGGTGCTGTTATGGATACAATTAAAGGAAGGGATTTATCAGTTTCTCAGGTGGTATGAATTGATACAGTTTCAGTATCCTGCCAAATATATAAACCATACAAAAAAATCCCCAACAAGAACAACACCTGAAAACCAAGTAATTATAGTAAACTGGGATGATGTTTTATGACTGAGACATACAACTGTTAGGAACTGAACTGAAAGCACACCTTTCTGCGTGGAACAGAAATAATCTACAATGACTTTCAGTCATCTTTTTCTCATTATAGAATTAAACCAAGAGTTTAGAGATGAAAATAATTCCATATCCTCAGCAAGTCCCTGAGCTGGAGCAGAAGGAACCAATACTAATCCCCTGAATTCCAAAAGTTATTCTTCTGAAATATGCCAGAGTATCCATATCTTTCCAGAGGGGAAAAAAAAAAAAAAAAAGTTACCTAATGGAAAAAAACCCAAAAAGAAACCCTATTTTGAGAATGAAATCAAAAGTCAGTAAATATATTCTATTTTCTTACAAGTTACATGTTACACATGAATCAATTAAAGTAAAATATAGGATTTATTTCTAGGAATCTAAAATATTTGAGCCATTAAAATTCCCATGTAGTTTTTCTTTTCTGTCTGCATTTTTGTAAAAATATATTTAGTTCAAGATTATGGGTGTGTTATTGTATATAATTGCAATTTTATTCCAAAAAGAGCATATATAGCAGCAGCCCTTTTGTTAAATTGCATGCACTATAGAAACTGTTGCTGTCAATATTTTAATATCAGTTAGACTGAATGAGACTAAGAAAACCCCAAACACATCAATCTAAGCAGATGGTTGTCATGGACTGCATACAACAACTAAGAGTTATGATGCAAGTTTATGCAGCTTGATATCCTCGAAACAATTCCTGTGAATAAATACTGATTGAAATAAGCCTTGGATAACACTTCAGCAACATAATTCATTTTTATTCTTTTCCTGATTCTCAGGATGCTTTTTAACGTTTCTGGATACATGACAAATAGCCTGCCAAAGACTGTGTTCCCATCTTTTCACCAAGAGTGAAGAAATAATGTCCCCTCCACAGCTTCACTGCTGCAAGCATTCCTTCAGGCCTGACAAGAGAAATTCTAAGTTTGGAAATAAAATTATGAGGAAATGCACAAAGCATTGAATAGTTTTCTGAAATTTGACATCAGGCATTGTCACTTTGCTTCACCTCTTACTTTCTGAATAGTAGGAGTAATTGCAGAAACTGCTGTACAAGGCAATTGAGGTCACATACATGGAGACACTGTGTCTTCCAAACAGATGCATTAACTTTCAGGGTAATTGTTTCACTCATAGGGAGGCACGAGAATTAGGTGAAAAGCCATGGAGTAGTAACACATTGTTTAGACGAATTTGTCCAAATACTTAACAATATAAAACTTTGATTTGACTACAAAATATTCTGTCATTTTCTCAACTGCTACCAGTTCCATGCATTCCAGGGGTCTTCTGGATTGACTACAGCTTGCTGTGCTACTTTTCCAAGAGATGTGGGGGTGTTTTGTAGCTGTAGCCAGAAGGCCTCGTCAGTTACCTCCCCTTGATCAGGGGCCTGTTTCCACAACAGTCCCTTTGTTGCCCTGGTCTCTAATTCTTGCCCATAACCTTTTGACCTGCTCAGGGTTGTTCTTCAGAAACAAATCTTCACATTCTCTCCCACTTTTGGAGTAGAGAGTAACTCCTCCACCCTTTCTTCCTCTTGCATCCTTTTGGAGAACCCTTTAGCCATCAATATCGACATTATGGGAATCTTGCCACTAATTCTTGGTAATGGCAACTAGGTAATAGCTGTTCAGCAACATGGTGGCTTCCACTTCCTCCTCTTTGTTGCCCGTGTTGCATGCAATGAATGAAAGAAGTTAAATGCCTCTCTTAAGGCTTTCCACAACCTCCTCCTCCTTCCAGTTTGGTTCTTAGACTCACTCATGATGTGAGTGGAATGAATCTGTGTAGTGTCAAATGCTACAAGGCAGAACTTCTCATGCTCAGTAGTCTTCAGAGTGCTGGGATGATTGAATAAAGTGTTTAAGCAGAATTAATGCAAATGCTAGAGCCAGTACTGTTTAGACAAGTAGAGTTCAGAAATGTATCCACTACATTCTGCTCTGCAGAGTTGTGTACTCTTCACCTCATGCAATCCTTCTGTTCCAGTACCTGTGCTCATCTTGTGCAGACACACAATAAACTGAAGTATCATAATTACAGAGCAATAAATGGTAAAACATCCTGCAGAAGGACAAAAGTCTAGGAACTTCAGAGCAAATTCTCTTTATTTTTGTGCCTTTGTTTTGGTTTTAAATATTTTATACCTGGTAAAAGCAATATTCTAAACATGAGGGATCTCTCTATTTGCCTTATGGAATATTTTCAAAAAGTAGTTTTATTTGTCTGGTTGTTTTGTGTATGGCATCGTTTCCTTGACTGCCTTGAGCTGTTTTAATAGAGGGATAATCTTGAGAACTGCAGCTCCAATGAGTATTAATATTTTCATTTGTATTGATTCTCTCCTATTTTACTGAAGGCATCAAGTTTATAACAAGGATGATACAAGTATTGCTTAATCATAACTTACTATTAAGAAAACCCACTACTTCTCTTCATAGTATCTGGAATAAACATGTTCTCCATAAATCCTGGATCTACTGAAAAAAGCTAGCAGCAGCGGAAAAACCTAGGAGCAGTAGAAAAAACTAAGCACCTTGCAGAACAGGATTTCAACGTGTGCAGTGGTTCAGAAATGACCTCTAAAATGCTGTAGTTGTCATTGCTGCAAGGCACCTAATGTGTAAGAAGAATGTCCCAATTCTGGATCTCAGACAGACTTTGCACAGACAAAGTGCAACTACAGTTTTCTGCCCTACTTCCTCTCAAATTCTATCATAAATCATAAATAGCAATAAACTGATGCTTTTCAATCCTGTTTCCTTTGAAGCTAAATGTGTCCCTGCTGTGTGGAGCTGTGTACAGAAGATACAGAAAAGGGTAAGGAATGGAATAGCAATACCAAAGAACTGGTGAATGCCCTGGTTCTGGCAGCAGTCAGGAGTGTCATGGCCAGGAAGCTAGAGTTTGCTCTATAACACCTCCTGCATTTCTGGGTTCAGGGAAAGGGAGTTCCTTCCAGGTCAGGTAGCCTGGCAGTGTCAGGTGTTGTTGGGCGTTCCACGTGGTAGAGTGGTGAGCACTTGCATGTAAAACATTCACTTTTTGTACACTTTTGTTCTTAATATTGATACTGTTACTGTTCATTTTCTTATCTCAATGCTGTTTCCAGTAAATTCCAGTAAATTATTCTTATAAAAGCCTGTGATACCCTTTGTACTTCCAATTATACTCTCCAGCTTGCCACCAGAGGGGAAGGAACAAGGAATGTGCAAACAGTGCATTGTTTGGGATGTTTCACTGGGAACACTGAATGGGAAGTAGTACCATTCCTAAACCATGAGAGTGAACCATGTGTGTAGAATACAGATTAGCAAAATGGACCATTTTCTCATGTGCACTGCACAGTCTACCAACTGATTTACCCAAGCTCTCAATATGACTACAATATTTGTTTTGCAGTTCTGTTTAAAAGCCTACCATTTAAAAACCTACAAGTAGGAAAGCTGCTAGAAAATGAGACTGTCAGGGTTAGAGCTAACTTTCTAAACTAAGCAGAGAGCACACAGCATATGATTTAAATAAATTTTCCCTTATGGATGCAGAAAATTGATGTTGTATTTCCTGATATTTTTTTTTCAATCATTTAGAGTACCCATGTGGCTGAAGAAGAGCATAATTTACTTAGGCTTTTAAAACTGCAGGTCATGAAGTTTTTTCTCTGGAGAGTGTCTGTATATAAGTACCGTGCAAAGCCTTTCCTTTTTTCTGTAGTTCTCGTCTTCAGAATAAAAGACTGCTGTATGTGTCCATGTATTTGTTGGAAGAACTTCATAGGGACTATTATAATGCCATAACTACATATAAATAGCTTAGTTACAGTAAAATATAGAGATTAATGCTTCGATTCCTCTTAGAGCAGAACCTCTAAATTGTGCTCTTAATAAAATAAGAAGGTGAAGTGAATAATGATCTGAGTTTGGTGACCCACAAGTAGATTCAGATGAATGATCTAAAGTTCTGATGGTTTTTTTTTGACTTTCTAAAGGATCCTGCAAATTTTTTGCTTTTTCATAGCTGAGATAAAAATACAAAGACAATATATTCCCAGTGGCATTTTATTGTTTTCCCCTACTTTCTTTATAGATCATTTGTATAAAAAGTAGATAAGACTAAAGGGTTTGTCTAAGCAAAAGACATTTTTGAGGAATAGCTCTTAATTGTAAAAAATTCACTCAAAGACGTTGCTGGAGCTGAAAAAGGAAAGAAAACCAATCACAGTACCTCATATTCCCTCATTTTCCTATTTTGATTTAGTAGTGAAGATTTGTCATTTATCTTTGCATATGGATACAGATCATTCCTACATCATCTGCTTATGATGTGCTTTCTCACATGCATATTCTTACTTTCTCATGTTCATATTTTGCTTTCTTTCCACAGTGTTTCATATTTCTCATCTTTGATCTCTGTTACTCTAATTGCAGCATCCTCCAAAATGCTTGCAAAATATAAAAAAATAGAGATGCTCTAGCAAAATATTGGTATTTATTATCTTTCCTCCTTGGGCTATTTGTCCCATTGCCTCCTGTATCTCCTGCAGTTCTAAATTATCTACTGGAAAGTCAGAGGACATTTGAAAGTTTGTATCAATATGTGTGTATGCCAGTTGCATATGTACATTATATATGCTTAAATATCCACCAAGATAATTAGATTCGTGTTTTCAGCTTTGAGATTTTCTTCTGCAGGCTGTAGTCTTTCTAGATAACTCCTTTGCACATTGTTAAAGGCTGCAAAGCAAGAACAGTTTTGCACTTCAATACCATTCAGAACACAACACTGATTCTGATACTGGCATTTCTGTATTATTGGCATGATCAGTTTGTACAAACATTAATCACCTAAATATAAGCATTTCATAGCCATACTGAATGATATACACATTAAGTCCTGCATAAAGATCCACAGGTCTGAGCACAGTTGAGTACTAGAGCTTAATTTTCCCTAAGACTTGCTAAACCAGCAGAAATATTTCAGTAATTTATTTTCTTTTTGTTCAGTCTATGACTTTCAACAATAAATTTTCAGTTTCTTAGACTATGCACTAATTCTCCAGGATCCTGTATACTATCATATTTCCCTCCAATCTCAGAGGCTGTGATGTGGTTTAGGTGTAGTGCCTAAATGATTAGCTAGGCAAGAATCTGATATCCTTGGAGGATGGCTATAAATATATGTGAAGAAAAACTTCAGAAATTGAGAACGTAGAGAGACACTCAATGTCCACTAGTGAGAACTATCATAGGTGGATAGATACTAACCTTTACCCTTCATTTAAATTAAGAGGAGTCTAATTAAGAGTTCTTTCATGTCCTTAATTACAGAAAATCTGTTTTAAGAACACTGAAAATGATGGAGTAGAGCCATACAATTGATACGCTAAAAATGGCACATTGTCCTGTCTCTGAGGAATATGAGGAAGACAGGAAAAGCAAAACATTGGTAATGTAGATAATATTTTTAGTGCAATTTCCTCTTGGAAGGATGGATAATGTTAATTACCTGAGCATGCTGGTTCTTATACTGAAAGAGTACATATTGATGATCCTAGTGTAGACTTGGAGATCAATCCAGTCACTGACCAGTTAAAGCTTCTTGGTACTGTAGTGAATGAGATGAGGAAGGGGATGGAATTTGTTGTTCTGAACATAAAATTCTATGTTAATAATCTACAATACGGATTATCTGCACTATAGAATACATACATCAACTACTGCCTAACAACAGAATATTGAAGGTTTTTTCCTCTTGTGTCATAAAGTCTAAACCAGGAAGGAGGATCAGAAGAGACAGTTTGCTTCTTCTCACTTGCAGGATATTTTTTTTAGCTTTTTATTTATTAAAGAGGTTTCAAGAGGTTTAAAAAAACACAAGCAGGTGATTTTTAATATATATTTTCATTGATCCTACATGTTAGGTAAGAAGATTTTTTTTGGAAGCATTAATTTGTCTTTTACTCATAGATGCCAGTGTATAAGGTTAATCACTTCATAGATTAAATTAAGTCTTATATCATGACATCATCTTCAATCTGTTTAACATCATGGCATGAACCAAGGCTGCTTGCTACAGACCAATACTAGGATTTGCTTGGGTAATTTCTTTATGTAATGTCCTGCTAGAAGGCAGTGCTAAAACAATTCTGTTATTGCACCTTATTTTAAAAAGACTGAAAATAAAAAAGTATCAACTATGAGACAGTAAAACTAAATATGAGTAAGATTTGCTCCATGCATGTTTCAAAGTCACAGTGGACAAAGCTCACTTCTGATTTTTGATTTGCTCCACATTCCTTGTGTACCCATACTAACTTAATCAGAGATCAGGGTGTGTAAACAGTAAATAATGGGGCCCTTTAAATGTGATCTCCTTAGCTGATGACAGAAGGGGAAACAGGAGGCTCCCACAGCACATGAACCAGAATTCAGTGTTTGCAGCAAATTTACACCAGCCATAAATAACTTGTCTGCTGTGATTAAAAAACTATAAATATCAAAATGTGCAAATGACAGTGAGAAGCTTTGTGTGTGCACAGAGGATGGAAAATTATTTTTTATGTGGTTAGTAAATTAATCACAGATACTACATAGCTTGTATAAATTCATCTCTGAGGTTTACCAAAAAAGTAGAAATGTAAATATAAAGAACATAGAGAGAAAAAAAAAGATAAATATCTATATGAATATGGAATATCTATACCAAATAATTCTATATGCTGAAGAATCTTTAAAGTTTCCTTCCTTCACATATGTTGCCCAACTTTGGAACTGACCGCCCGTGGAAGTAGTTGAGTCACCATCCCCAGAGGTGTACAAGCAAAAACTGTATGGTGGTATGTGCTGTACTCTAGGTGACAAGGTGCTGATCTGCCAGGGTTTGGACTCAATGATCTTGGATGCCTACTCCAGCCTAAATGATTTTGTGATTCTCTGCTTATATTTTACAGGCAGCAGGGAGATAATAATTTGCAATCATATTAGAATTTACAAATTCCTTTCTTGAAAAGTTCTTCACTACATAAAGAAGTGAAATTTTGACTGACCAAGAGAGGAAAAATCTTTCCCTGAATATAAATCCTCCTTTTATCCCCTTCAGGGGTCTAAACTAGCTCAGGTCCTGGAGGAATATATCAAAAGACAGGAGAAAGGATCCAAAAGAGAGGCTCTAACCCTTAGCTGCAGTCAGATGTTTATTCCAGGTGGTCTCCAGGGGGAAAGAGGGCATGCTCAGAGGAACAGGGTCTTTTCTCAGCACTTATGAGGGTGGGGCAAGTTGGCACACAACCAATGGGGTCAGAAAGGGAAGGAAGTGTCAAACTACATGGCACAAGCTCTAGGGGTCCCTGAGGAGAGAGAAACCATTCCCACAGGGGAATGTAACATTTCCCTGTAATAAAATAATAATCCAAAGCCTGATTTCATAATTTGAAATTAATTGTAAGACCATAGAACTGATTCCAGGGCATTTCAGGTCATTAGGGAACACAGCAGGTCTCCAGTTTAGTGCTCTGCTCGTTGACGTGGTTGCTGAGTGTTTTATCCCCTCCAAGGGGGGGACAAACCTCCAAGGAGGGACTGGACCAACTGACCCACCATTATCACTTGGGAAAAATCTTCTCTTTGTTTTCAGCCCTCTGTCGCTGCTCAGCTTTGTGCTGGACAGGACATAGGACCTTCTCCCTAGAGCCTTCCCCAGTCCCGTAAGCACCTCTGCCAGGGCTCTGCCTGCTAGGATGCAGATCTGCAGTGCTCCTGCCCCAAGTGCATGGGGGTTCCCTCAGCTCCTGGCACTTGCCAGTCCTAGTCCCAGGGAAAGGCAAATCCCACCTCACACATACTGACTAGGCAGAAGGATTCAGTGTTTTTTCTGACTGATTGAATGTGTTGTTAATGGTGCCCCAAATATTTAGCAAGTTTTCATGGTCTGTAATTCAAAAATGAAGCTGAAATTAATTATTTGCATATTAATTTAAAAAGTAATAATAATTCTTATAAATAAAGGGTCTTTGGCATTCTGCCCTGTCAGCCAGCAAGCATGATTCCTTTCCCAGAAGAGCAACTTCTGATACATGTGGTAACACAGATCAAGCATGGCAGGGTGATGATATTCCAAGGACAGACACACGAGGAAGATGGCATTGTGCTGGCAAGTGGGCATGAAGTTACACATACAGTTATTCTAGTTATTTCAGTAGCTGACTGCTCTGGAGGGGCGGCAAGCATTCAGATAAATTTCCAGGTCCTCTCTCTGAACTCTTCTACATGTTGAAAATGCCTGCAGCATAAAGCATACATAGTCACTCCTTCTGGTTCTGTTCAAGGAGTTATGCAGAAATACAGGGAGAAAATGAAAGCACGGGTGGAAAGATAGGGCATCAGGGAGGTGAAGGGGAACAAGCTGGGGTCTTTTTCTTTCTTTTTCTTTTTCTTTTTCTTTTTCTTTTTCTTTTTCTTTTTCTTTTTCTTTTTCTTTTTCTTTTTCTTTTTCTTTTTCTTTTTCTTTTTCTTTTTCTTTTTCTTTTTCTTTTTCTTTTTCTTTTTCTTTTTCTTTTTCTTTTTCTTTTTCTTTTTCTTTTTCTTTTTCTTTTTCTTTTTCTTTTTCTTTTTCTTTTTCTTTTTCTTTTTCTTTTTCTTTTTCTTTTTCTTTTTCTTTTTCTTTTTCTTTTTNTCTTCCTCTTCCTCTTCCTCTTCCTCTTCCTCTTCCTCTTCCTCTTCCTCTTCCTCTTCCTCTTCCTCTTCCTCTTCCTCTTCCTCTTCCTCTTCCTCTTCCTCTTCCTCTTCCTCTTCCTCTCTTTCTCCTTCTTTTTTATCATCACTAATAAACTAACAGAAGAGCATTTTGTACAAATGGAGAGGGTAGTTATTTTCCATGAGTGTAAGAACTAATATTAATAACGGTAGGTCTTCTTATCCATAGCCACTGTTTTTGTAGAACTCCTAAGAGAGAATAAGCCTTGAAATCAGGCTTTACTAAGAAAGTATAAAACAATTTGTATGACTTAGTCTTTTGAATCCAAATGAGCTTATAAACAATGATAGCCATTAACTCTGGGTGCATAATGAGAAGCCTGATGCATTTAATTAAGAGTCAGGTAGCTGAATATACCTTTTCTATCAAAAAAATCAGTTATAAAAATAGGTAAATTATATAGCATGTGAGTAAAGAACTTATTGTTCTGGAAAAAAATACTAATTCATTGAGTGCTAGCCTGCAACATGAAAGAACCTCAGAAAACCCTATCTCAGGATTAAGGCATGGAGAATATGACTATAGCTCAGGCTGCAAGTTTACAAGAAAGCTGGAGGGAAATTCAGTCCAAATTCTTCATCCCATGGGCAAATATCCAAATAATATGTGATATGTTTGAACATGAACAACACTTTTCCCCTTAACACTTTTTCAATAAGGGATGCATTTTATTATCAGCTTCATTTCCAATGAAAATAAGATAATGAGAAGTCTGAAAAGAACAAATACACAATAAAATATAGATACATAAAAGGTTCCTGGGTGGGGAGGACCATTAAACTGCCAGTATTTCAATAATGAGTCCCTAACACATTTTGAAAGATGTGCCCATTTAATACTGTATTCATCTGGAAACATAAGGTTTTCTTAAATTAATTTATAGAATCAGGTAAATGTTGACACATAAAAAGAGACAAATATAAATTTTGAAATAGTTATTTCTGAAATTTTTCATTCCTCAGGAATAAAATGAAAAAACAAGTTAAATTTAGGGAGGATGAAGGATAAATCTATTTAATGCTTAAAATATAGAGGACAATACTTTTCCAAAGAATTCCAATTTGGGATTTCTGAAAATTACCTGTTGAGACCTACAAATGACAACCAGCACAAGTATGAAAAACTTTTCTCATTTGTTCTTTGCCACTTGATTTTAGAGAAAACAAAGGGAAATAAAATACAATGAAGCATTACATGTAGAAAAATGATTTTTTTCATTAGGGGAAAATAGATATTATAGTGAAAATATTGTTATGATGAATGAAAAATACAAAGGTAACAGGCTGGTAAACAATTAAATTGAGATTTAATAAGCTATGAATTTTATCTACAGGCAGTTTAAATAAATAATATTTGAAATCAAATTCATGTTTCTTAATTCAGAAGGACATAAAACCTTGTTACTTGTTTTATTTATTCTACATACAATTTATTTATTTATTCATTATTAATTATCTATTCATTATCTATTTATTCAGTATACAATTAGAACATGCATCATATTTAGGAAGAAGTTCTTCACAGAAAGGATGGCTAGATATAGGAATGGGCTTCCCAAGAAGGTGGAAGAATCACTGTCCTGGGAGGTGTTAAAGTACTGCATGTGGCACAGAGCACCCAGCCTTACTGAGATGATGGTGTTAAGACATAATCTAGACTTGAGGTCTCTTCCAACCTGATTGGATCTGTGATTCTGTGAGATATTATTCACTTCTCATCTAAGATACATCTCAAGCTAGAACAAGAAGCACAGCAACATTGTCAGAATTGGAGACTAAAGAACAGGGAAATACAATTTTGCAGTGGAGGTGAAACATGGCTGAAGGAGTACTGGTTCCTACTTTATAAACTTTATTTCAGTTTATAATGCTCATATTAGTAAGGCTCACATTCAAGTTAAAGTAATTGAAATGTTTAGAAATCATGGTGAAAGCTAGGAGACCAAAAAAGAGGTTTCAATAAACCTGACAGTTCAGTAGATTTGAGATGGGGCAGAGCAATGTGAAATTACATTGTACCAATTTTGTGTTTTGAGTTTTAGAAATTTACTGCACTACTAAATGTCGTAAATTTGTCAATATAACTTTAATTAATACCTGAGTAGTACAGCTACCTTCAAGAAAAAAACAATGCTTTTGAGACTAACAGCTACTGGCAGATCAATATTTGATGATGGCCAGCAGCTCTAAAGAGATACATGTCAGATGGTAGTTAACTTTAAATGTGATTTATGACATTGCCAAGGTACAGGGCTACTGCTGTGGCAGTGGGGTTTCCTCACTCTTCCATTCATATCCACCTGTCTATTCTACACTACAGTGTAGAACAATTTCCTAGCCTCACTTTCTCTGTCCACCTCTCATGTAGGCGCATCTACTTGCTTTTTACATGTTCATCTGTGAAGAAAAAAAGTGATAGAGGTGAGAAATTCGTTGCCACTGATCTACAACAGACACCTGCTATGAATAGCGTTTGATTTACTTGAGTCTTGAACTGGTCTGCTTTGTGAATACTGTAAGCAATTATTTTTAGTGTAAAAAATTTCAAAGAGCAGCTGTAATTTGTGTTCATAAATACAATTTATCACACACCCCCTTTAAAATTTTAAGCAAGTGATGAATAGAAAATTCAGAATTTGTAATAAAATATAGTAACTGTTTACATACAGTACACAGTTCTGATTCAAAGTTTTCTGCAACAGAATGGCTTTGAGCTGAAAAAAAAAAAATCTAAATAAGGATTTATATGTCCAATAAGATAAGTAACCAGAATGGAAGTTAATGAAGGAAAAAGTCTCTCTGCTTTCTGCTAATAAATCTGGAACTGACCACTGTCAGAGAGCATATCAGATAAATAAATCCTGAGTTACATGTATGGCTCATTACTTAAATCTCTTACTATTCTCTGAACTGCCATAAAGGGACAAGTACTCTGTCAGTAGGTTGTCTTCTCTGTTATTGCTGGACTGTGTGTGCTCCTTGCAAAATGCTAGCAGGATCTGCAATGCCACTCTTAGACACTCTTAGATTTGAGTGATTCTTAATGACAACATATGGAAACCAGAAATGGTGTTAAAAGTGTTAGAACAATAAAGAGACTCCAGATGCATTGTACAGGCCAGAAAAATATCCTACTTCAGACTGCAAAACCAGCTTTTAGCCATCATGCTGCAACCTGCCCTGTTTGATTCCTGCTAGAAAAGTTGATAGCTTGATAGCAAGCCTGGAAGCATATGAGGCTGATAGTTCTCATATCAGACTCTTTCACCTCAGTGCAGACAATGTCACACACTGAGGCATTTATCTGGGATGTGGGAAACTCATTACCCACTTCTACTATACAGAGGAGATATTGGACCCAATTTTACCAATCCTTTGCAGAGTTCCAAACCACACATGCAGAAAGTGATTCCTGTTTTTCTGTTCTCTCATTCACCAAATGGTTAATTTTATTTTCCAGTTCAACAGGTGATATTACGCAAAGATGATCCAAGACTGTTCCAAAATCAAGTGGACTCTTGAATTTGAACCCTAAACTCCAATACTTCATTAGGCCCCAAGGTACGATCAAGAGAGGAGGATTTTTTTCCTCATTTTTAACTTTTTTATAATTCAGAAAATTCTCTTCATGCTACATATTTCAAATTTATCTTTTGGCATATTGGTCTTTTAAGTTACATGAAACCATGGTCTCTATTACCAATGCATTTTGGGTTTTTACCTCGGTGCTTCTTATACAATATTTTTGGAGGAGGAGAGTGCTGGTTTTTTTCATTTTGCTTCACTGTTTTTAAGTGTTTGGTTTTTGGTCTCCAAATACCTAGAAAATGTCAGGTGGATTTTAGAGATGTTAGAAATAATCACATTTTCCTGCTAATTTATTTAATGCAAAATCTGACTTCCTATCATAGAACAGCTGTGTTACTTTCTGTTTTACTTAGCAATCCAGTGAAAAAGTAATTCATATGAATCTTTTACTGTTTAAAACTTTTGAATAAAACATGCTAACCTTGTCATACTAAGTGACAGATAGAAATGTCACCATTGTTTTCCTTGGACAAATAATCCATGTACTTTATGTATAATTCATCTGATCTTTAAGAATGCTTAACAATATTGAATTTAGATACTTTTCAATACTATGGTGCATCAAACCCCTTTATCAATTTACATCTGCACCTCATTAATTTAAGTCTGTCTCTATATTACTCTAGCTCGATGTTAACCCTCTTAGGTTTGGAGGTAGGGTTTTTTAATAGCAGAGAGACACTGACATTTCCCAAGTTGTACCATTTTTTATCCTCCTTGTGGCCTTCTTCCTACCACTCTCAGTTCAAGAACCCACAACAAACCAAGGCTGTACATCCATCACAGTGCCATTAGCCGCAGGGACGCCTATCTAGTAGGTTTTTGGCTCAGAGCCATGAGATTCTAAAAAAGGAATTGAAACACCAGTATAAATAAGATTTAAATCCCCTGGCCAAAATAGGATTCCAGTCCACTCCTAAAACTTCCTGCACAGCAAACTTGAAAAAATACAAATCTGAAAACAACACCTCTTGAGCTGCAGGGAGATGGAAAGATGTTCCATAGTAAAAATTCACATGTGCACACAGATATATATACACACAGAGATATTTGCAGAGTCCTGCTGGCACTCTTCAGTCTCCAAAAGGAAAACACATGGACCTAATAGCTTTTCAGATATGTTTTTTGTGAAAAGTACAAGCCCTGTACTCTCCATTTTGTATCAACCCAGAGCAAACACTCAGCGGGGCTCTGATATGGCAGGATCAGAACATAAGGGTTGTGGATGGACATTTCTAAAGTAGAATGACTTTTTTTTCCTAGAGACACACAGTTGCTGTTAAGTAAAGTGGCTGAAAGTTTCATGCAACAAAAGCACTATATCATAAATAGATTCTCTTTTTCCAGTGCTGAACAAGTTTGCGTGATGAAAAAGCAATCCACAACTATGCACAAGCATGGAGGCTGGCAAGTGGGGTGGAATCTCTGTTGGGTAAACAATGTTTTTTCTACAATAATTTTCCCCCAAATAGCTTTTGAACTTGACAAAAACTTGAAACTTCATGATGTTTCTATTTCCCTGATGCCAAAACCAAAGAAACAAAAGAGCGCAAATCTTCAAATAAGCACTGTCCACTGTGTTCAGAGATTTTTATTGCTGTGTACTGCATGTAGAAAATATAATCCAAACAAACATATCAAAAGGGCTGTACCTCCAGCTATGGTCTTTCAGACAACAAGGATCTGGCATAAGAATTAAATTCTTAATTCTTACCACCAAAGTTTTCAAAGTAGCAGGAAGTATGTTGTATTTTAATGAAGTGCATTCTACTTCTATGTAAAAGAAAGCAAAGAAAGCAAGAAACCAAGCAAGCAATCAAGAAAGAAAGAAAGAAAGAAAGACAGACAGACAAACAAACAAAAGCACTTTATTATTTGAGGGTTTTATTTTCTCCACTCACACACAGAAAGATTACTGGCTTCTTTCTGTGAAAGTTGACTTAGGTTTGACACTAATTTCATCTAGAAGTAGCTCTGCACCAGAAAATCTCAGTAGTTCTTCAAGTTTCCCAGAGTCTATAGCCCACTTTCTAAAAAACACTTTTCCTCAGTAGTATTATTATATGTATGCCAGTATCAGCAGATGAGCAGAAATGGATGTTTAGAAGTACTGATGAAGAAGGCAGTGTCTATATTTACTACCACCACCAAAGGCAAACAAAAAAGCAAATAAAAATGTAAAAAGCCAACTTTTTATTTTTTTAAATGAAACCTTATCAAACTATTAAAGCAAGTGTTGCAACCTAACAGAGTGACAAGGAGGGAGGGAGAATAGGAAGGATTATTCTTGTATGCCTCTTCCCTCCACATTTGTTTCAATCTTCCATCCAGGAATAAACTCACCTGAATTTGAAACATAGATATGAGCTGTTGAAAGATTTCTTAGACTTCTATTTTGACATATCTAAGAATATCAAACAGTAGGAAGAGCGTTTATAATTGGAAATCAAGGTGCTTGGTGTATCAAGGACCTCAGAATTGCATGTATTCCCTAAAGCAAATTGGACAACAAAATAATCCAACTCGGTTCTGAAACTTTAAATATATAAATATCTGCAAAATTTAAATTCTCCCTTTCTCTTTCAAAAATTTGTTTTGATTTGCAGCCAGGATCCATGGAGGCTGCCAGCAACCCTAATGCCTCTGAATTACAGAGCTAGTGTTTGCTGATCTGGGCAAACTCAAAATCAGGAGGTGAAGGTGAAGGAGAGAGAGTGTTTCTGAATATAAATTTAGATGTGACTGCAAATCTGTATGGGTCATCTGCAGACATATAAACTGAGATGGAAAATGACTCCTACATTTCACACAAAATCTGGTCTTGAGTGATCTTGAATTCCCCCATATGCTGGGCTTTTAAAATTTTAATTACTCTACATATTGAGTCAAGAACAAAATTTAATTATTCCAGCTGAGATCATCTTACCTGTCTGAACATAAACATACTAAATATTGTAACTCTGAGCTGAGTGAACCATTATACATTCTCACTTAGCAGTCATATCCAAGTTAAAAGATAAATAGTCAAAAATGCAGCAAACTGTGACAACGAATGGTTGTCTTTGTTTTACAATAAAGAAATAAATCAGAAACTTTAAATCAGACTTATTAATTTATTTTTTCTCATTATTTTCTATGTCTTTCTTCTCATAATCTGCCTCACATGTTGGACTGCTTTATTTTTGTTAGTGTTAACACATTTTTCCACAGCAGATAAATAGTAAATGAAGAAGGTCAGCTCATTTTAAAATCATTGTCAATGTTTCTATTCAGAAGAGGTGTTTTCAATGGGATAGTTTTCCTTTATAAAGAGATGATATTATGGTTCTCTGTCAGGAGATATCTCTGGCTATCTCAGGACATTCAACAGCTTTCCTGTAGCAATTTAGTAGGAATAGCAAACAATATGAGTAACAATGTTATGATTAATATACATTAATAAATTAATAAATTCTCAAGATGTAATTACTGTTCCTTGAAATTAGAGTGGCATTCTCACATCAGCTGCAGTTATGCTACCTTCAAAACTAAAAGTTCAAAACAGGTGGATTTTTTAAAAATTAATTTTAAATGTTTCGATATTAAATTCCTCCTAATAATATACTGTAATCACTGTGTCCTTGAAAATTATCTCTGCCTCTACAGAAGCATCACATAAAACTTTTACTTATAGAAACTTAGTCTCTATAATATGAATAACAAAAGTACCAATGAGTGTCTGAATCAAATTTAAGAATTGGAAAATACTAGCTCACATGCAATTTAGTTTTCCCTATCAGTTGTATGAAGGGCTATAAAGTAGAACTTAGTATTTCAGTCCATTTCTTGAAGTTTTTGTCAAAACTTCTGCTGGGGCTGGCAGAAACAAATTTGGAAGTGGAAGACTTTATTTTCTAAGTATAGTGTACAGTTAGCAATATATACACATACAGTGCAAGGAATAATTAAGGCCTTAATGTTCTCAGAAAATAATGCTGCCTTGAATTAAAGAAAATAACCTTCTTTTAGGGATTATTACTCACAGCACTTTACCATCTGCACCAGTACAGAACATAGATCTATTTATATCCAAGTAGGAATGTACTGTCTGAGTCATGGGAGAAATAAACCTTATTACACTCGTCTTTTTTTTTTTTTTTTCTCTTTTTTTTTTTTTTTTTTTTTTTTTTTTTTTTAATTCTTTGTCTCATTCATGTTACTCAGCATTTTGCTTGGATAAAAGCACAAACAAACTAGTAAGAATTCTCTTCAACAAATTACTGAGAAAGGCAAAGAGAAACCAGAAGAGAATAATTGTATTTTTACATTCTCCTTTTCAGACAACCAACTCAGTGGCAGCAAAATTCTCTAGTCTGTGAAGGTGAATATAAGCAATTATTATGAGGAAAACCACCTTTTTTTCTCCTTCTCCTGGAGCTGGAAATTTGTATAGAAAATCATGGCCATAGACATCAGTGAAAAGGAGAACAAGGACCTGAAATACTTAAAACACGTAGAATGATAAAGAACGATTTCAGAAATAAGTGCTAAGTCCTGAGTCTTATCCTGAGATGGTGGGCTCTTAGCTAAGGTCATGCTTGGTCACAAGCATCCCAGAAAATTGAAAAAGTGTTACAAACCATGGCCAACTGTTCACACACATGCTTTCTTTAAAAATATAGAAATTTTTAATGAGAGGCAAATTCATTTTTATTGCTCACCTAAATATTATTTTCTTTTTCTCCAAGGGTTTTCCAGCTTTTGAGCCTATTACCCAAATATCTATGTTTGGACAGTCTTGGCAAGATTTAGCTTTTCATCTCAAGGTATTATCAAAATATTAAATTTAGTTTCTTGGTATGGGGGGGAACAGGACAGGGAGAACGATTGTCTTTTACTAGGAGAAATGAAAACTCAGCATTCCTCACTGCAGTTATGTGAATCTCAGTCAGATTAATTTTTAATTCTTTAATTTTGTAAAGGGCAAAACTTAAAAGTATTTTTTCTGCATTCTACAATGTATATCATTTAAAAAATGCCACAATCATCAATCAAATGGCAATAGTTACACAAGAGTATGACTTCTGCTCTTGGTTCAAATTTTGTGTAAGTGCTGAGTAAGTAATGGTTCTATGAAGAATGGCTGATGTGTATTCTTCCAGTATCTCATTAAAATAACAATAGTAATGATATATGTCTTTTAAAAAAAGCCATACAATTCACATTTTAAAAGCGTATGTTTGTGCAATATATACTTTACACATCCCCAAATACAACAGGAAAAGAAATGCACAGACATGTCTTACATCTTTTCAACATAAGTAATATATATTTTTTTAACATATGTCATTAACAAGAGTCAGTGAAGTTATTTCAAATCAATCAGACAGAGTTTGGGCATGGGGTTTTAAAATGGAGAATGGTTTCTGATTAATTTCCTCATTATCAGCTCTAAAAATTACACAGCCACAAACAGAGAGTGAGGGGCAGTCTCTTTTCAGCACAGCTGTAGCTGTCTCTACGAGGAAAAAATACTTTATCCTGGTTTTGCCAGGACCTCCTCAGAGCACTATGAAATTATGAATTATGCTGTCCAAAAACATTGCTTTGGCGTTCCACGGAATTTCTTTCCTATTGCTTGCTTCCTAAGTGTTGCAGTCTAGCTCAAATTTTTACACAAAGCTGCACCAGAACTTTTAAGCTGTAGGCAGAATGGAAAGTCCTAAGGGGAGTTTAACTCTTCAAATCATTTCAGAAAATAAAATATTGAAATATTTGTTAATAAATTTTTTTCTAAACCATTTTACACTGGGGGTTTTTTTGGTTTTTATTTTTAAAGGATAAAGGTTTTTTCCCCCTTATTATAAAAAGGTCTACACACAGGCAAATAAATAGGCTCTGGTTTAATGGATTAGAAAGGGTCTACATTTAGACATTTATGAAATAAAATTAATTATTTAGTTTAGACCAAAAATACATGCAACTTGTTTTAGACCAAATAAATATTCTCAGTGGCTTTATTTATCTGAGCGTGTTTAATTCAGAGATCAAAACTTCAGATAGTATAAAAAATAAGTGTCTTGTCTCAAGGTGTTCTGATGAGCTGCCTTCAGATAACTCTGTGAAATGAGCATGTTCCTCATACTAGTTTCAGATGTTTTCATTTACAAGACAAAAGACTTTCTACAGGTGACATGAGATGCCAAGAATTTCAAATTCTTGGCACAAAAGATAAAAATTAACTGAGCATGGAGTCTGTTTGGTTAATGATTGTATTCCCAACTGAAAGGATTTGTATCCCTGCAAGTAATCTTACAATGATTAGTTGTAAGTCTTTCTGTAAGAGGCATCTTAATCATGCTTTTAACTTGATGCTAAAAAACTACTGATCCTCACATAAAGGATGCACTGGTGTATGAGTTCAGTATTGGAAATCAAGGATGTTAGTGGGTTTTTTTAATTGTGTATTTTTATAAAATATATTACTGAGGGAGATATAGAAATTAATAGAAAAACCACAACAATTTAATTTATTTGAGAATATGGTGAAAAGATGTGAAGGAAATTTAGAGTGAGTAGCTACAGTTCTAATAGAAATTATCATTTTTGCATTATAAGAGTTATAACAAGAAATGAGAAATTTATACATCAAATCTATAATCTTTGCTTCACTTCAGTCCAGTTAAGATAGCCATAAATCTTGAGAACTTCAGTTTCAGGAAATTTCCTCAGTGCTTCCTGAATTATTCAACTTGCCTTATTTAAAATTTGTGGAAACACAGCACTGGGGGAAGTCTCATAGAGAGAAAAATCCTACATTTAAAAATGCTTGTAATTTTTTTATTTATAGAGCTTTCTCTAAACAAAAGGCAATGAGGGGCATACGAGCATGATTAAACCGAAACAAATTGAGTACTAAATAAGGCCTGCTTTTTTTATCAAACTCCTTGGAAATAGCACAGCAAAGTGCACCACTTTTCCTTACACTCTTGGTAAGCATATTTTCTAAAGGAAATATTCATATCCTACTACCTCCTTTTTTGTGACCAATAACTGAATGATAAATCCTCAGGTTTCTTTGTCCTCTGTTAGTCTTTGAGATTGAAACCAGACCTGTTGTTTCTCTTAAATACTTTAATCATCCATTACATTCTATTCCTTACTCTTTCCTTCAACTCAGTGTTTAGAAAAAGCAAAGAAATTGTGGGGTTTTTTTTCTTAAATAACAATATACAACTACTAATATATTCAGTTCTCAATCCAAAATTCTTCACAAGGTTGAGATTTTCTTGGATGACTTTTTTAAAATTTCCATTTATAAAACTTATTGCATGGTTTTTATATTAAAAAGTCATCAAAGCACATAAAAATCAATACCATACCAGCATCTTGTTTTCTGCAAAACAATACTTACATCAAGTGATTTCTTATCTGTTGAAATATGTTTATTATATAACAAAAACAGAGAAAAAAGGCACTCCTACCTCATAAAAGATGCATAAACAGGAAAAAAACCTTGAAAATAAGTGGTAAATTAACCTGAGATTTTTCTTCTTGTCTTGCCTCCATCACTGGTGAAAAAATAAAATTTCGTTATTTTCACAGAGGAGAAAAGGCTGAGAGCTTGCTTTGATTGAAAACTATTTCATTTACCACCCTGCGAATTGGTGTCATGCAGTTTGGTCAGTTTGGTTCTGAATCTTAACCCAAAAGCTGCTGCATCCTTTAAATACTCCTTGGGAGTGTATAGGAATTTTTCTATGACCAGGTACCTTTCAAAAGTTTTGCCTATTATTTGAAGTCTGAACAGGAGCACCAATATGCAAATAATATGTAAGGAAAAAGCCTCACTCATGAGCCCCAACTTTGATGTTTGACTGCTTATACCAATAACCTTATTCCCTGAAAGCAGGGGAGGCTGGTCCTGTTAAAAAATGTGAATGTTCTCCTCAAACTAAGAGAAGAAGAGCATTCCTTTCAGAAATGCCCTCTCAGCTTCTGCTGTACTTTAAAATGGCCACTGAAAAGGATTCAGATACAAGTTGAAAACATATATATATATATATATATATTTACACAACCACACACGGTGTATATAAAGAAATAGTGGTCAAAGGTCAGGAAATGATTCAATATGCATTGTTTCTTCTCAAAGGAGGTAGCCCTTAAGACAGGACAAATAACGATAACTAAAAAATACACTTAAGTCTGTAAAGGCTTGAAATCTGCAGTAAATCTGAGCATTCTCTAAGTTTCTATACTTTCCAAGGATAATGAGAAAATCATATGGAAGGGAGCAGCTCTTGAGTACAAATATTCCAAGTTTTTTTTTCTCTGTACTATGTGTATCAAGATGTAAAAATACTTATTTTAAAAAAAAGTACATATATTGAACTCTGAAACTTTATTGCTCAAATTTTTTTATCCTAATTTAAAACCTTCATCAAAAATTATATATATATGAACAAAATGTTATTGTATAACACAGTCAACTCCCATTGTAAGGTTTTCCCAGGAAGAAAGCCACATTTATTTGTGAGAAAAAATATCAGAAACATGAAAAATGGATAGACTTTACAGATAGATCAGTTTCTCAGGGGCTTATTATAGTCCTAGGTACTTTCTGAAAATAGATTAATGACAGAAATAGCAGCTGATTTAGTTTGGGCTATGTAATATAGATGTGTGATTGCCCAAGGAGTATAGTGGGATGCAAGTGACATTTTAAAACTTCACATATATTATGTTGAAAGTTTGTGAACATAATGCCTTTATTTGTTGTTGGTGTTTTTTTTAACCCAAGGTCATCAAGGGTTTCTTTGTTTTGAACTTTTGTCTAAATACACTAATTATCTTCCCAGCTCATTTTCAGTGCTCATCAAAAGTAAACTTACCAATCAATTTTAAATACACAAATATGATAAACTGCAAGGAAAAAAAAGCCAACACTCTCTTAAATCTACTATTTAGTAAAATGCACTATTACAGTAGATAACATGAACAAACACCAAAGCAAACATGAAAAGTGACCCATTTGTTGCTGACTTCTGCTATGAGACTACCACTTTGTTCATCCTTTTTGACTCTCTATATTGGTCTCGATGTCTTTACATACATGTTTACCACTACTTTAAAATTTGCTTGATCATCCTCTGACTTGGCTTTGCTGAGTGATTCTGATTTAGCTCAAAGCATTTAATTTTGCCCCAACGAGTGCTCTACAGAATGAGGTGAAAGGACAAAGAGGTAATAAGGAAAATAATTTTTAAGAAGGTAATTTTAAAATTGGAGTTGAGGAGTTGAGAACTATGATCCCTGAATCCAGACTCTACTCAGTAAAACCTTGCTTGGAAACTGAATAATATATATGATGTCACATTTATCTAATGGCCTCAACACACCTTTCAAAAGTAGATTCCTTTTGTTTCCACAAAAATAAACAAACAAGGTAACATTTTAGGGCTGCTTGTCACAAAGATTCCATTCTGCAAAAATGAAATTCAGAATTTAATTGATACTACTGCCTTTCTGGGATTGTAAGATTAGAATTTTAGCCACAGCGAAATTAATCTTTTCATAAAATTCTGATTTAACACTGGAGTGAAATCTTCATGGTTAACAAGACCATAAACCTTCAATGTCTAAGAATTTTTCTGCAGCCTATGACTTTGTCAGCATTCCACACAGCAGTCTACTTCTTCTACATCAAGATTTATGTGACTGAGAAAAGATTCATAAGATAGCACAAAATGCTGCAGAAAACACACTCCTTTTTATTTTTCAAATATTTTTATCTACATACAGTTGATTAAACACACACACACACACACACACACACACACAAAAA